>OX393549.1:131252573-131790073 GCA_947650365.1 Chamaelirium japonicum
GCAACTATTCGAAGAAGTGTGAAATCTGAAGTGAGTGTGATTCACTTGTTAAAGAGAGAGAGAGAGAGAGAGAGAGAGAGAGAGAGAGAGAGAGAGAGATTAACATCAAATGATCATTAAATACCATTGAATAAAAATTTATCATCTTTATGGTAATTTTTTAAATGGATTTAAAAGAGAGCCGCGTTCACACATGGACGAAGAATTCTAGCCTTTTAAAAGACGTCCACGTGTCACAATACGAGAGAAAGGCTTCCATTTTAGTATAGATACTAGTAAGAAACTTAGGCAATGCCCGAATGTACTTGATGCATGCTATTTGGCAAAGACAACATCACAACTGTTCGAAGAAGTGTGAAATCTAAAGTAAGTGTGATTCACTTGTTAGAGAGAGAGAGAGAGAGAGAGAGAGAGAGAGATTAACATCAAATGACCATTAAATGGCATTGAATGAAAATTTATCATCTTTATGGTAGGTTTTTAAATAGATTTAATAGAGAGCGGTGTTCACACATTGAAGAATAATTCTAGCTCTTTAAAAGACGACCACGTGTCATAACACGGGAAAGAGGCTTCCAGTTTAGTATAGATACTAGTAAGAAACCCGAGCAATGCCCGACGAATATGCTTGATGCACGCCATTTAGCAAAGACGACATCACAATTGTTCAAAGAAGTGTGAAATCTGAAGTGAGCGTGATTCACTTGTTAGAGAGAGAAAGAGATTAAGATCAAATGACCATTAAATGCCATTGAATGAAAAATTATCATCTTTATAGTAGGTTTTTAAATGGATTTAAAAGAGAGCCGCGTTCACACACGGAAGAAGAATTCTAACACTTTAAAAGACGTCCAAGTGTCACAACACGGGAGAGAGGCTTCCATTTTAGTATAGATATATAGACTATTAGATTATTATTAGATACTATTAGATATCTCCTCACATCTAGTTAATGTGAAAGCTCTTTGACTTTCTTGGTAGAGGAGCCTCATCTAGAAATCCATCACATTATTGGGATTGTTGGAGGATTAACCTTAGTAAAGTAAAGGGCGGAAATGATCCTTATATGTATGATGGGACCTTATATCAATACTTGGGTTTTGGGATAGAGAAAATCTCACATGGTATCAGAGCAGGTTTGACCTATGCCTATTAAGTCGAGTGGGAGCCTACCCATGTAACAAGGACCGGACAAAACTAGCCTGCACTTGAGGGGGAGTGTTGGAGTTTAGTCCTACATTGCTAGAGGGTTGGGCAACGTTGTCTTCATATACCCTTTGTGGACCTCCCCTTACGACCCGGGTTTTGGGATGTGAGGGTATCTAACATGGTATCAGTGCCTAACCGTACACTCACCTCCCGGGTGTGGTCCCCACACATCTATCATCCACATGCAAGGACAACAAAAAGATTGGCCTGCACGTGAAGGGGAGTGTTGGAGGATTAGTCCTACCTCGGTAAAGTAGATGGCCATTTCGTGGTGCTTATGGTTAGAGCGGAATAACGTCATCTTCAATATAACTAGTAATAAACCTAAGCAATGCCCGGGTGAACTTGATGTACGCCTCTTGGCATAAATGACATCACAGATGTCCGAATAAATGTGCAATCATTAGTGAATGTGATTCACTTGTTCACTTGTTAGAGAGAGAGAGAAAGAGAGAGAGAGAGAGAGAGAGAGAGAGAGAGAGAGAGAATGCCAAATAGGTATTTATCATTATTATAGTAGGTTTTTAATATGATTTATGAGAGAAAACTGTGTTCACCCATAAGAGAATGATTCAAGCTCTTCAAAAGAAGTCCAAGATCTTCAAGAGAGGCTTCCATTTTAGTATTATACTACTAATAAGAAATCCGAGCAATGCCCAGATGTACTTGATGCACGCCATTTGGCATAGACGACATTGCAACTATCCGAAGGAGTGTGAAATATGAAATGAGTGTGATTCACTTGTTAGAGAGAGAGAGATATTAACATCAAATAACCATTAAATGTCATTGAATGAGTATTTATCATCTTTATGATAGGTTTTTAATGGGATTTAAAAGAGAGCCGCATTCACATACGAAAGAAGGATTTTGACTCTTCAAAAGATGTCAAGATTTAAAAGAGAGTCGCATTCACACACGAAAGAAGGAATTTGACTCTTCAAAAGATATCCACGTGTCCCAACACGGGAGAAAGGCTTCCATTTTAGTATTATATATTACTAGTAAGAAACCCAGGCAATGCTCGGTTGATCTTGATGCACGCCATTTGGCACAGATGATATCGCAACTGTTCAAAGAAGTATGAAATCTGAAGTGAGTGTGATTCACTTGTTAGAGAGAGAAAGATATTAACATCAAATGATCATTAAATGTCATTGAATGAGTATTTATCATCTTTATAGTAGATTTTTAATAGGATTTAAAAGTGAGCTGTATTTACACACGAAAGAAGGATTCTAGCTCTTTAAAAGACGTCCACATGTCACAACACGAGAGAGAGGCTTCCATTTTAGTATTATACTATTAAATTAGATTTGTTACTTGTTGTCATGCATTGTATAGGATGTAATTTGTAGTCATACATCGTATAGTATGTTTAGTCCCACATCGAATACTCAGAAGTATCATTTCCTCATGTACTTGTTGTTGGTATCAGATTTCAAACACCGAACGTGGCTCTGATATCACGTGTTGGGATCCGAGGCCTCGATACTGGCCACTTGTAGGGTGGATATAAAACCCAGATCCTATTATCGCGCACACACCACGACGATCCACTTACTGCAATAGGAAGCATCATACTACGGATTGATAATCAGAGCCCTACAGAAAATTAAAAAATTCAATGCACCAAATAATAGTACGAACAACACGGATTCATAGGCAATCAAAGATTTAGATTATCACGATAAAAAGATTACATATGCAAATATGTCACCATTTGTTGGACCATACAAATCCTCCCGTTCATCACTCTCACATAATACGTCCACAAAGTAGAGATGTCACGCCCCAGAAATCTGAATACTGATCCCTGGGATGTGAGGTGAGAAAGGATGGGATTTTGAGTTTGATCAGTTATTTACACCAATTTGGGTTCTCGCAGGGCTTCTTCTACGCTCTCTAATATGAAAAATAAGGAGGGAAAAACAAGAGGGGAATCTTTTAAATTTGATTTTTTGAAAATATTTTTATTAAAAAGCAAAAAGAGAAATTATCAACAGTGAGAAGATATTATCTAGTCAAGCTCAACCTTCAAAAGTCATATCATCTCAGTATGAGTGACCTATCGGTACCACTACATGCTGACAGGAGTCTATCTGAGGAAGCACGAGGCTCAAGCCTCCTACGGCTAGCCAAGTAGTATCATCCACTCCCTAACACTCAGGTGCACCAGTCTAAAGTTCCTATCTACAGGGTTAATCAATTTAGTCATTTATATGTACTTATATTTTCATCATGATCTATCCTAGGCTTGGGGCCTTGAGGAGAGGCCTACCCAAAAGAATTCAGCTGGAACCATTGCAACTACAACCATAGAATACTAACTAACTAATAAAAACTCTTATTCCAATACAATTACAATGTCTGAAGAGAAAAGACTACAAGATTAACGTACTAAGCAGAAAGGTAACACTGCAACTCTAACTCCGCCTCTGGACTCCTACTGCTACTCCTGAGCCTCCAGACCTGCAACTGAGCCTACTCGTGGGAAATAGTAGCCCCCAATAGAAAATTGGGAGACTAGCCAAATTAATGGCTAGTGACATCCTAATAGTCTTTAATAATATGAGACAACTAATCTTAATAAATTAAGATAAGATCTATTAGTTCTAGTAGGATCAATGTTTGCAGAAAGATACCTAAACCTATCAGTAGTCTATATTCACATGCAATTCCTACTGTCACTAGCTTATCTAACATAAAGTCCATTCAATGTTCTACAACAAATTAAATAAGACGTTCATCTAAAGTCACAAGGTCGTCATGTAAACAGTCATACAATTCTAAATTCATATATAGATAAAACACACTATCAAAATATGAACCCCGGATATTTTGTTCATCCTGTTCCCGGTCGGACATTACTATAGGGCCTTTTATTTCGATGTAGAGGGCCAACTCTCTCGCCGTGCATCCACCACACCATGCACTAGTCACCCAGATGATCATAAGGGGTTTCTCATCTTTCACGGTGGAGCTTTACCGCCCAACTTGCTTTACTATAGGGATTTCAACTCCCCGGGACAGGGTTGCTAGGCCAATCCCTACTCAAGGGCACCTCCTATTGGCTTTACCACAACCCTTGCCCGTGACCCCTAACCTACTTAACTTCGGATGTACGCGTAGGGTGGTTCACGGCCCATGCGCGCATGGGGTCCCTACCCTCTAACCAGGTAGATTCGCATATAACATCTTTCAACATATACACTGAAGCTACAGAAAAGTCTATTTAATGCTTAACAATTTCCAACAATTTACCGCTGGTCCCGTACTCCTATCGCAACCCATACGATATAATAAATAAATAAAGTAAGACACTCATCCCAATGACCCGTGTGCTAGGGTTGCCATACTCCTCTCAGGAAGGTGAGCCCCGATAATTATTAGTTATACAATTTATTGTTTAATTTAAGGGAATCCTAATTACGGTGTCCATACAATCAAAAGCAATCATTATTATTATTATTTTATTAATATTTTAAGCATGCGACTCCGGACTCGCGACTCCGCATGCAAGGCGGGGTCCACTTGATCACATGCGATGATGCCCGGCGGGACCCGCATGCAGTGTCATGGACACCTACCCTTAGTCATTCTCATTTCCCACTATTAAAGATCACGCAAGGTTAGTAGATGTCACCTGGTTGCCGATCGCACACGACTCCGGCTTGCTAGTTGCTTCTGATCCATCCCCGCTGGATCACCACGATCAAGGTCTGATAATAACCACAGCTCCGTATCATAACTCTATCGATTAAAACAAAAGAATCTACGATGAGGGTTCTATACCAAGGATAGTCGAGCACCCTCGATAGGGGGACCAACATTGAGTCGACAACACGTAAATCTGTGCGACTGAAGAACTCGAACCTAAACAATACTAGGTCAATCAGGTAATTAGAAGCTAAACCTACTCATCGAATCGGGCTCGAAGAACCCTTTCCGATGGTTCCAGTTTTGCTGGAACCCAACTTCGGTCGGATGGTTTCGGGTTGAACCACACAGAACTGGTGAAAACCAGTCGCATGGATGGGTCACTAGGGTATAAGGGGTTATAGGGTTATCTTCTAGGTTTAATAGGTGGGACTCAATATTTTGAGCATAATGCCGCTGGTTTCATCCGAATCCGAGTTCGGATGATGAAACGACGGTCAAACTATTTTACCGTGATAAGATTTGGTCCAAGGATAAAATAGGGTATTAAACAGTATAATTACTATGATAAACTATGGCTAACATGTAGTATTTTTCGAGCCGGTCGAAATGGCGCTGGTTTCATCCAATTCCAAGTTCAAACGGAGAAATAGCAGTCGAACCAAAATTGACTGGTTCACGGGTCTGGTTCAGGTGAACCAGACCGGTTCACTGTGTGGGTCGGGTCAGGTCTGCTGGGTCGGGTCGGGGCTGTAGTGCAATGTCGGGTCGGGTTCAGGGTTAAATAATAACCTGGAAATTACAGATTTACTACCCCCCCCCCCCCCATGTTCATCTTCTCCACGATGTCCAGCCGGGGGAAGGGGGGGTTCCTGCGCGACGACGGCCGGCGAGAGGGGCGGCCTGGAGCACCGGCGAGCGCTCGGCCGGCCTCTCCCGCACCACCCCCACAGAGGTGGTGCAGGGGGAGGCGGCCGGAGTGGCCGTCGGTGCCCGAGAGCTCGGCTGGAGGGGGGTCGCGGGTTTTGGGTTTGGGTTTGGAGTAACGGCGGCTGGTGGTGGTTCGCCGGCGATCGTCGGTAGGGGATCAGGTGCGGCGGTGGTGTCTGCTCAAACGGGCCGTGGCAAGGGAGGAGGAAGGGGGTCGCGGAGGAGATGAGAGGAGGAAGGTGGCTGACCTGGGGGTCTCGACGTGCTCGCTGGTGCTTCGGCGAGGGGCGGGTCGGGATGCTATGATCTTCTCCCTCGATCTCTTCTCCTTCTCTTTCTCTCTGTCTCGTTATCTCTCTCTTCCTCTCGTTCTCTCTCTCGTTCTCTCCCGTTCTCTCTCTCTCTCCTCTCGTTCTCTCCCGTTCTCTCTCTCTCTCTCTCTCTCTATATATATATATATATATATATATATATATATATATATATATATATATATATATATATATATATATATATATATATATATATATATATGTATATATATCTCTTTTAGGTCGGTAAAGAGATGGGGTGGGGGGATTGGGTCGGTTAAGGGGAAGGGATAAAGGAATGAAAGATTGGGATATATCACCCCAAATCCTGCCCGATCATTCTCATCCGAATTTTGGATTTTTAAATAACTGGGGAGGGAGGTCAAGAGACCTTAAACTATTCTAGGAGACCGGAAGGCAGGCTCTAGGGCTGATCGGGCTTGGTCTCGAGTCCTGAACTGGGCTCTGTTGGAATCCGGGTGCGATTCGTCCACTAACCGAGTTAAAAAGAATAATCATCCGTAACTATCAAACCGCAAGTTGGAATAGAGCTCGGGAGGATTCGTTGGAAATATCTCGTCAACACGAACGCGTCAGCGTGTGGTACATAATTTTCTGACTTCTGGATCTCCCAAAAAGAAGGAAAGAATCCAAAACTTAAAATAGTAATAACTATTCACTCATGTGTCGGGTCGACCCTAACTCAGGCTCATTAGAAGGCTCTCTTAGAGCCTCATCTAACGTATCCTGTTTTGTTACGATCCGATCACCTGATCTCTTGTGGAAAACAAAACGGCTGCAACTATCGACCAATTATTGCTTTTCTAGGGTTTATCTGTCGGGCTACCGAACCTGACTGCGCATACACCTAATCGTTGCGCGGAACGCACTATCATGATATGCTCGAAGTTACGGAGAATGTGAACGTAAAATATCTCATAGGTTTACGATCCATTTATTTGGAAAAAGCTCAAAGAAAATATCTGACTGTAAAAAGATGAAACTAGCCATGAAGGATTTCTATTATTCTCAAATCTAACACCACAGGTGTTACAAGAGAACACCCACCCGAGAGGTACAAAGATCTACTAGAGGATGTGCCAAGAGATGAAAACGCCTGAAGTAGAAGCTGAGGTAGACGCGTCGAAGAACCCGGATGAAGATCATAAACCGTACCTTCTTCCTTCTTCTTTCTTCCTCCTCCTTCTCTTCTCTTTCTCTCATCCTTCCTTCCCTCTCGTCTCTCCTTGCGGCAAACCCTAGACCGGGTTTGACTTCTCGCCCCATTCTTTGATCCGCTCTTAACCCTCTACCATAAAAGAACCACTCCACAGATTCACCTCCGCCTTGAGCCTCCAAGAGCTCGGGGAAGCATCGCATCGACACCCCTTGGCAGATTTTTTCTTCTCACTGTAGACGATCTCGAGTAACTTCGTAATTGTCGACTCCGAACACCTCTAAATCACCTTAGGACTTGAAAGTTAGAGCCCCCCTTAAATAGGAGAGCAAACACATACTCATGGGAGTTCAAAAAGGATCCAAAATCGCTCGGGAGCCATCAGCCTGTTGTCCAAGTTAAGTTCGCCTGGGTGAAGCCCTGAGGTCACCCGGGTGAAATCCTGGGCAAAGAACCCTCTTGTTGCATCCTGGTGCCTCGACGCCTAAAGCCGACACTCGGGCAAACCTCTTGATGTACTGTGGGTTCGGCTCTTGCAAGCCAACCCCAATAATCTTGACCTTGGCTTCAAGAGCTGATACCCTGAACCTTCGTCATCGTCGCCTCTACTTAAGATATTATGATAATCCAATTCCTTCCTTGCAGCCACTTTTGCACTCGCACTTGAATCTATGAAGTCCAATTCACTTTTGAACTTGAACCAGAACCCACTTCTTCTTCGTCTTTCATGCGCACGAGCTTTCTCCACCTACATACTTATTTTTTACGAAACCAACCACACTAAGAACTTCCCTTGCTGTGACTTTGTACCAACCTCCATTGCAAACTCTCTCCAAGACTAAAGAAGTATCATATATGACTTTTAGGGCTATACCAAAACCGATGATCCCTTACCCGAGAGAATCTAATATGAAAAGAAAGATTTAAATTGGTGTCTCTATATTGATTAGAAATCATACCGGATTACCAGAACAAATAATTGAAGTTATAGGGCTAAATCCGGTATCGTCTCAGGGATCGTGATTACTATCACTAGAGTTCAGGCACAAGATGGGTTTTGGTTTTCAGTTATATCTAAATAAAAAACAAGCAACTTAGTAAATTAAAATGAAATTCAGAGAGAGAGAATCTAAGGTATCAAATCGACTGCTAGTTCAATACTTGGGTACTTTAAGCTTCTTTTTTTTTTGGAAAAAACTTTAAGCTAATTAGGATTTACTTATTTCTACTAGATATATCGACCCGTCTTGACTAAACGTTCTGATGGTGTCTCAAGAAAGGTCCTACAATGTTAACGGCATGAATCATCTTCGGTTAACATGATCCGTCTCCGATTGGGCGCATATCATTTTCTTTAGCATGATTCATCTCATCAACCCATTATATGTATAATTTAAATCACATAATATGCCTTATCATCATGCACATGGCATGCATCATCTTCTGTAGGTACAAATCCGTCCTTGCAGGGCACGGACTGTCTTCCCAAAGCATGATGCTTCTTTTGTCCGATGATGAGGGAGAAGATATGCATATGCATGGCATTCACAATATACGAAAATCTAAACATTGTAAAATCTTATTTTCTAAATATACAAATATGAATTAAACGAGATTCGATTCCATTATCTTCAGATACATACAAAGATCCAGATAGAAATAGAAAAACCTAATTAAACAAAAATTAATCCAAGTACAAAACTAGGGTTTCATCGAAACCCTAGAAAAAAACTTTAGCCTATCATGGAAATGATGATGATGGATGCGTTGATGAAGACGGTCGATGAAGACTCCATGGCAGCTTTCTCTTCGCCTCTCCTCTCCAAGCCGTTGTTGATGAAAAACTAATTAGGAACCCCTTTTTAGCTGTAGAAGCATCCCTTTTATAATTAGGGTTTCCTCCCTAATGATAATTGCCTTCAGCTCTAGTCTTCCGATTAGAAAATCGGATTTTAGAAGTAAACCCATCGGATTTTCGCCCAGGGCGCCAATGTAATTTCTATACAGTGTTTTGTCTTGTTTCGCTCATATCTTTTGACTTGGGTGTCAGAATTGGGCGTTCTTAGGCTCATTTAGAAGCTATCGATGAACTCTATCTTATTTTGCTATGCTCTTAACCTCTTTTCCATGCAATTAGTATTTTTCTATAATGTAAGATAAAAAAAATGTAAGGGCACAAGTAGGGCTATAAAATGAATGTTACGAGTGTAGGTCTAGGGGCGCTAATGCGAGACATTTAAGCATCGATCACCTCTCAATCCTAGAACATGAAGAACGTCCATGAGAGTCCGATTTGATCCATCAAACATCCTCAAGTGATTTTTTTCGACCACTCCTGTTCTGCTTCTTGGAGCCATCACCGTTCGCTAGTTGTCACCTCACACCCTACATGGCTGCAGAACTATGTCCTGTGTGAACATATGTGCCTCCTCTATCTAGTACTCACTCTTAGCATCATCAATGGCCACCAAGAGATACCCATCATCAGAACCCGATTATCCAACCAAATTCACGAATTCTTCTACCTTAGTATCTCCATTGTTTTTGGCTGACCTGGAGCCCTTTCCAGAACTTGATCCACCTTTTCTCTTGCACTCATGTGCTCGGGCTTCAAGCCCGTAGTAGTCTTCTCCTTGGAGATAGTTAAGGTTAGAGTGAGACAAATCAATACCTGTGTTGTCAAGAGTCACCTTATCCATCTCGGACATCCACTCTGGTTAGTTCGCCTTTCAGCTTAGAGGCAAATAGAAATCACTCTATCTACATCTTCTAGAATCTGAAATTAGAATAATCGAATCTATCGATTCTTACCTTGTCATATTCCTTTGATCAACTAATCTCGAATCCTCGCACTAAACCTTTGGCTCTGATACCACTTATTCGGATTAGATTTCCCACACTGAAATTGGCTTTGATATCACTTGTTGGGTTCCAAGGTTGATACCACTTGTAGGGCGGATATCAAATCCGGATTCCAATGTTGTGCACGCACCATGGCAACCCGTAGAGTGTAACTGGAAGCATCATGCTACGAAACAAGGATCAAAGGCCAGCGAAAATCAAAGAATTCAATGCACCAAACAATAATACAAACAACACATATTCATATGCAATCAAAGATTAGGATTATCACGATCAAGGGATTATACATGCAAGTAGGTCATCGTTTGTCGGACCTTGTAAACCCATTCCTTGATCCCTCTCACAGAATATGCCCACGAATTAGAAAACACTCGTGTGAAAGGTACAAAGATATGCAAAAGGATGTGCCAAGAGATGAAAGCGCTAGAAGTAAAAACTGAGATAGATGCGCCGAAGAACCCGGATGAAGATCTATACACCGTACCTGCTTCCTTCTTCTTTCTTCCTTCTTTTTCTCCTTTGTTTTCTCTCATCCTTCATTCTTCTCTCTTCTCTTTTTGCGGGCAAACTCTAGACCACGTTTCTCTTTTCCCCCGTCCTTCAATCCTCTCTTTTAACCCTCTAATTTAGAAGAATCACTCCACCGAGTCACCTCCACCTCGAGCCTCCAAGAGCCCTGGGAAGTGAAACACCGATCCCCCTTGATCCTTTCTTCTCATCGTGAACCGTCTTCTTTCGTAGGTGATCTCGAGCAACTTCGTAACCATCGACTTCAAAAATGTCTAGATCACTTTAGGAATTGAATCTTAGCGCCACCCTTGACCCCCTTAAATAGGAGAGCAAATGCATACTCATAGGAGTCTGAAACGGATCCAAAACTCAGCTTAAATATGTAGAAACCCAAGTCAAACATGCAACCCAGGTCCCAGGCACCCAGTCGCCCAAATGCAGCACCAGTGGGAATCGCTCGTGAGCCTTCAGCCTAGTGTCCAGGTCAAGTTCGCTCAGGCGAAACCCTATGGGTGCCCGGGTGAAATCATGGGTAGAGGGGCCCTCTTACTACACCCCGACAACCGAGCACCCAAAACCAGTACCTGAGTGGACCTTCTGCTTCGATTGCCCGGGTGAACCTCTTGCTGTGTTATGGGTTTTGCTCTTGCAAGCCAACCCCAAAAATCTCCACCTTGGCTTCAAGAGCCGATACCATGAACCTTCATTATCACCGTCGCTACTTGAGAGACTGTGATAATCCAATGCCTTTCGTATCGCCACTTTTGGACGATCAAGTCGTTGCCGGTTTAGAAAGCGAGCTGCACTCACTTTGACCCCCCTAGAAGTTTAGAATATGATAAAATTTGGTGAGGGTGTTGTCTAGGGTAAGATGATCATCGTCACCAATTTTCATCAAATTCCAAAACTTTTAACGTCATCAAATGGTAAAAGAAAAATCTACCATTCCCAGTTAGTCTTAAAATCTGCAGATTTTGCTTCAACCATTTGATGACTTTAGAAGTTTTGGAATTTTATGAAAATAGGTGAGGATGATCATCTTACCCTAGAAAACACCCTCATCAAATTTCATCAAATTTTAAAACTTTGAGGGGGGTCAGAGTGAGAGCTCACTTTCTCCTCCGGTAGCTCACAGCTCACTGTAATTCCTTTCTCTCTCTCTCTCTCTCTCTCTCTCTCTCTCTCTATATATATATATATATATATATATATATATATATATATATATATATATATATATATATATATATATATATATATATATATATATATATATATATATATATATATATATATAGAGAGAGAGAGAGAGAGAGAGAGAGAGAGAGTTAGTCCATGGTGCATGGGATTAACGTGAGGCTAACGTGCGGCCAAGTAAATGGCCGCACGTGTAGATTTTTTTAGGGTGATCACCTATCCCTTGATGTGCCACATGTCAAAAATCAACTCATTCTAAGACCTATTGGTGCTTCAAATGTGATTGGCTTTATTGACCATTCATTTGAACGGTCAATAAAGCCAATCACATTTGAAGCACCTATAGGTCTTAGAATGAGTTGATTTTTGACATGTCGCACATCAAGGGATAGGTTATCACCCTAAAAAAAAAATTAAAAAAAGATCTACACGTAGCCACCATGGAGGTGGCCACACGTTAGTCGCATGATAATCCGCCGCACCATAGCATGACTCTCTCTCTCTCTCTCTCTCTATATATATATATATATATATATATATATATATATATATATAAAGAGAGAGAGACAGAAAGAGGAATGTTTGGTTGCGCTGTGAGCTGCGAAGAGAAAGTGAGCTGCAGAATTTCAGCTGTCCGATCGGGATTAATCCAACGGTCGGACAACCTATACGATGAGAGGTTGGGGCTCGACTTTATGTCAAATCGGGAAGAATGGGGAGCTGGGTTGTTTCGGTTGCAGTTCTTCCCGCGAGCCTTCATCCCGAGGTCTCTTCTTCTTCGAGCACAACTCAGGTGAGAGTTGGGATCCAAAAATAAAACAGTTGTTTTGATTCCCCTCACGTCGCAAGATCTGAAGGGATTCCCCCCACGTGGACAGATCTTCTTCGAGCCCAACTCAGGTGAGAGTCGGATCCAAAAAAAATAATATTAATTGTTCTAATTCCCCTCATGCGGCCAGATCTGAAGGAACCCCCCCTGCACGGCCAGAGCTTCTTCGAGCCCAATTCAGGTGAGAGTCGAGATCCAAAAAAAAGCTCATACTTCTGATTTCATTTTTCCAACCCTTCTTCTTCGATCACAGCCCCTTTCAATCCAATTGCAGATCTGAAGACGAAGTCCCCCCGTGCGGCCTGATCACAGCCCCTTTCACCCCACCGCCAATAGCTACGCTCCTACCTACCTCCCACGACGTCTTCATCGCAGCGATCCGAATTCCCAACATTTGTTTTTTCTCCTCAACCATAATTGTTTTTTTATCTAACCCTAATTCTAATTATTTTTCTTCTAACAGAATGATCTCTTATTGTTATATTATAGATTTTTGAGTAAAATATTCAAATTACAATGTCCGATGATGAAGACACATCTTAGAATATTGAAGAAGTGGAACAGAATGATGTATGAATCCCACAAGTTATTAAAGATTTTAAACCCAAAGTCGGGATGCAATTTGAATCAGTAAATGAAAGTATGGCTTTTTACATCAAATGTCCTAAAGAATGAGTGTTAGGTATTCGAAAGTCGTCTACATGTTACAACTATAATACGAAAGACTTGCAATATAAAAAGATTGTATGCACGAAGCAAGGGAATCCATCTATAAAGATTAATCCATTAGAGATTGTTGTTAAAAGAAGAAAAGTTATTGTATGACAAGGCTATGAGCAATGTTACGAATTATAAGTAATAAGGAAGATAAATGAGCAATCATAAAATTTGCAGAAGGCCATAACCATCCACTTGCATCATCGTATAAGGTCCATTTATTTCTATCTCATCGATAAGTTACTCCTATGAAAATAAGATTGTTTAAATATGCAAAAGTGGCAAATATCAGCACCTCAAAAGTTGTGGCGTTGTTTGGGATTCAAGCAAGAGGGTACGAAAACATTGGATATATAGAGAGAGATATTCAAAATTTAAATTGGAAGAAAAAATAGGAAGAAAAGGAGTATGATGCACAGAACCTGATAGATCATTTTACAACTGAAAAAGAAGACAATCCAAGTTTTTTTTATGAATATTAGAAAAATAATAAAAACCGATTAATACATTATTTTTTGGCTGATGGGAGGGCTCGAAAAGCATATCATTATTTTGGAGACGTTATATTTGATACAACCTATGAGACTAACTAATACTCCATCATATTAGCACCACTCACTAGGATGAACTATCATGGGCAATCAACAATCTTTGATACGGGTTTTCAAAAAGATGAAAAGACTGAATCATCCAAATGGATATTTCAAAAGTTTTTAGAAGTTATGTTTAGGAAATAGCCAAATGTCATTATCACTGATCAGGATCTGGTTATGGAAGCTGTTATTAACTCAATTCTTCCACAATCCCGCTATAAGTTCTGCATGTGGCATATCATGAACAAAGTAACAGAGAAGCTAGGTGCAATTGCATATAATGCTAATTTCATGCAGTTTTTCAAAAATTGTATTTGGAGCACTAAAACAACTGATGAGTTTGAAACAGGTGGTCAAAGATGATTACAGAAAACCAACTTGAAGGTAATAAGTGGTTGGCATCTCTATATGACATTCGTTTGAAATGAATACCATCATATTTGAAAGATATATTTACAGCATGGTACATGACGACACAACGCAATGAAAATATGAATTCTTCTTTCTCCAACTATGTTAGAAAAAAGAATACATTAGTAGAATTTTACACCAATTTTTAAATGGCAATTAAGAGATTAAGGCACCATGAATTACAAGCTGATCATAGTTCGATTAATAGCTACCCACAATTGGAAATATATTTCTCAATAAAAAAACAAATGGAAAAGATATACACACGGAATATGTTCAATGCCTTTCAAACTCAATTGGTCGGTAGAGAACATATACTATGGAGCCAATCCAATGATGTTTGATGAACATTCCTTCACTTAAGTTATAAAGAAAGAGGACTCATAATCAAGGAGGTGTTGTATATAAAAGAAAACAATGAAGCAATGTGCAGTTGCAAGATGTTTGAAATTGAAAGGGTTACTTGAAGATACATATTATTAGTTCTAAGATCATATTTTTTGACTTCCTTGCCCGATAAGTATATATTAAACAGATAAAAAATAATGGCACTTGCTAATTTTGTATTCAATGTTAACGGTATTAAATTTGATGGGGATTACAATGTAATATCACATGCATCTATAAGTAATTGGTTTGTTATCATATCCAAATGTATAAATAAAACAAAAGTATCACCTGAAATTAAATTTTTTTTTCATGAAGTATTAATTAATGCATATATATGGATGAAAAAGATGTCACTAACTATGGATAATGAAACAAGTCAAAGCGTCGCACCCAATTCAATTCCATTATAATTATTAGTTCGGCCATCAGATATTTTGAAAACTAAAGACAGCGAAAAGCGAATCAAGGGAGGAAAGGAGATTTCAATGGAACAAAGTAAATTGAATGATCCTTAATGCTGTGGTTGTGGAAAACGAGGAGTAGATCATGACAAACGTAATTGTCCTTATTTAAAACAAGGGTATGAAATTTTATTTTAACCTTTACTACTATTAATTATTATGTTTAATCATATTTTTTTTAATTATATAGGAATAAGTTTTTTGACTCTCAAGGTTTAGTCACAGATGTTTACCGAGGCGAATATCCTATTGAAGGTACCATAATGAAGTAGAATTGGTTATTTATTATATACAATATATGTAATTCATGACACATTATTATTACGTGTTGCAGAGTACACAAATCTTTATTCTAATAAAGCATAATAGTGTAAATGTGCTCGATCACTTTGGTAGCAAAATAAAGTGAGTCGGTGAACCTTTAGTTGTGGTAAATTATAGATTGTGATAAATTTTTCAATATTTGTTGGCTAATATGATCAATCCTAATGCAGTCGGAGATTGCAAAGTTGCATTGGAAGCACGAGAAAGCCTGGAAGAACTACACTTGAATTAATTTGATGTGGTTGGGATGCTTTTCTTATGTGGCTGTTGAAAGCATGAGGAAGGCCTACAAGAACTGCACTTTATTTTGATGTAGTTGTGGATTCATTCTTTTGATGTGGTTGGGATGTTTTTTTTTTTTTATAGCTTTGTTGAATTAATGCAAAAGTCTTTATTGTTTGGCTGTGGATTCATAATTTTTTATTGTTTGGCTATCTTTGTTGTAAAGGTGATGAAATGATAGAAGAAATTCTATACTCGACCGGTTGACTAGAATGAAAAAAGGGCAGGATCCGACTTCCATTGAACCACCAACACTAACCCTTTTTTGTCCATGTTCTATCTCTATGTGCGAGCACGCCTACGTGCACACATATATCTATACACATAACACAATCAATAAGAAGTGTATTCTTAGAGTTTGAGAGGACTAGCATGTGGAGGGAAAGACATCATCTTGTACTTCTCCATTTCTCTATATTGGTTAAAAAGGAGGAGAAGAGCTAGCTCAGAACGTGTGGCTTTTCCGGGGTAATAGACATGTTACTAGCTCTAATGAAGATGGATTCTACAAGATTCAAGGTCCCAAAGGTCAAATGAATGTAGAGCATGTCCTTGCATATTTGAATGTTTAGCTATTGATTCTCCACTCAGATAGTATCCAACATGGTTAATCGGTCTGCTCCAATATAGACGACTTCAGTGGGAGGTTTCGTTCTCTATCATCCACCACTACTTCGGAGGAAGTTAGAATACCAGTGGGCAGATAACCTCGGGTATTTGGTCTTATCCGTTCCTTTGAAATCAACAATATAAAGACCTTAATGAGCAGTGTAGCCATTATTGTAGACATTTTCTGAAATAATCAAGTTGTTGGCATTTGGCATGGGAAATTAAGAAG
This sequence comes from Chamaelirium japonicum, assembly GCA_947650365.1. Lineage (NCBI taxonomy): Eukaryota > Viridiplantae > Streptophyta > Magnoliopsida > Liliales > Melanthiaceae > Chamaelirium > Chamaelirium japonicum. The sequence continues at coordinate 131,269,275 of OX393549.1, forward strand.
AAATGGTAAGAATGGTCATTATTGTGATTACCATTTTCATGGATTATAATTGAGGGATTTTCATAGTTGAATTTGATGTATTCAAGCATTATTTGCAAGGCCCATGGAGTTGAAGGCGGAGGGCTATCTTACTTCCAAAACTAAAATCCTGCATGATAAGTGTTTTTGTATTAATCTCTGTGTCAGAAGTCGGATCATCCACTCGTTCAATTGGAAGAGTAGAGATAGGGGTGATATCTCACACGGGAAACTCCTACTATCATTTATACTCATATGAGAGACACATTTACAAGAGTTAACATTGAGAGCTAACATTAAGAAACTATGATTACTTGTTAACATGAACTACTCATAAGAAACTAGAAGTACTTGTTAACATGAACTACTCATATTACACAGCAAACAATAAAAATTAAAATAACCAATATTATAAAAGCTAGTCCAACCAACAACTTAACAAAAAAAAACTTGATTTGATCTAAATCAGCTTGCATGGCAGCATGGCTTGAGTGTTGATTGCGGTTGTCATCCACCACCGAACTCACAGTGGATCCATCGGAGTCGTCAACCCACTGAAAAGAATCGCATCCCTGTAATATCATATAAATATAACAAAATTTAAATTTGACAATAGTGGCAACCAAAATAATCTAAACTTCATACATTAAAAATCACATATTTACAATTTCTTTTGGACATTTATAAAACATGCGACCCGGATTTTTTTTGGTCCTTGAAACTAAAATCAACATCTCAATCATTTCACATCTTGGACAAGTTTTTATTGTCATTCTAAGAATTCAAAGGGTTCAAATATTAGAGAGTTTAACCCTGGAGCAACCACCCAATTTTCGAATGGACAAGAAATAAGTGAATGAAAAAGATAGGAGGAGGCTAAGGCTTGGCATAGGAAACTGATCCATTTTTATAACCAATTATTTCAAAAAGAAATAAACTAACATAGCTCAAGTTAATTTTACATCAAACACATTCGACACAACCATACATGCAATGCCCAATGCACAGAAAAGAAATCAATGCAACACCACATTTCACTATAAAAAAAATGGATATAAATTTTAAATAAGATACACATCAGGAAGCAGAAGAATTGCAATGGGGAAGTAAAACAAACACTTCATATTTGGCCATGCAGGGGGAATCCCTTTAGATCTGGCCGCACGGGGGGACTTCCTCTTCAGATCTAGTCGCGCAGGGGACTTCCTCTTCAGATCTGCAATTGGATTGAAAAGGGCTGTGATCAAAGAAGAAGGGTTGAAAAAATAAAATTAGAACTATGAGCTTTTTTTTTTTGATCCCGACTCTCACCTGAGTTGGGGTCGAAGAAGATGTGGCAGGACGGGGGTAATCCCTTCAGATCCGGCAGCACGAGGGGAATCAAAAAAACTGATTTTTTTTTCTTGCATCCTGACTCTCACTTGGGCTGTGCTCGAAGAAGAAGAGGAGACCTCAGGATGAAGGCTAACGGGGAGAGCTGCGGCCGAAACAACCTAGCTCCCCATTCTTCCCGATTTGACATAAAGTCGAGCCCCACCCTTCTATCGTACAGGTTGTCTGACTGTTGGATTAATCCAGATCAGATGACTGAAATTTCGCAGCTCACAGCGTAACCAAACATTCCTCTCTATCTAAGGTAACCGCGGTCTGTGCAGTCTGCGGTTCGCAGCTGTTCGATGCACCCGCCGCATTCATCGAATGCATAGAGTGGTGCATCGGACGGCTGCGGACTGCACGGACAGCAGACCGCACCTAAGCATCCCCTATATATATATATATATATATATATATATATATATATATATATATATATATATATATATATATATATATATATATATATATATATATGGGGACGGGGAGCCTGGACCTCAGATGCAGCGTTAACGCTGCACCGGAGCCCCAGCGCGCGACAAGTGTCGCAATCCCCGCGCAGGGAGCCCAAAATCTCGCTCAAAATCCCGGTGCAGACCACAGCCGTCTGATCCCGTATGATCGGATAGATCACAGCCGCCTGATCCCGTGCACGCAGCGCAATAGGTTCGGTTCGATTCCCATCTGTCCGATCGATGGGAATCGAACGGACAGGATTCTTTTTTGTTGTTACTGTAGCGGCTACAGTAACAGCGAAAATGAGTTCGGGTCGTCCGATTCCCATCGATCGGACGGATGGGAATCGAACCGAACCGAAATCATTTTCGTTGTTACTGTAGCCGCTACAGTAACAACGAAAATAATCCATGTTCGTTCGATTCCCATCGATCGGACGGATGGGAATCGAACCGAACTGAGCGAATTGCGTGCAAGGGATCAGGCGGCTGAAGTTAACGAGATCAGGCGGCTGAAGTTTACGGGATCAGACGGATTGCGTGCACGTGATCAGGCGGCTGAAGCCTACGGGATCAGACGGCTGATATTTTAAGCCGGATTTGAACGGGATTTTGGGCCGCGCCGCACGGGATTTGAGTGGGATTGGGACACTTATCGCGCGCTGGGGCTCCGGTGCAGCATTAACGCTGCACCTGAGGTCCAGGCTCCCCGTCCCATATATATATATATATATATATATATATATATATATATATATATATATATATATATATATATATATATATATATATATATATATATATATATATATATATATATATATATATATATATATATATATATATATATATATATATATATATATATATATATATATATATATATATATATATATATATATATATATATATATATATATATATATATATATATATATATATATATATATATATATATATATATATATATATATAGGGGTGTTACTGTGAGCTGTGGGCTGCCGGGGGGGAAAGTGAGCTGCGGGTATTTTGACCCCCCAAGAAGTTATGGAATTTGATAAAATTTGGTGAGGTTGTTTCCTAGGATAAGATGATCATCCTCACCAATTTTCATCAAATTCCAAAACTTCTAGGGGGGTCAAATGGTCGACGCAATTTATGTCGTCCGCAGTCACCGTTAAAATTGCTTCAACCATTTGACCCCCTTAGAAGTTTTGGAATTTGATAAAAATTGGTAAGGATGATCATCTTATCCTAGGCAACAACCTCACCAAATTTCATCAAATTTCATAACTTCTTGGGGGGTCACTCATACTGAGAGGATATGACTTTTGAAGGTTGAACTTGACTAGATAATATCTTCTCACTGTTGATAATTTCTCTTTTTGCTTTTTAATAAAAATATTTTCAAAAAATCAAATTTAAAATATTCCCCGCTTGTTTCTCCCTCCTTCTTGTTTTTCATATTAGAGAGCGTAGAAGAAGCCCTGCGAGAACCCAAATTGGTGTAAATAATTGACCAGACCCAAAACCCTCTTCTTTTTCTCATTTCACACCCCAGAGATCGGTCTTCAGATTTCTGGGGCGTGACACTCTTACTCATGGCCTCTTACTCATATAGTAGTTACCTATGATCCGGGCCATCCATTAGATCCCAATGTACGGTTCGGATTCGATGGGGAGTTAAAACAATGGTGTCCGCATTAAAAGCCCGCATTTAATGCGGTCACCATTACTTTAACTTCTAATCTAATCCGAACTGTTTGTCGGGATCTAATGGACGGCCCGGATCATAGGTAACTATATGAGTAAGAGGCCATGAGTAAGAGTATCCCTCCTCATATATATATATATATATATATATATATATATATATATATATATATATATATATATATATATATATATAGGGTCAGGATCGGATGACCCATCAAAATTTTGACCCATTAATAACCCAGCACCCTTTGAGGCACCTAGAGGTTTTAGAATGGGCTGATTTTTTGTAGACATGTTTTCTATGATATGTTGATCATCCTCACAAAAAATCAGCCAATTCTAAAACCTCTAGGTGCATCAAAGGGTGCTCTTTAAATCAACGGTTAAAATTGACAGTCAAAAACCGTTGATTTGAAGTGCGCATTTGATGCACCTAGAGATTTTAGAATGGGCTGATTTTTTGTGAGGATGATCAACATACCATAGACAACATCCCCACAAAAAATCAGCCCATTCTATAACCTCTAAGTGCCTCAACGGGTGCTGGGTTATTAATGGGTCAAAATTTGCTGGGTCATCCGATCCTGACCTTTTTGATGGGTCATCCGATCCTGACCCTATATATATATATATATATATATATATATATATATATATATATATATATATATATATATATATATATATATATATATATATATATATATATATATATATATATATATATATATATATATATATATATATATATATATAATATATATATATATATATATATATATATATATATATATATATATATATATATATATATATATATATATATGAGGAGGGATACTCTTACTCATGGCCTCTTACTCATATAGTTACCTATGATCCGGGCCGTCCATTAGATCCCGACAAACAGTTCGGATTAGATTGGAAGTTAAAGTAATGGTGACCGCATTAAATGCGGGCTTTTAATGCGGACACCATTGTTTTAACTCCCCATCGAATCCGAACCGTACATTGGGATCTAATGGATGGCCCGGATCATAGGTAAACTACTATATGAGTAAGAGGCCATGAGTCAAGAGTGTCACGCCCCAGAAATCTGAAGACCGATCTCTGGGGTGTGAAATGAGAAAAAGAAGAGGGTTTTGGGTCTGGTCAATTATTTACACCAATTTGGGTTCTCGCAGGGCTTCTTCTACGCTCTCTAATATGAAAAACAAGAAGGAGGAGAAACAAGCGGGGAATCTTTTAAATTTGATTTTTCGAAAATATTTTTATTAAAAAGCAAAAAAAGAAATTATCAACAGTGAGACAATATTATCTAGTCAAGTTCAACCTTCAAAAGTCATATCCTCTCAGTATGAGTGACCCCCCAAGAAGTTATGAAATTTTGATGGGTCATCCGATCGGATGATCACCACCGTTTAAAAAAAAAACACGAACTGCTGCACTGCCATCCCCGACCCGGTCTTCCTCCAGCCCCCTCACCGACCCGGCAGCCCTCCGGCGACCCCCGACCCCTCCGGCGACCTCCGTCCCCACCCGGCAGCATCCCGGCGGACACCCGATCCCCGGCGACATCCCGGCAAACACCCCGGCGGACCACCGGCGAGCCCCGACCCCCTCCGGCAGCCCTCCGACAGCCCACCCCGGCGCCGGGGTGGCTGTCGGAGGGCGTCGGAGGGATGCCGGAGGGGGACAGGGTCGCCGGAGGAGGTCGGGGCTCGTCGGATGTCTGCCGGGGGGTCGGGTGTCCGCCGGGTGTCTGTCGGATGTCCGCCGGGGGCTCGTCGGATGTCCGTCGGGTGGGGACTGAGGCTGCCGGAGGGGTCGGGGGCCGCCGGAGGGCTGCCGCAGGGGTCGGGGGCGCAGAGGGCAGGGGTCGGAGTCGGGGCTGTAGCCGGTGCCGGTGGCCGGAGCCGTCGGGGGGTCAAATGCACGGCCAGAGGGGGCTGCCGGTGGCCGGAGCCGTCGGGGGGCTGCGTTGCCGGTGCCGGTGCCGGATCGCAGGGGTCGGGGTCGGGGCTCCGGTGGTGGGGATCGGGAGAGAGAGGGACAGGGAGAGAGCGAGGGTTCGGTGTTTTGTTTTTTTTTTTTTTTAAACGGTGGTGATCATCCGATCGGACGGCTCCTGCTGACAGCCCATTTCAGCAAATGGGCTGTCAGCTCATACCCCGTATTCTCTCTCTCTCTCTCTCTCTCTCTCTCTCTCTCTCTCTCTCTCTCTATATATATATATATATATATATATATATATATATATATATATATATATATATATATATATATATATATATATATATATATATATATATATATATATATATATATATATATATATATATATATATATATATATGAGGCGTGCTAGGATGCGACGTGTGGTGCGTGCGGTGTCGCACCGCAGCTGTCTGATCCACGATGCATGCATCGCAGCGGTGCATCAAACGGCTGCGGTGTGACGCCGCACGCACCGCACGCCGCATTTTAGCATTTCTCTCTCTCTCTCTCTCTCTCTCTCTCTATCTATATGGGGAGGGATACTCTTACAAGTTGGCTCTTACTAATGATCCCAGCCATCCATTCCGATCATGATGGCTAGGATCAATTCCCCCTCTCTCTATCTCTCTCTCTCAATCGGTAAACCCCCCCCCCCCCCCGACCCCCCCGACCCCATCCCCGACCACCCCTCTGGCGCAGCACCCGCCCCTTCCCGATGACCCCCACCGGCACTGAAATCGCGCAGCCCCACCCCTCCAACGCCCCCCGACCCCCCCGCCGGTGCTTAAATCGCGGCTGCCGGCGTCGGGGACGAAGATCGGGGCTGCAGGGTCGGGGCCGGAGCCGGAGTTGCAGGAGAAGGTTGACGGGGTGCTGCGGGGCCGGAGCCGGAGCTACAGGGGAAGGTCGACGGGGTGCTGCGGGGCTGGAGCTGCGGGGTCGGGGCCGGCCGGAGCTACGGGGTCGGGGCCTGGGCCGGAGCCGGCGGGGTGGCTCGACGGACGGGAGGGGGTCGGGGGGGCTCGACGGACGGGATGGATACTCTTACTCATGTCCTCTTACTCATATAGTTACCTATGATCCGAGCCGTTCATTAGATCTTGATGTACGGTTTGATTAGATGGAGAGTTAAAGCAATGGTATTCGCATTAAATGCAGGCTTTTAATATGGGTTTTTAATACGAGCATTTAATGCGGACACCATTACTTTAACTCCCCATCTAATCCGAACCGTACGTCAGGATCTAATGAACGGCCCAGATCATAGGTAACTATATGAGTAAGAGGCCATGAGTGAGAGTATCCCGCTCCCGCTCCCGCACCGCACCGCACAGCCAATCCCGCACCGCACCACAGCAGACCGTCCGATCGGGTTTTGATTTGAGATCGAGCCGCCTATACACATTTCGTCGTTACTGTAGCGGCTACAATAACAGCGAAAAGTGTTTCGGACCGTTCGATCGAAGAGTATTGACGGGAATCGATTGGCCAGAAACACTTTTTGCTGTTACTGTAGCCGCTACAGTAACAACGAAATGTGTATAGGCGGCTCCGATCTCAAATCAAAACCCAATCGGACGGTCTGCTGTGGTGCGGTGCGGGATCGGCTGTGCGGTGCGGTGCGGGAGCAGGAGCGGGATTGATTCCGGGCTGTTTGATCATCCCGAATTGGACGATTGCTGTGCACAGCGCACTTTCGGTTCCGCAGCGCACAGCGCAACCAATCATCCCTCTCTCTCTCTCTCTCTCTCTCTCTCTCTCTCTCTCTCTCTCTCTCTCTCTCTCTCTCTATATATATATATATTATATATATATATATATATATATATATATATATATTATATATACTATATATATATATATATATATATATATATATATATATATATATATATATATAAGGATCGGATGACCCAACAAATTTTGACCCATTAATAACCCAGCACCCTTTGATGCACTTAGAGGTTATAAAATGGGCTGATTTTTTGTAGACATGTCGTCTATGGTATGTTGATCATCCTCATAAAAAATCAGCCCATTTAAAAACCTCTAGGTGCATCAAATACACTTTTCAAATCAACGGTTTTTTACTGTCAATTTTAACCGGTTATTTGAAGATCTCATTTGATGCACCTAGAGGTTTTAGAATGGGCTGATTTTTTGTGAGGCTGATCAACATATCATAGACAACATGTCTACAAAAAATCAGCCCATTCTAAAACCTCTAGGTGCCTCAAAGGGTGCTGGGTTATTTGCTGGGTCAAATTTTGTTGGATCATATATATATATATATATATATATATATATATATATATATATATATATATATATATATATATATATATATATATATATATATATATATATATATATATATATATATATATATATATATATATATATATATATATAGAGAGAGAGAGAGAGAGAGAGAGAGAGAGAGAGAGAGAGAGAGGGGGGGGGGGGGAATGTTACAGTGACCTATGAGCTACAAAAGGAGAAAATGAGCTACGATCATTTTGACCACCCTAGAAATTTTAAATTTTCGTAAAACTTGGTGGGTGTGTTGTATAGGGTAACATGAATATCCTCATCAATTTTCAAAAAATTCCAAAACTTCTAGAGTCATCAAATAAAAACCAACTATTTTGGCCCTCTAGTTTTGTCTGTCCAATAAGAAGTCTTTAGACGCAGACTTGAAATCCGCCTAATCACTTCTCCAGTAAAAAAGTAGAAAAAACACTCTTGGTCCTCCAATATTTGCTTGTCGGCGGTTCAAGACGGGTCGGATCCAACACGAATCCTAAACCGGGTTCCAGATCCCTCGCACACCTAAGTCGACGGCACAGCTACCAGGATTTAAAGAGCTCGGATCTCCTCCAGTCGGTCGGCCCCAGTCGGTGGGCCCGGTGCGCATCACATCCGACATGTAGTCGGTACAATTCACCTTCAGATTGCCTACCATCGTGCGGCTGTGACCGACCAGGGCCCACTGCTTGGAGAAGATCTGAACTCGGATTTAAATGTGCTTTGGCATCGTCTTCCCAAGGTTCCATTAGTTCCACAAACCACTGAGACAGTGGGTGGTTGGGTTGGGCCAGGTCTTGACAGATGAAGAATGGCATCCAATGGGGGCAGACCTCTGTGCTTATCTAGATCCCCACTAAGCTCCAAAACAAGGCCTAACCCTTTCTTATTCACTCAACTAGGGCACCATTGTAGGGCCAAGGCCAACACATTTCACACACTATAAGAAAGAAGAAAGAAGTCATGTTGGGTGAAGAAGGAGCTTTACAGCAACATGGGTTCGGATTTGGGTTTGGATTTGGGTTCGGGCAATGAACCCACGTCTCGGCTCATGCTGATACCTTCGAAATGCAATCCTAGGTGACTCAAACATGAGAGGGATTGAACCCACGACCTCCTCATCCAAGCATTGGTTGTTTTACCAACTCCCCTATCCCCTGGTGGTTGGTTTGGGTTGGGTTGGGTGGGTGGGTGGGTGTGGTGGGGGTGCTTTTCCAGTCGATGGTGCTTGCCTGTCGGGAAATAGCGCAATTCGCTGGCCGGTGGTGCTTGCCAAGTCCAATTTGGGGGCTCGATCTGATTCTCCTCGGATTGGATTCGTGTGCGTGACGTGGTAGACTGTAGGCACCCACAACAGATGAATCGCACTCGTCCAGACCGTTGAATGCTGAGCGGGGCACACCGAGCCCCGCTGCAAGGAAAAGAGAGAGGTCGGAGCCGGAGAGGAGTCAGCACCCATGTACCATGGAGCAGAAAAGGAGGCATCGAATAGCTTTTGGGGGTGGGAATCCAATCATCCCATGCTGCCGTCCCAATATTGATCGACCTTTGGATCCATGATTGAGCTATCAAGTTGTCCTCCCAATTATTCACCTTAGAAAGCAAATAAGCTCACCACCATCCTTATCACGATAACACTACTAATTACTAAGATATAGAAATGGTATTATTAAATTATAATCATCGTGTTTCCAACACAAGTACACCCACTGCTTTCATCGCGCCATCAATGAGTGTGACGAACCGTTAGTTAGTCCAGAGCAACCCAGCCCTGTTTGGATATGATTCTGATTCTGGGATTCTTGGAGCCAAGAATCCCAAAAAAGGACTCCAGAGTCCGGATCCTCGATTTTGGGCTCTGGAAAAATGACTCCCAGTCCCAGGTGCATGTTTTACTCTCCGAATAAACACTTTCTAGGATTCGGTTGTGTCCAAACAGGCTTTTCGTTATTTTTAGGGATTTTGGGCTCCCAAAACTTTAAATTCGGAGTGTATCCAAACAAACCCTAACGTAAAATTTCCTCCCCATGCTTTGTCATCAACTTGGAAAAATATTATATTGGCTGAGAGGTCCCAACATCTTTCTATTGTCCAGCTGTATGCCGTCAAATTAAACTATGGACCAAATTGAAACCGACCTTCCACATTTAAAAAATGCCAACTAACTCGACTGCCCCATGTTCCATTCAGCATAATTGTCCTAGTGAGCATAACTTATATATTTCATAAACTAAACAAATAAATAAAGCTAAAATGACCATCCTACCCTTATCATCATCCTCACCCCCCACACGAAAAACCTTCCTCGCCCGAAATCTTAGCAATCCCTCCAACCATTGTTCCCTTCATCATCATCATCATCATCTCTCTCTCTCTCTTTCTTTCTCTCTCTCTCTCTCACAGGGATGAGAATTGGATGATGATAATGATGACGAGGATGAAGATGATATAACAGTGATTGCGTCTTACCGGGGTCCATCCAACAATCCATGATATTCGACTCCACACCAATCCTACATGAAATATATAATAACTTCAGACCCACCAGAGGAATAGGAGAGTTGGCAAAGCAATTGATGTTGTCTGGATTTAGTCCCGCATCAGCTCGGGAGTGGGCAAATGGCGTCTTCATATATCCTTTAGTGTACCTCCCATTACGATCAGGGTTTTGGGATGTGAGAGTATCTACAGATGGTATCAGAGCCCAGGTTGACCTAAGTCCATGCCGTTTTTGTGGAGGGGGATGTGTTTGCCTTCGTCTGTACCCCTGATCTTCGGAGGGAGAGTTGGTTTCGTCCCAGGCCTTAGTGGGAGTGGGAGATTTGTTGAGAGCTAGTTTCGTCCCAGGCCATTGTCTATTTCTCACCACAATCAGGTTACTATGAGACCATGGTTTGAGATTTCGGGTCTGAATTGCGCCTGATATGAAAATGTCATACTCATTCCAGTTCGAGTTTGGGTGTTGCAATTGTAGAGAAATGATGTTCGGGTTCGATTAAGTTCTTTCTCAAAACACGATTGTGGTGCGTCACTTGGGGGGGGGGGGGGGGGGGGGGGGGGACCTTTCGAGAACTCTTGCCCATTACTCACCATAATTGGGTTAAGGTCCGACATTTCACTTGCAACTAGGTTGTTCCTGAAGACAAAGTCTACTCCCTCCAAGTAGGGGTGTTCATGGCTCGGATTGGTTCGGTTTTTTTTGAAAAATTTAGGATGGAACCAAAGTTGATCGGTTCTCTAAAAAAAATAGAACCAAACTAAACCATTTCTTGGTAAAAACCAAACCAAACCTAACCGGAAAAGTTTGGTTCTATTCCAAGGGTCAATCAAATTGCTGAACAATCTTAAACATATAATAAATAAACAATAAACTTGACAATTAGCAACACAACTAACTTCATATAGCATCCAGATAAAAGTTCAACCAAGCAGCAATCCACGAATTATAATATAATTCGGCAAAGCACATACATATATATCACAACGGTTCAGGTCATGTCACAAAACTCAGAATCCAAAATCGAACCGAGCTGACAGGGTTTTTCTTATTTTGGAACCGAACCGAACCTATGACCACCCCTATCGCCAAGGTTAGCTTGCTCATTGGAAGCAACATCAAAGTTTGATGTCACCCAACCCTCCTAAAGCTCTTTATTTATTGGGCAAATTACAAAAACCACCCTGATCTATACACCGGATTTCATATTGATCCCTCAATCTTTTTTTTTTTTTTTTGAACAATTTGATCCTTGAACTATGCTCTATCTACATTTAGCCCCCTCCCTCAAATTTTCATTCCGAAAATACACATCAATTACCAAATGACTCAAAATTGTTTTGGAATAGAGATGCTATTCAGCCCGAAGGTTTGTCCCGATTTCGCCAGCCCGATTGACATGGCAGCGTGCAACTGGTGACTGAAACCCACTAGCGATTTTAAAATCTTTAACAGAACCAGTTGCACGCTGCCACGTCAATCGGGCCGGGAAAATCGGGAAAACCTTCAGGCTGAATAGCATTTCTCTTTGGAATATTTGACTTATGCTTACTAAGACAAGTGTGTTTTAGGAATAAAAGTTGACAGAAGGGGCTAAATGCAGACGAAGCATATTTTAGGGATCAAATTGTTCAAAAAAAAGTTGTGGAAACAATATGAAATGAGGTGTATAGTTCAGGGGACATTTTTGTAATTTAACCTTATTTATTTCTGTATCACCACACTTTCTTTTATCAAAAGGTACTGCATTTGACTTCTCTGCTTCCTGAGCACCTCTCCAATCAGTCCCTGATTACATTTAGAACAAGAAAAACAACTTTAGTAAATTTCTTTTTTTCTTCTTCTTTTTAAGAAAACCAGTTCCATCCTAGATTTCCAGAGATCCCACATTGTGTAAATCATAATAGCCACACTGAACATTTTAACATAGTATAAGAAATATGGGGAAGTAATACCAATATTAGAGCAACAGAACATCGGCGCATACACATTGATGCTCACTGATTCAGACTTTGAAGCTCCCTAATTTCGATAGCGTGACGACCCACAAGAGTGCTCCAAAAGGCCGACCTTATGGACGGAGGAGAGCACAACAGTATTAGAAGACAACGATCTCCGCTCCCATTACCGATGTGGGACTAACCGCTCAACAGATAGTAATTCAAATGAAGAAATCTAAGAAGAGATGAGGGAGAAGGAAACATGGAGATGATTTCAACCACATAATTAAAATCTGTCAAAAAATTCTCGAGAGAGAAGAATCTCAAAATCAACCAAAGAGCTAAAGTTTTTAACTGTAAACCCTAAACATACAAATGCACTTAAAAAAAATCAAAGCTCTTGATTTTGAACCTTAGAATCTTAAGCAACCGAGCCACAACAACAAACCTAGTTAGGCAGCTATGAAGCACGGACACGGACACGGACACGGACACGGACACGGATACGGATACGGATACGGGACACGGCGAATCTTGAAAAACTAGGATACGGATACGGCGAGGATACGGCAAATATATATATATATATATATATATATATATATAATGATTAAATTTAGAGCAAGACTCGCAAGCAAAATGATACAATACATAATAAACTAGTCTTCAAGACTTCAATTCTCCATGATCCATCAAACTATCTATGAGTCCATGTCCCATGACAAACAAAGACAACATATAACATATTACATGTTGGAAAGGATAACAAATACTATTATACCTAAAATTGCCCCTAATAGGACCAAATAAAGATCTCGAGTAGTGCTCCCATGTGGTAGATCACATTTGGCATGAATAGTCACATCAGGAGTGGCAATCTGATCGGCACTAGGAGCAACAATCTGATCGGCAGAAGGTCTGAAACCTTTCTTGAGCCTCCTCCAAGGAGCCAAATGAGTAATAGCTCGCTCCTCCGTAACGAGTCACCTGTAGTTGGCATTCCTCCCAACTATCATAAATGCCAGGCCTCCTGCCTACAAAAACAACATAATACTTTTTCCTTACCATAGTTACCTGGATAATTAAGTAGAAATAAAAACATCAATAACATACAACATTTGCATACAATAACTCAAAAGTCAAAACTATCAAGTCATAAGATTCATAAGTCATAACTATCAACTATCATGTCATAACTCATAAGAGTGATAAGACTCATAAGTCATACTCATAATACAAAAGTTTTCAAAACTAAAGTCAAAAGCTCAAAACTTATAACTTTATAAGTCATTACAAACATAATAGCCTCCAAGGCTCCAAAATCACTCCCCAATCTAAACTTTAAAATAATCAAGCATCAACATTATCATCATCACCATCACCCCCATCGTCGGTGAACACAATCGCCTCCAACTCCGGCTCATCGAGAGACAAGTCTGCAATCTCAAGGACTCCGGCACCCTCGAGCGAATCAAATGCGTCTCCTCCAACATCCCACATCTTAGTATCTCCTTCCATGTAGTGGGGGTTTCTCCTAGATAGAAGGCGGAGGTTGGTGTGCACAAACACCAAATCTTGGGCTCTTTGGGGTGTTATCTTGTTCCTCCTCATCGAATTTATGAAAGAATACGTGCTCCAATTTCTCTCACAACAAGAGGAGGAGCATGATTGCCCAAGTAGCTTTAAAGCTAGATTTTGAAGCGTTGGTGTACATGCCCCGTAGATCACCCACCAATCCTTTGGATCCATCTCTCCTCTATCAACTTGGCTATCGCAATCTCCAAACTCTCCGGTGCATGACGAGAACTTGGCGAATTCGACATTCACGGTACGACGATCGTCTGAACTAGCAAAGTACCTTTTCAAGCACTTGTTTCTCTCATTTGCTATCTCCAAGTCTTTGTGAGGAGGAGTCCGATTAGGAGCATCACTTAGCCATTTCACACTATAGTACCTACTCAACGTAAAACAAAAAAGGTAAAACCGAAAAAGAATGAAAATAGTTATGAAGAGAGATATCTACACTTTCAATTTTCAAATATTAAGGGAATGAAGTGGACTAGTGGGGTTACCTCGGATTTAGAGAATGTGCTAAGCAATGTAGTGGGGTGTTGCTTTTGTTCCACCGATCGACTAAAATCGTGTGCACCACTGAATAGAATGGTGATTCCTCATTGTCCCTTCTTTTTTCATGCCGATATATTGATGTCTTAACCTTCTCAATCATGGAGTCCCACATGTCATACACCAAGTGAAGCGAAGGCCTATCAGTGTCGGCTATTCTCAACATCTCATAAATCGGACCGGTAAACGTAAGAATGTAGTCGATCTTGTCCCACCACAAGTCATCAAGCAACTTTTCTTTGACAAATTGCGCTTTCAGAACATCATCCTCCCTATACAAAGACCACTGCTCACTAATAACCATATTCTGAAGGCCACGCTTGATTTGCTTGAATCTCCTTAGCATCACAATCACTGACGCAAAGCGAGTCTCCGCAATTGCTAGCATCTTCAAGTTCACAAATTCGTTGAACATTGCAAGACGCATAGAATGGTTCATAACGAAGTTTCTGATGATGGAAGCATCCCCGGCAACAATTGTTATCCAACTACATTCATCATATGTAGTCTCATTTGCTTCAATGTTTTTCGCTGCACATATGTTCTTCAACGCCAAGTTGAGGGTATGAACTACACAGGGCGTCCAAAATATGTGAGGATATTGCGCCTCAATAAGTAATCCCGCCGCCCGACATACGGGAGCATTATCGGTGATGACTTGAACAACATGTGAAGGGCCAACCTCCGCAATCGTCTCCTTGATCAAGTTGGCAATGAAGAATTTGTCCTTGTACTCACCCTCACAATTGACGGCTCTAAGAAACATCGGCCCACTTTCAGTTACCGCCATGAAGTTAATTAGAGGCCTCCGTTGTGCATCCGTCCATCCATCGCTCACAATGCTCACCCCCTTTTCCTTCCAGGAATGTCTAACCGGTTCCAATAACCTTTCAAGGTTTGCCCTCTCCTTCTGTAGTAATGTGGTCCTCAACATATTGTAACCGGGTGGAATGTACCCATTGATGTTATTGCTAGCGGCAAACATGTAGGAGCAAGTATAGTAGGGATTCCTCGCTAGATGAAATGGCAATCCCCCTGAATAGAACATTCTTGCAATCTCTTCATTCAATTGCTCCCTGACTTGGAGATTGAATGCCTTCTCCAATGCACTACTTCCGCTGGCCTTTCTCTTTCTCAGATCTGCTTCCAAGCCTTCTTGCCTAAAGGACATGGATCTTTCTTTGTTAAATGCACAAGGCAAAGGGACAAGCTTAGGCATTGCATTCTTAGCTCTCGTTTCAGCGTCATCCACTACTCTCTGCATCTCGTTCACTTGCTCCATTTTCACCTTCGGGCATACCGCAATACCAAATCCCTTGATTCTCAACAAGTGCGTCTTCACCCTTGAATACGACCCCTTGAACTCTTTCTGACAATAATTACACACAAATGTGGTATTTCCTCCTTTTGGGGCTCTCGATGAGACTGTGACATACCTCCATAATGGAGTAATGTCAATGTTACTGTTATGAGTGTTATCATCTCCTGTCCCCGTAGAACTACTCCCAGTAACACCACCAACACCAGCAGTGCTCATATAATCTGAGCTCATTCTCCTATACTCCTATACAATATTGAAATCAATACAAGACTACGAGTAAATACAACATGAGTAACTACCAAATCTAAAGCACAATTTGAGGTGACATTGCGCCCAACTAAATCTGAAATCAATGCGAGTAAAGACAACTTGAGTTACCCAACTAACTTTTTGATCTTCTGATTTTTTTTGCAGGTTTTAGGAGACAATGAGACATTGTGCAGGTTTTGATCTTTTGGAAAAAAAAAACAGTCAATCCGAATCTGACATTGTGCAGGTTTTAGGAGACATTGTGTAAATTTTTTTTGCAGGTTTTGATCTTCTGGAAAAAAAAAAAACAAGGACTTTAGAGGACCAAAATCCCCAAGAACTTCTGAAGTAAGAACATTCTGAAGTAAAACATTGATTTGTTGAGACTGAGCAGCTGGCAGTAAGAACTTCTGAAGTAAAACATTGATTTGTAAAAACTGATTTGTAAAAGCTAAAAACCAGAAAAAATCCCAGAACAGTCGATACTAACTTTACAAATCAGTTTTGGGATTTTTTCTGTTAAGTTTGTAAAACAGAAAAAATCCCAAAACAGTCGGTTCCAACTTACAAATCACTGAAATCAGTTTTGGGATTTTTCTGATTGTGTACCAATCACAGAGAACAGACAAGAGAGAGAGAGAGAGAGAGAGAGAAAGAGAGAGAGAGAGAGAGAGCCAAACCTGGTCGAGATTGTTGCTCGGAGAGCCTAAACCAGATCGAAACCGATCGAAACCGCGCAGAGGAACTCCCTCCTCTTCTCCGGTAAGCTCAGAATCTTCAGCTTCGTTCCGAGAATCTCGAAATACGTGTTCCAGAAGAGGTGGAGGGCCGCAGTGGAGCTGCGGCGAAGGCAGCAGGAGCTGTTCGTCCCCTTGATCAGAGCTCGCGAGGAGCTGCGGCGAAGGCAGCAGGAGCTGTTCGTCCCTTGATCAGTACTCGTACGTCGACTCCCTCCTCGACATCCAACTCCCCGACGAAGGGGGGAGACGGCTGACCGACGGCGAGATGGTGGGTCTCTAGGGCTTCAGTTGCTCAGGGGGGATGATAGCCAGGGTATCGTCCCCTCTTTAAAACCAAACCCAGTCGGGTTTTAATCACATCCAGATTATGCAGGCCCGACCCGACTATCAAGCAGGCCCGACCCGACTTTTAACCAAGCAGGCCCGACCCGAATAGCACAGACCGTATCCGATCCGTATCCTCCCGTATCCTCCACGTATCCATGCCGTATCCGATCCGTATCCGATTCTCCTTTCTTTTTTTTTAAATAATGGATACGTTGTAGCCATATCCGACACGTATCCATGCCGTATCCGTGTCCGATACATGTCGGATACGGGTACTCGTGGCCTGTAGGAGTATCCGTGCTTCATAGGTTAGGCACAATCTATGGGGAGAAAATAACTAAGACCTCTCTTGCACTACTCATATATACCGAAATTAGTTATGTGTTTTTAGCTTTCCACCATTTGTTATGAGGCGTAATTTAGGTTTTCATTTTCAAAGATAAGTTATTTTTAACTAAGGATGGATGCTCACAACCCCCTTCGGTAGTCACATGCACCGCACATGGTGACTAAAGTGACATGGCGCTTAGGTACAAAGTTTTCAGGTTGGGTCAGCGAGGAAGAGTACCAGAGGGCAAAATAAAGTACTCAGTAGTGCAGAGGAGATGAAGAGTAATTTAGCGAGAATGACACAAGCGAAATAAAAGGTGAAATAAGAATAAACGAGAGAAAATATGATTATTTGTAGTGAAAGTAAGATGAATGCAGGAAGAAATAGGTATAACACGAGGAACACAAATTGGAAAGAGCAAGACAGTACCTACATCCAATGAAAGAGAAAAAAGAGAGGGTAAATTACACTTTGCCCCCCTGAAGTTTAGCTAAAAAACACTTAACCCCCCCTATAGTTTATTTTGTTCCAAATCACTCCCTAAAGTTTGAAATGTTAGCACAATACCCCCTTTGTCAACTACTTAATTTCCTCATTTGGTCATTTTTATCTGATCAAAACCGAATTAAAAGGGGCAAAATGTAGTTTTTTAACTATAAGGGGGTTAAGTGTTTTTGAGCTAAACTTCAGGGGGGCAAAGTATAATTTACCGAAATGGATGAACTACACTGAAAAAAGAGACCGTATGCAAATTGCTGAAAACAGATGACAAAGAAAAGAAGAGAACCTAACCAAAAAGTTTAGAGTGGTCCAGAAACCAACCCAAACAAGGCTTGGCAGTGCCAACTAAGGGCCCCCTCTGTTCACTCGGGCCCAAAGAAGTTGTGAAGAGCTTCACATAAGTAAAGGAGAAGAAAAAGATGCGAGGAAGCTAGAGGGTCTGTCGTCAAGGCTTGCAAGTCAAAAAATGGCAGTTGAAGGTCATCATGATGCAAAGAAGGGCTACGATGATCAGAGATAAAATGCAAAGCATGCATTCATTAAGGCAACAGGTCATATGCAAAGCTTGCGCACGGGCACACACAGAAAAAAAAAAACAAACAAGAAGAGGTGAGGTCACCTACAAGTGAGAATACCACATAATACAATGTAAGAATACATGCGAGAACTGTACACGATGTATATAACGTATCATCACACATATGAAAGAAAAGCAGTAATATAAATAAAGAAAACTAAGGAGAAGATGGGGTTTCAAGAAAAGTAAAACATAAGATACGACGTCCAATTATATTATGAAGTTGATATTTCTTTATCTTTTATGTACATGTTATACTCTAAAGGAAAATTTAACGAATTTAAGGGCACACATGTCATCAAACAAATATATAACAAAGTCCCTGAGCATGTTCACAACTTCACATTGAACAACATAATTATTGTGAGTGCCTCTCCACTTCATCCACTCCACTAGTTCAATCAAATATGTCTCACCAAAACTAATCACAGTAAAAGAACCAAATGTCGACAAATTTCCAACTAAATGACCAAAATATCTTTTTTCAAGGATCTGACATAAAAATCATTTGAAATCTATATAGTACCAAATTTCTGTTCGGAGTCACGAAATATCGACCAAATGACTGATATTTGACCGAAATCCAACATTCAATCTTTATTTTTAACATTTTCACTTAAAATTATATATTTTTCAGTAATTATTTTTATTTTTTCACTGAAAAATTCTACTCTTCCTCTATTCGGGACTATTTTTTCCATAACAAACTGATATTTGACTAACATTTGACCAAAACCAACTGAAATTTTGTCAAAATCCGATTTTCAACCAAAAAATTTCCTTACAATACAAAATTTCTGGAGATTTCACCAACATCAGACAAAATTTTCTTTTTTTAATAATCGAAATCGACATTTAAAACCTAAATCATAGTATCATATCTTTTACCATTGGTTTTGATTGTCTTGAATCCTCACTTTTTTTGAGTAATTTTCCTTGTTCTTTGATACTAAACCATAACTTAACATCATCAGGGAGCTCGCCTAGTAACGACGGCATGATAGTTGATGGGAGCTTGCCCGATGGGCAGCGAGCTCACCTCTTATACCTCATCGCGCCCTTCAGAGGTACCCTGGGAACCCTCGTGGACTTGGCTCTTCGAAGTAGGGTCATGGACGGACAGTCCCTTCTCGTTTGTCGCTTAGCTCGAACAGGGTGTCAGGTGACGAGGTAGGTGTCAGTCTGTCAGACGACTTGCACAAACCTGGCACAGTCAGGACGTGCCAACCACCTGCTTGCCCACGATGACGCCGACCTGCCACCAATTAAGCCATGACACGTGGAGATTCTTTCGGCGACCTGGCACTCTTGCAGCACGTCGCCCGCCTCTGGCAACCTACAGGTTGGCTCAGGAGGTGGTCGCCTCCACCAATCACACCCCGCCACCTGGTAGCCACGTGGCCGGACACGTGTCGACATCTCCGACCTAACGAGGGCTCTATTCGAAGGGGTTGGAACCTCATGAGTCCTACCTAAAACCCTAAGAAACCCTAAGTGCTCTCTCTCTTCTTCTTCTTCTTCATCTTTTATGTGAGCGACTTAGGCATCGGAGGGTCGTTGCTTCATAGGGAGTCAGTCATCTTTGACCCCTTTTTTGTCTTGTAGCTTGCTCGACCACATGGTCCACATCGTACCTCTACATCGACAGAGAGGAAGACTGGAGCCGCAATAGTAGCCACCGCCAAGATTTTCACCCAATGGGATCCCTAAGAGGACGAACACCCCCCCCCGAAAAAAAAACATATGTCATGAGAAGATAAGGCTCCGATTACTTTGTCAAATAGCTACAGATGTCATCTCATCTAATCGTATCTTCCTTGTTTTCCCTATTGTACACAAATCTTTTATATTCTATATTTTCTTGTTACATCTACAAGTTATCTACTAGAAACTAGTAGAATTGATTAGTGCTTCAATCATTCACTCAGCTGCATGATTTTACTCCAATTACATATTCATAAACTTATAATTCTTGAAGGTTTGCTTGTAGAATTTCAATTCAACACCATAAATTATATCAATCCCCTCATTATTTTTCTAGTAAACCACCTCCTGATCTGTGTTTCTCTCACAAATATTAGTTATTTAGAACCCTTTTAAGTTAAACCACTTCCACAATTCAAATTCAGACCAAACTCAAATGTCCCTAACTTTTAGATTAAAATAGTTCAAATTCTTCTCTATTTTCTTTTGTTCCTTGTTTTTACTTACTTCCCTTGTATCAATTCCGATATTAGGGCTCTATCCCTTCGATCATAATGCATCAAATTCTCTCGGTCTAAAAAGAACTATTTGAGTCTTATTGGATGTGGAGAGGGACCCGTGTTCTTTTCTCCACAAAATATTTAGGTCGGCACAAATATATTTCATGTTTATTCTTAAGTTGCCCATGCTAAGGTAGTAACTTAAATCAAAGATGTCACCTAAGATTTTTCCAACTCAATTCTATTCCACCATAGCCATCCATTTACCCTTTTTAGCTCTTAAACATGGTCATTGAAAGAGAAAAAACTTCATTTATCCTAAAAATACACTAATTGAGAGACAATTGAAAAGCGAAAATTAGGACTATCCAATCTAAACGCTAACATAAATCTGGATTATATTAGATGGTTCCACTGTGCACATTGTGTCCTCAAGATCACCCAATAAATCTTCAACTTTGTTCTCCACCATGGGGTCTACAGAAGTTGGTTAGATGTCAATATCAGAGCTACGTACAATAGAACCATTGGAGATGCTTTTAAAGCCTTGCCATATTAGATCGCCATCTATGTAGTGAAGATGTTTATCCACTTGCTCTTAGTCATTGACTGTGAAGATAAATCCAGACCGTACAAACCATAGTATGCATGCATGCTTACTGCCATCATAATGGAGGAAGAGATGGATCATCCTCAGAGGCAGGAAATGAAGCAGATTCCCAATTGGTGGCTTTTATTCTGGCATGTTTCTAATCTTTGAAACTTTATTTGGAGCATCTTCTGATGGAACTTTGATAGCTAGATCATCGCAAAATTCTTGATCAATGAATCTATTGTGATATGTTAACCTTGAATCCTTGATCTTATCACATATACCCTGCATTATGAAATTCAATGACTTTATTTATCGAGAGATAACAACATGGTGTGTGAAAGAAGAGGGGAAGTGGTAATAAGAGCAAACGAATCATTGAAGTGATAGAACTCACCAGAAGAAAGCCCTGATATCAATCAATTTATCTCTAGTATAGGGTTGCAATTTGGAAGAAAATTGGGAATTTATGGCTCCTATTGAAGGCTTTGAGACCTGCACAGCAGATATGGGTTGTAAAAATTAAGGATCAGTCAGGAAGTGAAGAGAAAGGTGTAGGAAGGTACTCTGAAGTATTCCTAGGAGTTAGAAACACTTAGGAGGGTTGTTTTTACAGGCTTATGCATAATGATTAAAGCTTGCAACAGCCAAAAAGAATTTATGCATAGTTTAACTCTTTTATGATTAATTGCAACAGACGCACTAATCAATTGATTGCAACAAGGATGGAATGAGAATAAAAAGAATAACGATAAAGATAAGAGGAAGAGGAAACAAAAGAGAGGATACCCGGTGGAATCCACCACCAAATTCACACATCTTTAATTTAATCATCATAATCTAACCATTATATTGAGCAATGTTCTAAAAAGCGGTCCAGGCGGCCGTCTAGGCACTAGGCGGCCCCCCACTGCCCAGCCTAGGCCCCTAGGCGCTCCAGAAAAGCGGCCAAACTCCTAGACAGAGCAAGGCGGCGGTCTAGGCGGGCTGAGACTGGCCAAGCGGGATAGGCAAACTGGTTGGCTAGGCAGGCTGGGCGGGCTCAGACGGGCTCCTCAGCGGTAGTCACTCTCTTGATCCGGCCTTCCTCAGCGGCAGTCCCTCTCTTGGATTCAGCCTTCCTCAACGGTGACTCACCCTTTTTTGAAAAATAATTTTAAAAAAGCCAAAACACCTAGGCACCACCTAGGCTCTAGGCCCCCCACCGCCCAACTAGCGCCTAGCGCTTTGTAGAACTTTGACATTGATAGACCCTCTTCTTTGGCCTCCAAACCCTAACTAAACTTGCAAGGGAGCAGGAACTTACCAAATTTGAACTAACTGATTAGTTGAATGGCCAAAGTGGGAAATAGGAGAGGTTGGTGCAGGAGTATGACATGATCCTACTTTCCATCGTGATTCCACTAATTCCAACGAGTGGAAGGGAATCAAGTGGCTTTCCATTTCACTTGGATGAGACCCATTTCCTCTGTGTGGAATGATTCCCTCGGTATGAAGAGGAGTCCACGACTCATATTCTATGTGAGAAAGGAACTTAGTCTTTCATATAAAAAAATTAGGTCTAACACATGAAATTTAAAATAGGGATTTTTACAAATTGGCCTCTGAAATCGTTCTTATTTACATATAAACCCTTGTCAAACTCATATTTGCATATAAGTCCCTTAAATTATCATGATCTTGCATATAGACCCATATTTTAACAATAGTTAACGAATTGTTAATCTAAATGGCAAATGACCAGCTCACCCTTGATTTTAATAATTTAAATTGACCCATCTTAGTTGAACATGGACTTAACCTGAATTTAGCCTGGACTTAACCTGAATTTAGCCTGGACTTAACCCAAACCTAACTTGGACAATTGGCCCTAACCTGATATATTCTCACTTTGGAGGGGTATTTAGGAAATTTAGAAGGGTAAAAAAAGGAAACAAAAAATAGTTACTCAAAATCAACAACCAAATGAAGGAATATTCTAGAAATACTCTCTCATTTTTACATCAGTTGAATGCAAGGGTCAATATGCAAGGTTAGAATAATATGATGGGTTTCTAAGTAAATATTGGTTTGATACGGGTTTATATGTAAATAAGAAAGTTTTCAGGGGTCGATAAAGCAGTGGCTTAAGAAATTTCCATGTCCACTCAATCCTATTCCATCTTATCTATCTAGTATCCCTTATTAACTTCTAGTCCTAGCCATCAACTTTAAAACTTAGAGCTAAACATAAACTAAAAACTCAAATAGAATAGAAAAATACAACAATTGGCTCAATTGAAAATTGAAAATGGAAAATGGAAAATGAAAAATGGGACTCGATCCAATCTAAACCATAATCTAACTCTAGATTACGTTAATACTCAAAAAAAGTTTCAAAAAAATACTTTCAAATGAAACAAAATCAGATTCTATCCAAAATATGCATAAGAAGATCTATTGCTATAGGCAATAGTACACCTACCGTGGAAAAAGATCATTTGTAGCTCGATCATTCATAAATAGAGGTGAAGCTCGTAAGAAAGGGGAAAAAGATTTATGGGACATAAAAGCTAATGATGGTGAGGACCAACAGACGGTTCCATCTTCCCCGCACAAATCTTGATGTGACGGCGAATATTTATTAGCATGTGTAGTTAATTTTTGAATAATTATTTAGGGTATTTTTAAAATTTGAATTTAGTTGAATTTTGTAGGTTTAGTTGAATAATAAAAATCATTTGGGATTTAATCAGGTTTCAAATTGGGAAGGTTATCTTTTTATCTTTTAGGATTTGGTTAGGATTCAAACCATGGGTTATTAACTTCTATTAGGATTAAATCAGAAAATCATTATATTTTATTATTTTGAATGGAAAAGTTTATCCTTTTAGTTTTCTATTTAAAGAGGCTGATGAATGAAAAAATATGATTGTTTTGGCAAACTTCTTATCTTGAGACTGGATGGCTCTTGAAGTTTGACTCACCAAACCCTGTCCTTGTAGAGGCCATCGGCCACCCCCTAAGCATTGGTAGGCGACCAGCACTAGACAGTCATTCGTGCACTGACTCGGTAAACCCAAGAACAATAAATTTACCATTTTGCCCCTGTTGTATTACATCAACTTAGTGTCAGAGCACAGAGCCACCATGCCCTACCATGGTGACCAATCACCACCCTTGTAAACAGATCCTGGTGCCTTGATTGTGGAGACTTCAAAGGCTCTGACCGTCCAGGTGGACAACAAGGCTGCTCGTCTTGATCGGTGCGACGAGTCAGCCCCTCAGCGGGGACTATATAATTAGGAAGAAAGCTTGACTAAACAAAAGGAAGAAAGCAATGAATGCTTCTACCACATGAAGACTATGGTATCGTGCAAAAAAAAAAGACTATGGTAGCTTGTTGTCGGGCATCTCTTCACCTCTGCCACACAATATCTCTAGTACTAGCGCGTCCAGTACATCCCCCACCATCAGTGGTGCCTACATGGCTACATCCATGGTCCAGTTTCCACCTTCAATGTCGCAACCAGTGGAGCCCGCACTACCAGTCCACCCTCCACCTCCAGTGCTTCCACCAATCGATCCAGCACTACCTATGGAGCCTGCACCATCGATACAGACCCCACCACTAGTGCCACCACATGTAGTGGTTGTACTGTCGGTCCACCTCAAGCACTGCTATCCGAGGAGTCCGCAGCGCCACCAGCAAAGATGCTGCATGGTCGACTTCAACCCTCCTATAAACGCTTAGATGATCCTCAACCTTTACTTGGACATGCCAACACTCTAGTATCTGTAGCAGACTGCTATCACGTCTCTCGTGAACATGCTTCATTGTTGTACACTTTAGACAGATTACCCGTTGTCCCCAATTGACCCAATGGATCCAAGAGACCGTTGTTGTGCGTCACAGCATTCGCTCCTGAGGATCCATGATGTAGGAGATCAGGTCTCTCCAAACAAGGCAACTACAGCCAGCCTATGCTTCTCCAAAAGCGGCAGCTACAACCAGGCCACGCTTCTTCAAAAGAGGCAAGCCATTATGTCCCCCCCTAAAGATGGCAGCCACACAACTTAAAAGGAAGGCCATCTGATCCCAAAGAAGAAAGATGTTAATGGCGAATAATCGGTATCCACGTGATCTTGCACCAAGACCAAAAAGTGGGCCAGATTCATCAAAGGCTCTTAAGGAATGTTATTAATTTTTTATTATGCTTTATTTTCTTTCCTTCTTAATACTCGGCTGGGCTAAATAAAGGCCTACTACTAGCATATAATGGATCCAGGATTTGATATTTTCTAATGAAGTGATTTTTATTCCCCAAAGTTCTTACGCCTTGTGAGATTCGCGAGAGTTCTTGAGAGAGGATCGTTGCATCTTCTCTCTGTCATCAATCGAAGAAGGCATGCACCTCTTTGACCCCGCTTCTGCTACGCCAATTCACCACCAACTCCAGATATCCTCGAGATGCTATGGAGACCACCCAGATCTAGACAATCTAGGCTCCTGCTTTGACGTCACAAAACTCAAGGTCGAGTTCTTTCGAAATAGGGATAGTTGAAGGACCATCAAATATTCCATCTTCCTCGCACGGATCTCAACGCACTGACGGCTATCTATAGGATATTTAGTTATTTTGGAATATTATTTGGGATGTTTTTTAAATTAGGATTAAGTTGAATTTGGTAAGTTTGAATACTTAGGATTCTTTGGGATTTGATCAAGATTCAAATTAGGAAGGTTATCTTAAACTTTTAGGATTTTGTCAGGATTCAAACCATGGTTTTAAAACCAGACGGGTTGACCCGGATCGACTGGATTTCGGGTCAACTCGTCAAAACCCGATTTTGGATCTATCCAACGAGTAATTCGAGTGACTCGACCTGGTCGGGTCGGGTTTCGCAACTCGGACAACCCGCGAGACTTTGAGTCACGAGGTTTATTAAACCCTTCAGTATATCTACTAATTGTCTTACTTTGCTTATTATTGGAAGTTGGAAATAGGTATTTGAACTTGCCTTACTTTAGTTTATATATATATATATATATATATATATATATATATATATATATATATATATATATATATATATATATGAGGAATGGGATGCTGCCTATCAAAGCAGCGTTTTTTGCTGCTTTGATATATTGTTTGACCATCCTAGAAGTTTTGGAATTTGATGAAATTTGGTGAGAGTGTTGTCTAGGGTAAGATGATCATCCTCACAAATTTTCATCAAATTTCAAAACTTCTAAGAGGGTCAAATGGTCGAAGCAAAATCTGCAGATTTTAACAGTGACTGCAGATTTTGCAGATTTTGCTTCGACCATTTGATCCTCTTAGAAGTTTTGGAATTTGATGAAAATTTGTGAGGATGATCATCTTACCCTAGACAACACCCTCACCAAATTTTATCAAATTCCAAAACTTCTAGGATGGTCAAACAATGTATCAAAACAGCAAAAAACGCTGCTTTGATAGGCAGCATCCCATTCCTCTATATATATATATATATATATATATATATATATATATATATATATATATATATATATATATATATATATATATATATATATATATATAACCGAGTCGGACCAAGTCGAGTTTTTTCCGAGTTGCCCCAGTTACCCGACCCGATCAACTTTCGAGTCGAGTCGAGTTTCTGGGTTTTTGAACCATGATTCAAACAATGGGCTCTTATCTTTTGTTAGAATTTAAATTAGGAAATCATTATCTTAAACAATGACTCTTGGAGTGACTCTTCAAATCCTGATGGAACTCCCCCCCCCCTCCCACTATCGTTCTCTATCTCTATTTATCTTTCTCCCTCCTGTTGTTGGTCGTCGGCCACTCTCTGGGCACCTACAAGTGACCAACACCAACCTACCACCCGCAGTCACCTCCAAGGTCACCTAGCAGCTTGTCGTAAGCCGTGGGATCAATCCAGACACAGGTGACAACCACAGACCGTCAGCAAGTCGCTGAGTCACCTACAACCCAGTGACCCCGCAGGCTTCTTATTGTGATCCAACAATCTTCTGACAACCTGCAGGTAGATCTTCAATAAGTTTGCAGCCATCAACCCAACTCTGGCAACACATATACTCAAATTGAAGATATTCTCAAGCCAGACCCATCAAAATCCTCCATGCACCAACCAAGCAAACCCAGAAACCACAAAATTACCATTTTGCCCTTGTTTTCCAGCATCAACTGAGGTACAAAGTACAAACATCAGCCAAAGAGACTCTTGTGAGGTGGACCGTGGACACCATATGATTTCTATGCGGTTGTACGTGGGACACAAATATAAAGTCTTAATTTTTCCTCAACCAATAGAATGAAAGGGAAGGGATGAGTTAGCTTATTTACGGTTTTTGTGTACAACCACCTATATTTGGTTGTAATTGGAAAAACAACCTCATTTCACCATTTGCAAATCGACTACTCACTATTTCCCTAATTTATGCATACTTATTTTTTACGAAAGAAGATAATTTCTCGTTTCCAATCACCTACAACAATCGCAATTGGCGAGTACCAGCCAATAGCCCTCTAGCATGCATGATGACACCTTTATTGTTCACATCAATATCTCCTTGTTGTCTATGTTGCATCACCTTCAAATAAGAGTGGATGGATGCAGATAGTGGTAGGCATGAGCATTTTTCCATTCAAAATAAGTGGTTATTTATACTTTAAGGAAATAATGTACGGATTGATTTTCTTGTAGTGAGAATAGAGGTGGTTTTTTACAATTATGGCAAAATATTCATGGTTATATGAAAAAGCTGTTTGCATTATGTTGTGGTGTATGGACTTAAATGCGAAAAGTCGGCATGAGAAAAATTTCACAGTGCATTTTAAGTTATAGAAAATGTGATGAAACAAAGCAAGCCACTTCTTAATGAGTTTACATCAATTGCTGTGCAAATTTGAAGTACGTAATGATACATTCTAGTTTATCAGAGTTTGGAAGCAAATCCAAACACAACATTAAAAAATTATATTGTTTTTCTTATCATGACTTTCTTTTCTCACAAGGTGCAGCCATACATCTTGAGGCTTAAGCTTCGATTTTTTGAAATTCTAAACACCTCACTTTAGGCCTTGACTTTTTTTAACATTGACTGTGAGTCTGTGACTTGACAGGTAGTTTATTTTACTATCACAATTCCTCATCTTTATATAGTCATCCATTTGATTTTTCTATTTAACAACCTATTACCTTTGCGCAAATATCTCTTTGTTTCATAGTTCATTAAGACAAATATACTAATCCAGAAACCTTAAAAAGTGATTAATAAACAAAATTGAATCAACATCTACCCAATGATACCTTCCCCTTTATAATAACTCTTACTTTCCATATAGTATCATTTTTCATTTATCTTTTGATTCTTTTCTAATATTTCTTAGCTCTAGAATATTTGTTTGGTTTGATCTACATATTTTTTTGGTTTGATCTAATCTGTGCTAAACCATCCAGCAAAACAAAGATGGTACTTAACATTTTGCTTGATATCAAGCCAGCACATAGGTGAGCATGGCAGAGATAAAGATATTGAGGTGGATGTAGGCCAAAACTAGGATGGATAGAGTGAGCAATCGGTACATTAGAGGAATGTTGGAGTTGCACTAATTGATGGCTGGTTAAGATACTACAGACATGTCTAACAAAGAGCAAAGGCGGGCACTGTAAGGAGAGAGTCTCGGGTTACTGTTGAATAGTCAAGAACGAGAAAATGACCTAAAATATTATTGATTGGAAGTGTTAGAAATATGAAAATCTTTCAATGACAGTAGAGATAACCTTAATAGAGACTGGTGAAGAATGATTCATAAGCTAACACCAAATATATGTGGCAAGGCTCGATGGTTTTGGTTATGGTTATGGGGCCACTACTAATTGAAAATTTATGCCTTGCTCCTAAATTGAAGTAAGAACATCCTTTCTTCTAGACCGGAAATTGTAGTTGCATAAATATTCATTGCTTAAAAAGGTGAAGATTGAAGAAATAACATGAAGAACTGACATGTACATAAATGTTAAAGTGTCCTCTGCAAACAAACATATGTTCGTCCATCCGACACACACATACCTACCTACCTACACAGCCATACATACATTCATTAATTTATACATACATAAATACATACATATGAACGTCTATACATATGGAAATACATAGTTTCTTGTATACATCAATGCATATATGCATATTTTGCATGGATCTAGGTATACATAGGTATTTATGTATGTATGTTACACAAATGGACGATGTTAGGATGCGACAAGCGCAAAAAGTGTGCGAACCTTCTGACTCCACTTCATCTGGTTAGGGATTTCAAACAAAGTTTACTGTTTACATACGATTATGTTTGTTTGTTGGAAAGGACTTTGGGGTTTGTTGATAATTAGAAACTGAATAGAATACTATAAATGTTGGATGGCTCTGTAATGGATGAGAAAGATAACTGAAAGTAACCATGTAGCGAAGGAGAATAATAAAAAATGTTTTGGGTCTCTCTCTCTCTCTCTCTCTCTCTCTCTCTCTCTCTCTCTCTCTCTCTCTCTCTCTCTCTCTCTGTATATATATATATATATATATATATATATATATATATATATATATATATATATATATATATATATATATATATAGCGTAGCAATCCAGTGAGATATGAGATATATGAGATAACTTTGAGAAACCTATCTAGAGGTTTTAGAATTTGATGAAAATTGGTGGGCATGCTCTCTATGGCAAGTTGATCATCCTCACAAAAAATCATCAAATTCTAAAACCTCTAAGGGCATCAAATGTTAGAAGATTTATCGACCGTCCATTAAAATCAATAATTTGAATTGTGTATTTGATGCCTCTAGAGGTTTTAGAATTTGATGATTTTTTGTGAGGATGATCAACTTGCCATAGAGAGCATGCTCATCAATTTTCATCAAATTCTAAAACCTCTAGATAGGTTTCTCAAAGTTATCTCATAGAAGAATTATCTCACTGGATCGTTATCCTATATATATATATATATATATATATATATATATATATATATATATATATATATATATATATATATATATATATATATATATATATATATATATATATAGAGAGAGAGAGAGAGAGAATACGGGGTATGAGCTGACAGCCCATTTGAGAGAGAGAGAACACGGGGTATGAGCTGGTAGCCGTCCGATTGGATCGATCAAACCATCTAATTTTTTTAAAAAAAAACAGCTGTAAAACAGCTGTATTGATTTTTATTTTTTTTACATTATCTCTCTCTCTCTCTTTCTCTCTCTCTCTCTCTCTCTTTTTCTCTCACGCGCGAGCAGGCCACCTCCCCGACCTCCACTCCCGGAGCCGGCAGCCACCTTCTCCTCCCCCTCAGGCGTCTCGCTCCTCCCCGACCAGGCTCCACTCCGGCAGCCCCTTCCTCCTCCCCCTCCGGCGTCGCACTCTCCCCGACCAGGCTCCACTCCGGCAGCCCCTTCCTCTCGCGACCATCGGCAAGGTCCCCGTCGAAGGTGGCTGCCGGCGAGGAAGGAGGAGATCAGAGGGGGAAGGGGGAGGTTGGGGCTGGATCGGCGCCGCCGGACCTTGTCGGTGGTCGCGAGACGAAGGGGCTGCCGGAGGCCTCCGATCGGGGTTTGCCGATGCCGAGTGTGGAGGTCGGGGAGGTCCGGGTGGTCCGGAGGTGGGCTGGAGGTCGGGTAACACAGCTGTATTACAGCACAGCTGTAATACAGCATGATCACAGCCCTTTACTCTTTAACGATCAAACGGTTAATATTAACAGCTCAAATAAAAAATAGGCTGACAGCTCACCTCCCGTTTTCTATATATATATATATATATATATATATATATATATATATATATATATATATATATATATATATATATATATATATATATATATATATATATATATATATATATATATATATATACTATGAAGCACGGGTACTGGTATGGGTACGATACGGGTACGCTGATACGGCAAAATCTTAAAAAAAATAGGGTACGGGTACGGCGAGGTATATATATATATATATATATATATATATATATATATATATATATATATATATATATATATATATATATATATATATGGGTCAGGTTCAATGGACACTGTTTTTGCACTCAATTTTTTACACCGATTTTCAAACCATTAGATAAAGGCTTTAGAATTTCTTGATTTTTTGTGAGCATAATCATCTTGTCTTAGATAAAACATCCACAAAAAATCAGCACATTCTAAACCCTCTAGACTTATTAAATGTGTTCTTCAAATTAACGATTAAAATGAACGGTCGATAAAGCCTTTTAGTTTTGATGTACTTAGAGGCTTTAGAATGTTCTAATTTTTTGTGGACATGCTATCTAGGATAAGGTGGTTATGCTCACAAAAAATCAAGAAATTCTGAAACCTCTATCTATTGGTTTTAAAAATCGGTGTAAAAAATTGAGTGCAAAAATAGTGTCCATTGAACCTGACCCTATATATATATATATATATATATATATATATATATATATATATATATATATATATATATATATACACATGTATGTACTTTTAGTATAATATCGTTATATATATGAATAAGATCCAAATGCAACCATAATTTCTTCATCATTAAAGCTCTAGCTTCAAAGTTCCAAAACCATAAAAACAAGATTATTCGATGCGAGCCATACGACGATATGGTAATGCATTCATGCGAGAAATACATTGTAATCTCATGTATAGTAATTTTTAAGCATGAGCTATACGACGAAACGGTCCATTACATTAGAACCAAACCAAGCAAAGTAGCAATACAAAACAAAATGCACAGCAAATGTCATTGTCATCATCATCTCCGAATAGCATGACCTCCAAGTCGGGCTAATCAAGTGATAGATTTGCAATTTCAAGTAAATCGGCATCCTCCAAAGACTGTCTGCCGTACCGAAGCCGTACCGAAGACTGTTTGCCGTACCGGGTACGGATTATGCCGTACCCGTACCCGTACCCGGTACTGGTACGGTATCTGTTCGGAGTACCCGTGCTTCATAGTGTATATATATATATATATACTTGGCAAACAATGCCATGTACAGGTCCTACAGGACGTCCGAGGTCAGGTTCCGTCGATCATCGACAAATCATACAAGGTTTGCAAAGTGAGTATCAAAGGGAGAACTCAATAAATTGGCATCAATAACCATACAGGGCTTCTCCAATTGGTAATGAGAGCAGCATCAATCCGGGAGAACATGGGTAGTCCAACTGAAAAAGAGCATAGCTATCAAAGAAATTGACGATCCAAAAACATGTGGGAAAATTCGAAGCCAAGGATCCGTTCGAGTTTGGTGATCCAAGAGAATAGAGGAAGACCGAGGTAAATCCGTTTGCCATGAATTTTTATTCAAAATAATTCTCAATTGCAACCATGAATGGTCGGTGCAATTGAAATTTCCATATTTGACGGGAAGAAATACGACCGATGGAGCATCCACATAAGAGAAATGTTCGAAACTTCTGAGTTTTCAATGTTTTGGAAAAAGAATAATAAGAGAGAGATGAGAAACGGGATGCTGATGAAATCCTATGAGAACATTGAGACGTAGTGCTCGAGTATCAGAAAAATAACAACATAGCTGGCATTATGTTCAAGGCACAAGATCAATCATCAGGCAAAAGTAGATGGAACAACTTGAATATGAGATACGAAAAAAAAAGAGGGACAAAAGGTATGTTCAGAAGTCCTTGAAAAAGCGT
Organism: Chamaelirium japonicum; assembly: GCA_947650365.1. Lineage (NCBI taxonomy): Eukaryota > Viridiplantae > Streptophyta > Magnoliopsida > Liliales > Melanthiaceae > Chamaelirium > Chamaelirium japonicum. The sequence goes on from OX393549.1 coordinate 131,302,324, forward strand.
CGTTATGAAAAAATTAGTAAAGTTGAATCAAATCTAGTTATGGATGACAGTACAAACTGAAAAGGTGGTTCTAATTATGATGAGTGCGAAGATAAAAAAGAGTTACTTGAAAGCAGAAAAAAAATAATCTCCTGACATAGAGGATCACTGCAATGTAAGCTACAGGACCGAAGAAATTCCTTCAAATAAGAGAGTGTGTGAGGAAAATCATGAAGATTTGCAGGAAACACTTTTACTGATAAAATCCCACAAAAACTTCAAGATGCATTGCTCGAGTATCGGAAAAATAACAACATAGCTGGAATTATGTTCAGGGCGGCATTGGATGAGACAATATCCGATGAGATTGAAGATCATTCATCAGCAAAAAAGTAGATGGAATAACTTGAAGAGATACGAGAAAAAAGAGAGGGAGGCATAGGTATGTTCAGAAGCCCTTGAAAAAGATAATTTTTGTTATGAAAAAATTAGTAAAAGTTGAATCAAATCCAGTTATGTATATAGTACAAACTCAAAAAATGGTTCTAATCCTGATGAGAACAAAGAGAAAAAAAAAAGAGTTGTTAGTTGAAGGCGGAAAAAAAAAAGTAATCTCCTCACATTAAGGATGACTGCAATGTAAGCTACATGGCCGAAGAAATTTCTTCGAATAAGCTTGTATGCGAAGAAAATCATGAAGATTCATAGGAAACCAATTTTATTATTCTCGGAAGCAATGCAGTTCCCTTGGTACACGAATTCACAAAAGAGATAAGAGCACCAACAAATCTGTCAGTTAACAAAATGCATGTTATCGATGTCACGTTATGGAAAATTCAAGACTATGCATAGGGGGTGTAAAAATAGCACAAAGTCCGCGGCCTCGCCCAGCATAGCTCGACCGGTAAACCCGACCTGACCCTTATCAAGTTTGTAGGCCCAACCCGAAGCCATATATATATATATATATATATATATATATATATATATATATATATATATATATATATATATATATATATATATATATATATATATATATATAGAGAGAGAGAGAGAGAGAGAGAGAGAGATGCTAAAATGCGGCGTGCGGTGCGTGCGGCGTCGCACCGCAGCTGTCTGATGCACCGCTGCGTGCATCGCACGCACCGCAGCGGCGCGTCAGACGGCTGCGGTGCGGCGTCGCACGCACCGCACCCTAGCATGCCTCTCTCTCTCTCTCTCTCTCTCTCTCTCTCTCTCTATATATATATATATATATATATATATATATATATATATATATATATATATATATAGAGAGAGAGAGAGAGAGGCCCCCTCTAGTGCGACCCATTGGTGCGATCCGAGCACTATGGGCCGCCCGATTTAATTTGTTTGGCTGTGATGCATTGTTTGGGCGGTGTATGCATCACACCCAGCCGCGAAAATCCACATGTTGTTGTACTTCACTGCATATGTTGCAATCCTTCCAGTGCATATGTTGCACTATGCGGACTGAGCAGCGTAGACACACTAGCATCATATGTTGTTGTGCTCCGTGAAGGGGGTTGCAGCACTTACAGTGCATATGGTTCTGGTCTGAGTTGCAGGGACTGGGTTGCACCAATGGTTATCACTTGAGGTTTTCTATATATATATATATATATATATATATATATATATATATAAGGGCTGGGACGCTACCTTTCAAAGTAGCGTTTTTGCTGCTTTGATAACCCACCACGCCACGCCACGCTACATGTGATTTCCAGCCAGAATCAACATCAACAACCTCCGATCACCTCCACCGGTGATCTCCGCTGACACCACTTGTCGGCATCAACCGATAGAGGATTCCGGTGACTACTTCCATTGTGATCCATCCATTCATCACCTCACCTCATCCGGCAACCTCCGACGACATCCGCAGCCGGCGATCACCTCTAATGACTTTTAGCACCTTCCGATTGTGAGTTCGGGTGACATTTGTCATCGTTCATGGCTTTGATAGCCACCGACGACCTGTCAAAGCAGCGAAGAACGCTGCTTTCGAAGATAGCATCTTGTTTATATATATTTATATATATATAAATATATATAGAGAGAGCGAAAGAGAAATGATAAAATACGGCGTGCGGTGTAGCACCGCAACCGCCTGATGCACCGCTGTGTGCATCGCACGCACCAGTGTAACAAACGGCTGTGGTGCGACACCGCACGCACTGCACGCCGCAACCTAACACTAACACGCCTATATATGTATATATATATATATATATATATATATATATATATATATATATATATATATATATATCGCAAAACTTATATAGCATAGTTGGTAGAAGTATTTGTTATGTAAAAGGTGGTCAAGAGTTCAACATTACCTATTACAAAAAAATTTAGTGAATTTGTAATCTCTACTCTATGCAGGTTTCCGCCCAAACTCGGCTCAACCCGACTTGGCGGCCCCATTGTTATCAAGGCGTGCGCCTAGGCGCACTAGGCGCCCAGAGACAGCTAGGCCCTAGGGCGCCTAGGCGAACAACACTAAGCGGTGGCCTAGGCGCACCTAAGCTAGGCGCACGCCTAGTTTTAGGCATTGATTTTTGTTTTTTTTTTAAGTATAACCTAACCCGCCCCCATCTTCTTTATTCATTTTGTTGTTGTATATTTGTTTATACTATGTGTTCATTGTGTTGCATGCATTTGATTAGAATATGCTCAATTTTATGTTAACAAGTGTTTGTATTGTATTTGTTCCTTTTGTTATTTACTTGTTTACACTATATGTGTCATTGTGTTTCACGCATTTGACCAAAATATGCTCAATTTCATGTTAGTAAGGTGTTATATTGCTACCAATTACATTTATACCTGCAAGTATAGACTATACAAATATACCCGTGCCTGGAGGATGCCTATGCACATAAGGTCACGCCTATGTACATAAGGCCATGCCTAGGCGCGCCTAGGCTCCCTCCGGGCGCCTATCCTAGGCCCTCGCCTTAACACCTTAACTATGGGCGGCTCGTAGTACAGGACATGAAATTATTTTGTATTTAAAAATTATATTCGGTTAATTTTTTTGTGCAGGATAAAAGCCAATGTGTTCAACAGATATAATTTGGTACATTGGCCAGATCCAGGTGTAATGATTGACGGTTCGTGTTACTCCAAGAATCCAAAGAGAGGCAGAAAAAAAATAAAGCTTTGAGATCTTGCATGGTCAAGGATGATTGCATGGCATGGTCAACAACAAGGAGCGTGGTGTTGGCTACCATGGCATTCAATGACAGAAAACTACGACAACATTAGAATAAATGCTCTCTCTCTCTCTCTCTCTCTCTCTCTCTCTCTCTCTCTCTCTCTCTCTCTCTCTCTCTCTCTCGCTCTCGCTCTCGCTCTCGCTCTCGCTCTCGCTCGCTCGAATTGGAAGTCCGAGATCAGGTGCCATTGATCGCCGGTAATGTGGGTATCCAAGAGCGAACTCAATAAATCAGCATAATGTGGGTCTCTCTCTCTCTCTCTCTCTCTCTCTCTCTCTCTCTCTCTCTCTCTCTCTCTCTCGCTCGCTCGCTCGCTCGAATTGGAAGTCCGAGATCAGGTGCCATTGATCGCCGGTAATGTGGGTATCCAAGAGCGAACTCAATAAATCAGCATCAATGGACCCGTCGGGCATCAACAAACTAGTCCAAATTATTGCTCATCTTGTTTGTTGTCTACTTTTGAGTTTCTTGCGCACAGTGTTCTAAAAAGCGGTCTAGGCGGCCGCCTAGGCGGCGCCTAGGCGCTAGGCGGCCCCCCACCGCCTCGCCTAGGCCCTAGGCGCTCTAGAAAAGCGGCCAAGCTCCCAGGCGGAGCTAGGCGGCCGCCTAGGCGGTCTAGGCGGGGCAAGGCGGCCGCCTAGGCGGGCTGAGGCTGGCCAGGCGAGCCAGGCGGGCTGAGGCTGACCAGGCGGGTTGAGACTGGCCAGGCGGACCAGGCGGGCTAGGCGGGCCAGGCGGACCATGTTTGCTTTTGTTCTTGTTAATCACTCAATCTTGAATTATGGTTATATACTTGTTCTTTAAAATAATGGTTTGGGATAATCTTGAACTTATATTAATCTTTAAACATATATATATATATATATATATATATATATATATATATATATATATATATATATATAATATCAAAATAATAATTAAAATAATTTAAAAAAAGGCAAAACGCCTAGGCACCGCCTAGGCCCCGCCTAGGCGCTAGGCGGCCCCCCACCGCCCGACTAGCGCCTAGCGCTTTTTAGAACCTTGCTTGCGCATTCCGCATGAGGTTTTAAAGCTCTAGTGGAGATGATCAGTAGAAAGGTAAATTCCTGAGGAATATCGTGTCCCTTTTGTGGATTATATTCAACTGGGTATTAGCAGCAAACTGAGAATCGAGGTAAAATCGATGCAAAGAAAATTAATTCATAACAGATCCTAGAGCAATCTCAAGCTATAGTTATGGGGTAAATCACACAGGCATTCTTTGGAGAGAATATAGCAAGTTCAATCACTTCAGTATAAGCACAACCCTTACAAATTTCAAAATCCTAACCTAAAACCATAATGGAAAAGGTATGAATTTTTTCCCCCCCTTCCTTTAGAGAAAACAGCCAATCATCAATTCAATTACATAGGAAAAAGATCCAACAATTAGGATACAGAGCAAGGAAAGATCCTACAACAAAACACATCATTCAAGCAGAAAATTAGATACACCAATTGGGCTCCAAACGGTAATAATCAAAGGAGGGGAGGAGGCGATACTGTACATAAGATGCGGAGGTCCCCCCCCCCCCCCCCCCCCCTCCATCTACGATCCTGCTCCGGTTCAATCGGAATGGGAGTCGTAGCCGGAGGAGTCGGAGGAGTCTGAGGAGGAGGAGGAGGAGGCGCTGTGGTTGTAGGAGGTGTAGTATGCGTAGTAACGGTGGTCGGGGGTGACGGGGAAGCAGAAGAAGGAGAAAAGGCAGAGGGCGAGGCGGCGGAGGTGGTGGAGGGGGAGGCAGAAGAGGAGATCCAGCACCTGCTCGCTGCTCAGCCGCTCCGGGTTGCACGCGATGTACTGGCACGCATCCGCCGACACCGTCGACACCCACGCGCTGTTGAACACCATCTCCGCCCCTTCTCTTCTCTCTCTCTCTCTCTCTCTCTCTCTCTCTCTCTCTCTTCCTTGAACGTCCTCCTTTCCCCTGCGGGAACACCGCGCGAGTCTGGAGCTCTCACACGGAGAACCAAAGAGCGACTTCAGTGGGGAGGCCTTACCGCATAGCAATGGGTCTGACTCTGAGGCGCTCATGGCGCGCGTATCCCCATGGCTTTACGCGGGAGTGCCTCCCCACTGAAGCCTTTTTTTCCGCCCGGGAGACCCTTGACCCTTTTTCCAACATCGGATCCGAAACGGTGATTGGTGGCACGGCTCTGACATGGACGCGAGTCGCACGGGCACGGGTCCGACTATATTCGGTCGAGCAATGTTATTAAACCATCGTCAGGTGGCGGTGTTTCGTACACATTTGACATAGTCCAGCGGGGAGTCGCGGAGCGGTGAAAAATGTCTCCCTAGCAGGGTGTGTGGCAACGGGTAACTATTATAGTGGCCGACAAGCAAGCTGATGAGCTTGTGGAAGGGTGGCTGATGGAGGTGTCGACGAGTACCGGTGCGAGTCATCAACGGATAACGGAGGCGGCTATCGTGATAGTGACAAGCACAGCCGCAGACATACCTGCAGTTAGGGGCGTAGCCAGAAATTATTTTGGGATTGGGCTGGAACTAAACTAGTTTTTTTTTTACAATGAGACTTTTACTTTATAAAGAAATACTAAACAAAATTTTTTAAACGAACATCAACGGTACTAGAAATTATATTAATATAAAAAAAAGATTAATTACATTTTGTCCCCCTGAGTTTTAATTCAAAACGGTACTAGAAATTATAGTGATTCACGAACGTGTCGCGATGGGCCAAGGGCCTCGCTAGGTTGAGGCAGGCTAAGACATGTACTTAATAATATGAGTTATTTTTTCTCAAAACTGGGCCGTGCTATAGCCCGGCCGAGCCAACTATTAGATCCGCCCATGCCTGCAATACAACAACGTTTCGGGGTGTCAACGAGCAACAAAGGAGGTACTAACAAGTGTTGGCATGGAGGCACCAATGGACATTAGGACCTAGCCACCAACGGGTGCAATGTAGCTTGGCAGACTTAACCACGGGCATACTTGCGGGACGATAGGTGTGCGGAGGACATTGACGAAGTCATCCCCTCCATTGATGATAGGTGTGCTTTCTGTTGTAGCTCGTGTGTCCCTAGCGTGGATTTTCTGTATTAACATTAATAAAGATGACTTTGGTTATTGCTTTAATTAGAATACTACTATGGTATATGATAATTCTCATATAATAAAAGGACCCTAGGGAACACAGTAGGCCACTGAGGCGCATGGAGGATCCATGCTTGGAAGACCCAGTGGACCAGTTCTGTGTAGACCTAGAACTAGTTCACAGCTTAGATAATGCCAGTCGCTTCACCTAGAACAAGCTGTTGGCAGGTAGAGGATGTGGTGAAGTCTCTACCACGGGAACGTGGGATTCCCATTCACCCGACCAAGCACGATGATCATGTTGAACAGGAATCAAGATAGTGCACAGTTCAGTGATTCAGACACTGGTGCAGAAACCGTCTTACTACTATAGATAATCTGTCCTTAACCCTGAGGGACCATGCTCACTAGGCCAACTTGTAACATCCGTCCCAAACACACAAGATATTGTCCGCTTTGCTCGTGCCCGAACGAGAACTTCCCAGGGAGGTCACCCATCCTGGTACTACTCTCGCCCGAGCACGCTTAACTACGGAGTTCTTACGAAATCCGTAGCAGCGCACGGTTTTAAAACGCGTCTTCTATGTTTGGGAGAGAAAATTATATAAGTAGCTCAGGATCTCCTTCTCTCCAGGCGATGTGGGGCTAACTCATGGCCTTGTACACCTCACCTCACCTCACCTCACCTCATCCATCTTGGCATTCCCGCCTCAGGAGTCTTGGCTCTTGGCTATTGGCCTATTGGATCTTGGTCGTCACAATCCACCCCCCTTAGGGCTACACGTCCTCGTGTAGGGTTAGACCCCCCCATCCCGAGGAGAACCGACTCTGATACCATTTTGTAACATCCGTCCCAAACACACAAGATATTGTCCGCTTTGCTCGTGCCCGAACGAGAACTTCCCAGGGAGGTCACCCATCCTGGTACTACTCTCGCCCGAGCACGCTTAACTACGGAGTTCTTACGAAATCCGTAGCAGCGCACGGTTTTAAAACGCGTCTTCTATGTTTGGGAGGGGAAATTATATAAGTAGCTCAGGATCTCCTTCTCTCCAGGCGATGTGGGGCTAACTCATGGCCTTGTACATCTCACCTCACCTCACCTCACCTCATCCATCTTGGCATTCCCGCCTCAGGAGTCTTGGCTCTTGTCTATTGGCCTATTGGATCTTGGTCGTCACACAACTAGTTGAGTGGTGCTTTGATGTGCCAACATGTGCGGACCTTCCATAGTCCAATACCACGGTACGTTGGGTTACCCGGCTAGCGCTTGAGTGACATGTAATCCCTACAGGTTATCCGACGTCCAGTGTTGGATGGGTGCGTTTTGATGAGTCAATCTGTCCACACAGTTAACCCAGGCCTGGTGGTTGTCAATATGACTGACGATGTTCCGGATGCTAGGCATAGCACCGGAAGGTGTGTGGTGTTATAGATGACAAGTCATCAAACCCTAGTCAGATGATCGATCGGGATCTGACGGTGCTCCCCACCGCCCGAGTCGTATCATAGCACCAGTAATAGGAGGGATAAGGATTATCAGAGTATAGTAGAGGACAGGGTTACGAGGGAGTAACATAAGTTTAGGATTACTAGAGTTCAACTCGCGTCGCACTCTGGGTGGCTACGCGGGTTAATCGGATTAGGGCTGATTAACGGGACTTTCGGTGTGTCACCGGAATAGTTAATCAGGGATCCGGTTGGAGCTAGAGATCCCGAACCATGAAGGTTCCATCCTGTCGTTGCGTAAAGGAATTATTTCCCGACTTAGTTGGATACGTTGGATGCGAAGTAGCGCAATGGAGCGCAAGCCCGGAGTCAAAGAACCTAATTCACATATGTTACGGGTCGTACGGGTATTTTGGTAAATACTCAAATATGGCTCAGAACAATTGAATATGGATCTTAGAATGAGCGGAATAATTTCAGGAGCTCACAGGCGCTGACGGAACTAGATTCCGAGTAGCGCACCTCACTCAGTCTCACTTTCAGTTTTCCGTTTTTTGTGAAGGGCGTTTTCGTCCGGGCTTCATGATAGACACCCGGGAGACCTATATCCGACCCCCCCTTCATCCTTATCTACCTAGGGCCAGCCCAAACCTCCTTGGAGCCATGGGAGACCGGCCCTATATAAGAAATAGGGAGAGGGAGGGCCGGCCCTATGGTGCTTCCCCCTCTCCTTTGCAAAATCCGACCCCTAGTCTCCTCCTTTGTGGTTTCGGCAAAGGGAAAGAGAGGAAGAAGAAGGGAGAAGGAAGAGGAAGGAAGGAGAAGGAATAAAGGAGAAAGATGAGGAGAAAATCTCGAGGCTCACCATCGTCTTCGCAACGGATTCCTCCGTCGGCTCGAAATCCCTGCACTCAGAGACGGGATTTCGAGGATTCTTCAATTCGCAAAGGACAAGGTGCTATCCGACAGTTTCCCTTGCAATCAAAGTGTGGTTCTTTATCGTTCCGTCATCTCCGGATCATAGATCCATAAGGTATGATGAATCTAAACACCTAAGTAGATGCATTCATGTCTTCCGTAGATCGTAGTATGCCTCTAGGGTGTCCGCACATATGCTAAGATCGTAGATTTGCATGTAGATTGTTTTATAGCGAAATTGTAATAAAACATACACCGTATGATCTTCGGATATTTCTTTTGCTTCCGCTGCGACTCTGATTAGCGGATCCAATTCCAACAATTGGTATCAGAGCACGCTTTGGTGTATGTTTCATGCATGAATTCGTGAAAACATCATGTGAATATATGATGGCATATGTTTTCGTCGGGGTTCGGCGCAGATCATGCATATGGATTGTGCTATGTATCGTCTTTTTGCAGGTGCCGCGCTGAATAGTAATCTGTGATTGCATGCATCCGGGGGTCGAACCCCGGATTTTATTTTGCATTGATTATTATTGTGGATTTGTAAGGCTCTAGATGGGCGAGGGTGGGGGTTGACCATCCTCGGTTCCCTGGCCAAGTTTCTAGGATTGTCTTTTTTACTTTCTAGCAAAATTGTACACGAACGAGCACTTGCTCGGAGCGTGTTAGTTTTTCGGTCACAGGAAGAAGGAGATGATGCTATATCCACGGTTCGGGCAAGCGGTACCATGGCGTGCAAAGACCCGGCGAAAGCGTGCATGTTGGCGATGAAAGGGATCGTCGTCAGAGATCGTGCAGAACGGAAGAGCGGGATATCTTGGCTGTGCTATTCAGGTTCAGGGGTCGGACCCTGGACTTGATTCAGTTTGGATGTTTTTCTGTTGTTTCTTTTTATTTTGTATTTAGAGAACCCCGATGATAATATGATTATCTTGCTTGTGAGTTTGCCTCTAGATCAGGCTTTGGGTTAGTACTAAGCTTATGGATTCATCGGTGTCTCTAAATGCTTCTAACAAGTGCGAATCCGGTGGCTAGTTAAAAGGAAAGGTGGTAACCCCCCTCGTGGTAGTTCAGGTAGCCAAGTACTGTGCACCGAGATAGACGCAGTGTTAGATTTGTTTAGTGATAATTAACTAATGTCTCCATAAGAAGTATGATAACCCTAGTGGGATGTCCTTTCCCCACGTGGTCCTAGTGACCAAGTTAGGTTAGGATTTTACTATGTGATACCCGTTTCTAGATGACGTTTGATGGTAGTATGAACTCATCACGATTTGGTTATGCCACCATTAGGTTGAGGTCCGACGGAGATTGTCGGATGTCCCTATTTGGCCAGCATCGAAACCTGTAATGAGATGAGGTCTACTATGACATCAGGCATCAAATTATAAACGAGGTATCATCGTAGTGGGAGTCCTTTCCACGTTGACCTTAGGCTACGCTCCAGATCTTAGGATTATGGCCAAACTAGTGAAGTATCGGGATCCTTGGAATCTATGTAATGTGATCCTTGCAAGAAAGGCGAAAGCTGAGTATTCAAGGTAGGGACTATGATATTTTCCGAGGATACTAATGCTTTGTGAGAAGGTTTATAATCCTAGTGGGAGCACGGTAGACCATGGTCTAAGTCTAGGAGGTCGTGACCTTTCTAGATATGCATAAAACCTCATAAAGAAGGGATGTGTAAGAGGTTCCCTCCAAAGGGGAGCCCCTGGCCTCCATAATCAACCGGCTAAGGGTCTGGGTGGGAGGTACACAGTTCGATATTTCCACCGGGTGAGAGCTGTGTTTCCTTCCATGCTGGTTCGCCTAGTGGTTTCCATCGGGACATGGAGGATGTCGGTGGCAGTGGGTGACGTTTTTATCCTGCACCGCGGGAGCCTATGAACCCCCTACCGACACCACCTAGATTTATGGGAAGCATCCGAAAGCTTGTGTGAAGCCGCTGTTGCTGCGCATGCGGGTCACATAAAGCTGGCCAAAAGGAGACTAGGAGGTCTTTCAGTTTGTCGTGGGTAATTCTGATGAAGACTGGGTCGTAAAAACCCCGTTGGCAGAAGCGGTTGCATGCTATCACTGAGATGCTGTCTCCAATTCAGGGCCGATAGTCTCAGTGCTCGAGCCCAGGGAATTTAGATTCCTTGATGTCTCCACTTGAGGTGGTGAAGACATAGCGGCTGGAGTAGACATTATCTATTTCTAAATTCCATGAAATAGATTATAGTAGACCCTAACTATTGCTTTAAACCATTGTTTACAGAAATCATAACCAAGCTCGACCCCCTTGCCTCCATACTTAATGATAACAAACTTACGGGACCAAACTACGAGGACTGGAAGCGTAACCTAATGCTCGTCCTAAGGGTTGGCAAACACACAATTATCCTAAGTACCCCTCAACCGGCCATGCCAGGACCAGATGCAACTGAGGCTTAGTTAAAGGAATGGAAAGACTGGCTAGATGCTGATGAGATGTGCAAGTGCTACATAGTGGCATCCTTGCAAACCGTCATTTAGAAGCAAGTCAAAGACATGGCCTTTGCTTCAGACATGATGCTCTACCTGAAGGAAATATTCGAGGGTCGTAGTCGGGTAACTTGTTACCTGACCATCAAGAAATTGGTGTCCACGAAGATGGCAGAGGGGACTTTAGTTCGGGATTATATGCTGAAGTTGATTGGCTATGTGAACGAGCTTGGTTCCTTCGATGTCATCTTGGATGCAGAGATCCAGACCGATATTTTTCTCGCGCCTCTGTCAGGAGCGTTTGAGGGCTTCGTTACCAACTTCAACCTTAACCGGTTGGAGATGTCTAACGCAGAGCTCCTAGCGGCGCTCCAGGCGGCAGAGGACGATATGAAGGTAGGAGCCCAATCCCAAAACATCGAGCGAAATTCTTCTCTGAAGGCCAATGGCAAGTTTCAGAAAAGAAAGTCTAAGAAGCCCGTGAAGATGGGCTAGGTGCAGTTGCAGGTTCCCAAGCAGAATGGTCCGGCGAAGCCCAAAGGAAAATATTTCCGATGCGGCAAGAAGGGGCACTGGAAGGGCGACTGCCGCACGGCTCCCAAGAAGGCTGAGACATGTATATCTCAAATCCACATAGTGGAATCCCTTGTAGCATCCAGTTGTTCTCCAGTTTCATGGATTGTGGATTCTGGTTCCACTAATCATGCTTGCAATAATTTGCAGGGGTTCAAGGAGACAAGAAAACTGGGTGATGGGGAGATAATCCTAAGCATGGGAACTGAGGCCGTGGCAGAGGCTGAAGCAGTTGGAGATGTCATCTTGCAGTTCCTTGATGGAAGAAGTTTATTACTTAGAGACATACTTTATGTACCGTCCTTGAGACGTAATTTAATTTCTATTTCCTTATTGAATAATGAAAGTTTTTCAGTTTTATTTGATGCTTCTGGTGTGTCAATTAAATTAAATGGTTTATTTGTTTGTAAGGAAAAGATACAGAATGGTCTCTATGTAATTAACTCCAATCATAAGCAGGATAACATAACTGAAGCTTGTGTGATTAATTCATCTAAAAGGAAAAATCCCTCAGATAATCCAACACTCCTTTGGCATCTAAGGCTTGGACACATAGCCTCAGACAGGATTCACAAGTTGGTTAAGGTAGGACTCTTAAGTCCAAATGTTCCAGAAAGCCTAACGACGTGTGAGTCTTGCCTGGAAGGCAAGATAACTAAAAGGTCTTTCCGAGCCAAAGGTAGTAGATCTAAGGAGGTATTAGAGTTGGTACACACTGATATATGTGGGCCCATAAGTGTCCGTGCCATAGGAGGCTTCGAGTATTTCATCATCTTCACGGATGATCACTCGAGGTTTGGATACATATACCTAATACGGCGGAAGTCTGAATCCTTTGATAAGTTCAAGGAGTTCAGAGCTGAAGCAGAAAAGCAGACGGGTAAAAGTATCAAGTCTCTTCGATCGGATCGAGGAGGCGAATACCTATCGGATGAATTTATTGGGTACCTACGTGAGCATGGGATCGTATCCCAGTTGACTGCACCAGGGACACCACAACAAAACGGTGTATCTGAGAGGAGAAACCGAACCTTGTTAGACATGGTTCGGACTATGATGAGTTATGCAGCATTGCCGCCTAGTTTTTGGGGATATGCCTTAGAGATGGCAGCATATACTTTGAACTTTGTTCCATCAAAGTCAGTACCCCTAACTCCTTGGGAGCTGTGGTTGAAGCGAAAGCCAAGCCTACAGTACTTTAGGATTTGGGGTTGTCCAGCACATGTACGAAAAGACAAGCGAGATAAGATGGAGTCAAAAACTAAGGTATGTCTGTTCGTTGGGTATCCAAAAGGGACAAAGGGTGGTTTATTTTATGATTCTGAGGATAGAAAGGTTATCGTCTTGACGAACGTCGTATTCCTGGAGCAGGATTATTTAATAGACCATAAGCCCACCAGTAAAGTAGTTCTTGAAGAATTGCTTGGTACTGATGGGAGTACGCAGACAGAAAACGTAGTGGGAGCCAATACCACTAAGATTAACGGTACTGTAGAATCGACTCCTATGGAACCACCGCAGGTTCGTCACAGTGGGAGGACCACAAGTGCTCCTGATAGATACCTTGGAGAAGCCTTTATGGTTGATCCAGAGTTTTAGAAGAATGATCCTCTGAACTATGACGAAGCGATGGTATCCACTGACCATACAGCATGGCAGGAAGCCATGGAGGCAGAACTGACATCGATGTCCCAAAATTCGGTCTGGACACTTGTAACACCACCTCACAACATTAAACCTGTTGGGTGTAAGTGGGTGTACAAAAGAAAAGGAGGTCCGAATGGTACCGTTGAGACTTACAAAGCTAGACTAGTCGCTAAGGGTTTTACCCAGCGAGAAGGGATCGACTATGACGAAACCTTTTCGCCAGTGGCTATGCTTAAGTCTATCCGGATCCTCTTGTCCATTGCAGCCCATTATGATTGGGAGATTTGGTAAATGGACGTCAAGATCATATTCCTCAACGGGGATTTGGAAGAAGACATCTACATGTATCAGCCTCCAGGCTTTGTCGCAAAAGGTCAGGAAGGTCTGGTGTGCAAGTTGCAAAGGTCCATTTATGGACTGAAGCAAGCATCCAGAAGTTGGAACATGCGTTTTGATCAGGCTATCCAGTCTTATGGATTTGAACAAAACGTGGATGAACCATGTGTTTATAAACGGAGCGATAAGACTGCAGTAGTTTTTTTAGTGCTTTACGTAGACGATATCCTGCTCATTGGAAACGATGTTGGAACGTTGTCTACAGTGAAGGTGTGGTTATCCTCTCAATTTGACATGAAAGACCTGGGTAAAACGAGTTATGTTCTGGGGATCAAGGTAACTCGAGATCGCCAGAACAAGATTCTCTTGCTGTCACAGTCAGCCTACATAGATACTATCTTGGTCAGATTCAGTATGCACAACTCCAAGAAGGGACTGGTTCTATTCAGACATGGAATGAAATTGTCCAAGGATCAGGGACCTAAGACTCCTGAGGAGAGGGCAGAGATGCAGAAGATATCTTATGCTTCGGCTGTAGGGAGTCTAATGTATGTCATGCAGTGCACGAGACCAGATATATGCTATGCAATAGGCATGATGGGCAGGTATCAGTCAAATCCGGGTCCAGGGCATTGGACTGCTGTGAAAAGTATGCTCAAGTATCTCCGTAGGACGAGAGATTATGAGTTAGTTTACTCTTCACGGGAACTGATGCCGATTGGATATACGGATTCTGACTTTGTGTCAGATCCGGAATCCAGGAGATCGAAGTCAGGGTTTGTGTTTTCATTAGGAGGAGGAGCTGTCAGTTGGAGGAGCGTGAAGCAGGGATGAATCGCGGATTCGACGACAGAGGCTGAGTACGTTGCGGCGTGCGAAGCAGCTAAGGAAGCGGTGTGGCTCAAGAAGTTCCTCACGGACTTAGGATGCGTACCGGGAGCTCAAGATCCTATTGTCCTTTACTGCGACAATAGTGGAGCGGTAGCACAATCCAAGGAGCCAAGATATCACTAGAAGAGCAAGCATATCGAGCGAAAATACTACATAATCCGGGACTTGCAGAAGCGAGGGAAGGTAACAATGACTCAAGTGGCGTCTGGAGATAACATGGCGGATCCTTTCACAAAGGCGTTACCGACCAAGGCTTTTGAGAAGCACGTGGATGCCATGGGAGTTAAGACTGTTGTTCCCCGCTAGGCCAAGTGGGAGATTGTTGTAGCTCGTGTGTCCTTAGCGTGGATTTTCTGTATTAACATTAATAAAGATGACTTTGGTTATTGCTTTAATTAGAATAAAACTATGGTATATGATAATTCTCATATAATAAAAAGAGCCTAGGGAACACAGTAGGCCACTGAGGCGCATGGAGGATCCATGCTTGGGAGACCCAGTGGACCAGTTCTGTGTAGACCTAGAACTAGTTCACAGCTTAGGTAATGCCAGTCGCTTCACCGAGAACAAGCTGTTGGCAGGTAGAGGATGTGGTGAAGTCTCCACCACGGGAACGTGGGATTCCCATTCACCTGACCAAGCACGATGATCGTGTTGAACAGGAACCAAGACGGTGCACAGTTCAGTGATTCAGACACTGGTGCAGAAATCGTCTTACTACTATAGATAATCTGTCCTTAACCCTGAGGGACCATGCTCACTAGGCCAACCAGTTGAGTGGTGCTTTGATGTGCTAACATGTGCGGACCTTCCATAGTCCAATACCACGGTACGTTGGGTTACCCGGCTGGCGCTTGAGTGACATATAATCCCTACAGGTTATCCGACGTCCAGTGTTGGATGGGTGCATTTTGATGAGTCAATCTGTCCACACAGTTAACCCAGGCCTGGTGGTTGTCAGTATGACTGATGATGTTCCGGATGCTAGGCATAGGACCGGAAGGTGTGTGGTGTTATAGATGACAAGTCATCAAACCCTAGTCAGATGATCGATCGGGATCTAACAGTGCTCCCCACCGCCCGAGTCGTATCATAGCACCAGTAATAGGAGGGATAAGGATTGTCGGAGTATAGTAGAGAACAGGGTTACGAGGGAGTAACATAAGTTTAGGATCACTAGAGTTCAACTTGCGTCGCATTCTGGGTGGCTACGCGGGTTAATCGGATTAGGGCTGATTAACGGAACTTTCGGTGTGTCACCGGAACAGTTAATCAGGGATCCGGTTGGAGCTAGAGATCCTGAATCCTGAAGGTTCCATCCTGTCGTTGCGTATAGGAATTGTTCCCCGACTTAGTTGGATACGTTGGATGCGAAGTTGCACGATGGAGCGCAAGCCCGGAGCCAAAGAACCTAATTCACATGTGTTACGTGCCGTACGAGTATTTTGGTAAATACTGAAATATGGCTCAGAACATATTAAATATGGATCTTAGAATGAGCGGAATAATTCCAGGATCTCATAGGCGCTGACGGAACTAGATTCCGAGTAGCGCACCTCACTCAGTCTCACTTTCAGTTTTCCGCTTTTTGTGAAGGGCGTTTTCGTCCGGGCTTCACAATAAACACCCGGGAGACCTATATCCGACCCCCCCTTCATCCTTATCTACCTAGGGCCGGCCCAAACCTCCTTGGAGCCATGGGAGACCGGCCCTATATAAGAAATAGGGAGAGGGAGGGCCGGCCCTATGGTGCTTCCCCCTCTCCTTTGCAAAATCCGACCCCTAGTCTCCTCCTTTGTGGTTTCGGCCAAGGGAAAGAGAGGAAGAAGAAGGGAGAAGGAAGAGGAAGGAAGGAGAAGGAAGAAAGGAGAAAGAGGAGGAGAAAATCTCGAGGCTCGCCATCGTCTTCGCAACGGATTTCTCCGTCGGCTCGAAATCCCTACACTCAGAGACGGGATTTTGAGGATTCTTCAATTCGCAAAGGACAAGGTGCTATCTGACAGTTTTCCTTACAATCAAAGTGCAGCTCTTCATCGTTCCATCATCTCCGGATCATAGATCCATAAGGTATGATGAATCTAAATGCCTAAGTAGATGTATTCATGTCTTCCATAGATCGTAGTATGCCTCTAGGGTGTCCGCACATATGCTGTAATATCCGGTACGTTTAATTCCAGGGCAGCCCAGTTATTTTTTTATCTGTTGCTAAATTGATTGATTTGCTTTCGTATTATGATCGTCGATGGTGTGTGTTTGAACCTGAGTCGGACCGGGCAGTGGGCCCCGGGTCCAGGTCGCTAGGCGACGCTGGAGGCAGGGCATGAATGTTATTGATGATAATTTAAATCAATTAAAATATCAGGTTTTTAGGCGAGTCTGTCGGACTCGTGAGCTTTGTGCACAGGCCCGTCTCGGTGCGATGCGAGCCCGAGTGTGAACCTTGCTTAATTGCGAGCAATGTTTATTTAGTAGAAAAAAAAAAAGAAAAAAAAAAAAGAGAATTAAATTAAAACCTAAATCTAAACATATCCCACTACCCATTCAACCAACCCCACTACCTAACTATTCAGCCAACCTAACCTAATTCAACCAACCCTTCTAACCCAACCCAACCCAACCGAACCCAGCACTCCCTCTCTTTATCTAAAACCCAAACCCCTTCTTAACCAAACCTTTCAGCCACCCCATCTCAACCCAACCCAAGCCCAGCACATCCCCCCTCTCTCAAACCCGATCCCATCTGATCCTATCTCTCTCCCTCTCTAAACCGATCTCTCTCTCTATCTCTATCTCCCATCTCACCTCTCAGCCACCTGATCTCTCTCTCTCTAACCCGATCCCTCTCTTCCCCCCTCTATCTCTCATCCGATCCCTCTCTATCCCGCTGCCCCAACAACCCCGATCCCTTCCCAAAATCCCCACGATTTTCTCCCCTCATCTCTATCCCGCCAACCTCATCCCTTTTCCCCCGATCCCAATCCCCGCAGCCCCCTCTCCCCTATAAATCAAAGCCCTAAACCGATCCGACCCCCCTCATCCCTCTCCGATCTCCCTCGTCATTCTATCTCTCTCGTTTTCTCTCTCCTGCGGTGGGGCCTTGCGTGCTTGGCGTCGGAGAGCAGCCGGAATCGGAGAAGAGCAGCTGGAGCTGATCTCCCCTGCATCAGGTCAGCCGCCTCCCCTGTTTCCCCTGTTTTTCTTTTTTTCTTTGGTGCTGATGAGTCTGCCCGACCCGCCGAGATCCCTACCCATGTGTTTTTTTTTTCCTTCTTCTGCTGCAGCCATGGCCGCCATACATGTGGTCGGCAATTAGGCGATGGCATCCGACCATTCTAATCGGCCATTGATCCGACCGCCAACCACTATTGACACCGTCCCTCCATTCGATGCAGCGTTTGAATGCCTTGTGCCGATAGCCGAACGAACCCAGTCGACCTTTGGCTTTGCATGACGCCTGACCTGTCGGTTTTGGCCGAGCACCCGAAACCAAAAACCTAGGGTAGAATTGTTTTTTTTTTTTTTTGGTATTGTTGTTGGCAATCGGCTCGATGGCGGATTCGCCAAGCCCAACCAGGTCACACCCGAACAACCCTCGTACCCATCCGATCATTCCCAGATTCGACCCATCGAGACTAGTTATTTACCCCCGATCCGAGTTAGACTCGGTAAGGCCATGAGTCCGTCTGTAAATTATCTTTCTGAACCCAAAACCCTAGCCCGAGGACGTCTCGGGCGAAAGACGAACTGAGCCCCGACTTGGCTTTCTCACCCTTGTAGGGACCCACCGACTTAGATTTTAATATATGCTCGTGTGATTGAAATTACTAGTTGTACCGGGACGATCCAGCCGAGGACGGAGCAGAGGCCAGAGACAGGAGTCCGTGCACGTCGACCAGGTGACACAGCACGCTTTCTTTAATAATTAATAATGCCGATATAGAAATTAAGGGTAAGTGTCCATAACGCTGCATGCGGGTCCCACCGGACGTCGTCGCATGTGGTCGAGTGGACCCCGCCTTGCATGCGGAGTCGCGAGTCCGGCGACGCATGCATAAAAAGTTATTAATTTAATAATAAAATATTATTATTTGCATGGACACCATAACTAGGTTTTTCCCTTAATTTGATTAAATTAATAATTAAAAGAATTATCGGGACCCACCCTCCTGAGGGAGCGTGGTAACCCTAGTAAAGGGATTTTTGGGCAAGAGTGTTTTATGATATTTAATTATGATGCTGGGTTGTGAGTGGGTGCGAATCCTGGTGTAATCCATCAAAAATGATTTAATATTGTTTAGTTCATTCAATGCCATGCGTTAAGTTAAATTATTGTTAATCTACCTGGTTAGAGGGTAGAGACCCCGTGCGCGCAAGGGTCGTGAACCACCTTGCGCGTACAACCGAAGTTAAGTAGGTTAGGGGTCACGGGCAAGGGTTGTGGTAAAGCCAATAGGAGGTGCCCTCGAGTAGAGATTGGCCTAGCAACCCTGTCCCGGGGAGTTGAAGTCCCCATAGTAAAGCAAGTTGGGCGGTAGAGCTCCACCGTGAAAGACGGGAAACCCCTTATGATCATCTGGGTGAATTGTGCATGGAGTTGGTGGATGCACGGCGAGAGAGTTGGCCCTCTACATCGAAATAAAAGGCCCGATAGTAATGCCCGACCGGGGGCAGGTTGAACAAAATATCCGGGGTTCATGTATGAGTGCTTAATTGTTTGATTATTAAATTTTGAATTATATGACTGTATACACGATGACCTAGTGACAGTAGGATTTGCATGTGAATGTAGAAATTGCATGGACACATAGGACGTGTTTGAGAACATAGCTTGACAATTAGGTTAATCAATAATTTGTCTAAAATTTGAGCGTTGTTAGTTATTAAAATTGTTAGCTTGTCACTAGCCATTTATTTGGCTAATCTCCCAAATGTATTTTTGGGGGCTACTCATTCCCACGAGTAGACTCTTCTGCAGGAGCTGAGGCATCGGAGCAGCAGTAGGAGTCCAGGAACGAGTTTAGAGTTGCAGTTTTTTCCTTTTAATTCTAGTATGTCGTTTTATCAGTAGTCTCTTTCTTGCGATGTAATCTAGTGGATTGGATTAAGACTTCTATTATTAGGTACCTAGTGTGATAAGTGGTAATGTGCCAGTTGAATTTCTTTGGGTAGGCCTCTCCTCAAGGCCCCAAGCCTAGGTTAGATCACCACAAAAACATAAGACGAATAATTGACCTAATTTGACAAGCCCAGTAGATAGGACCTCCAGATAGATGCACCGAGTGGTCGGGAGCGGGTGAGATACTCGGCTCGCCGTCGGAGGCTTGAGCCGCGTGCTCCTTTAGAGGATATTCTGTCAGTATGTTGTGACCCCGTTGGGTCGCATGTACTGAAAGGATACTCCTTTTAAAGGTCGAGCCTGATCTTTTGTTTCTCCCCCTTCTTTCATTTGCTTGTGTGTGAGCGTAGAAAGAGCCCAGTGAGATTCCTAAATTGGCATAGTTAAGTAACCATACCTATAACCCTCTTCCTTTCTCACCTCACACCCCAGGAATCGGTCTTCAAATTCCTGGGGCGTGACTGCTGGTATCAGAGCCTAGGGATATGTTCCTAGGGGTTAGTTTCTAGGATTATGAGTCTGTCTAGAGTCTAAATAGTTGGTTAGTAGATAGTTGATGTTAGGACAACCTTTTCATTTCAGATGGCGGGTACTAGGAGTGGAAATGGTGCGAGCAACGGAGCAGGATCGTCCTCTGCGTCTGATAGCACGGCGAGGATGATGGAAATACTCCAGGGGATGGCCACCATGGTCCAGCAGCAGCAGGTTGCTGTTGCACAGCAGCAAATGGCTGCTCAGCAGCAGGCCGAGCTAGCACAGGCTGCTCTTGCCCAGGCCCAGGCTCGTCAGCAGGCTGAGGGCGAGCGGCAAGGGAAATTGCTGAAAGACTTCAAGGCGATGGGACCACCGAGCTTCAAGGGTGAGCCAGACCCCATTGAGGCCGATCGATGGTTCCAGCAGACTGAGAAGATACTGAACGCGTTGGGCATCACCGATGATAGGAGAGTGACCTTCGCCTCGTACTAGTTTGAGGCTGAGGCAGATTTCTGGTGGCAGACTGTCCAGCGCACCAGAGCAGCAGAGCGAGGAGCGATTACGTGGCAGGAGTTCGAGGAACTCTTTCGGAAGAAGTTCTTTCCGGTTACCGTGCAGAACCGGATGGAGATGGAGTTTCTGGCACTCTATCAGGGATCTCGTACGGTAACACAGTATGAGGCCAAGTTCTCGGAGCTTGCGAGGTATGCTCCACACCAGGTGGCGACCGACGGTAGGAGAGCCTTGCGCTTTGAGCATGGCTTGAATCCAGCGATCAGAGGCAGGGTTACCCCTTTCTTGGGGCAATCTTATAAGGAGTTGGTCAACCGGTCCCTGGCAGTGGAGCAGGAGTTGAAGGAGTCACGCGCTATCATGGAGAAGCGGAGTGGCAGCAGTCGCAACGGTCCTCCGACTCAGAAGAGGTTTAGGCCTATGGAGACTCGACCCCCGCCACGCCAGCCTCAGAACTTTCATGGTCCTCCAGCTCTTGGACCGCCGCGGCGTGGATGTTTTCAGTGCGGTTTGTTTGAGCATCTGAAGTGGAACTGTCCACAGCTTCGTCGGCAGCCACTCCTACCAGCTCCACCCCAGAGGCCTGCTCTGCTGCCACCACCTGTGCAGTAGCAGAGGCCTCCACAGAGAGCTCAGCAGCAGCAGCGTCCTCCCCAGGCACAGCAGCAGAGGTCTTTCCCCCGTCAGGGCGGAGGAGGCAACCAGGCTCAGGGAAGGACGTACATGCTAGTTGGTCAAGACCCAGAGGCTTCTGGGGGAGCGATCGAAGGTAACCCTGAACTCTGAATTTTGATTCGTAGTCGTATTGGTGTAGTTGTCTTTGCTATTAGTTTTGACTCGTTAGAATTTGTAGCAACCGGTAACTAGATTAGTTTCTTACGTGTTTCCGATAACGCTAGGTACCCTTCCTGTCTTTTCGACCCTTGCTTTCGTTCATTTCGATAGCGGGTCTACTCACTCCTATATCGTCCCTAGTTTTGTCAAGACTTTGGGACTGGAGTCGGTTCCATTGGGTCATACTCTGTCGGTGTTTTCACCGCTCGGGGTAAGTACCGATGTGGACCGGATCTGCCGGGACTGCATCATTCATATAGGAGATAGAGAGCGCTCGACAGACCTCATTGTCCTGAACTTAGGAGGAGTGGACGTACTGCTTGGGATGGATTGGATGTCAGCCTATCACGTTACCCTTGATTGCTTTACTAAGAAGGTCACATTCTCACCTCCGGGGAGCGAGGCTTTTTACTTCTTGGGAGACAAGCAGAAGATCTTGTGCCCGGTACCGCTGCAACAGATAACCCTCAGCTTACTAGCGCAGCTACCGAGTAGAGATAAAGATGGGAATCCAGTGGTGCTACCACCGATGGTTCGTGAGTTTCCGGATGTCTTCCCAGATGAGCTTCCAGGCTTGCCTCCACCTCGAGAGGTTGAGTTTGCTATAGATCTGGCACCGGGAGCAGCACCGATCTCAGTTGCTCCGTATAGGATGGCTCCCGCAGAGCTAAAGGAGCTGAAGACCCAGTTGGAGGAGTTACTCGATAGAGGCTTTATTCGTCCCAGCTCGTCTCCTTGGGGAGCCCCAGTTCTTTTTGCTCAGAAGAAGGATGGGACGAAGAGGTTTTGTATCGACTATCGTAAGCTGAATAGCATAACGATCAAGAACAAGTACCCTTTACCTCGAATTGAGGACCTATTTGATCAGTTGAAAGGGGCTTGCTATTTCTCGAAGATCGACCTGAGGACCGGATACCACCAGTTGGCTGTGAGAGCAGAGGATATTCCGAAGACGGTGTTCCGGACGCGATATGGGCACTATGAGTTTTTGGTCATGCCCTTCGGTCTAACAAACGCCCCTGCAGTATTCATGGATCTGATGAACCGAGTCTTCAGCATGTTCCTGGACAGATTTGTCGTAGTATTTGTGGACGATGTTCTCATTTACTCCAAGACGGAGGGAGATCATCGAGAGCACCTGAGTGTTGTGTTGCAGACCCTCAGAGACCACCAACTGTATGCCAAGCTCAGTAAGTGTGAGTTTTGGATGCAGGAGGTGAAGTTTCTCGGACACGTTATCTCGCAGGAAGGCATCACCGTGGATCCATCGAAGATAGAGGCCGTGATGGACTGGGAGCAGCCAAAGAACGTATTTGAGATCAGGAGTTTCTTGGGGCTAGCAGGCTATTATAGACGATTTGTGGAGGGATTTTCTCGTCTAGCAGCACCTCTCACCCGTCTGACAAAGAAGGGTGTCAGGTTCGAGTGGTCGGAGGATTGTGAGAAGTCCTTCCGAGAGTTGAAGAGGCGTCTTACTTCGGCCCCAGTGCTTACGATTCCGGCCAGTGGCAAAGGTTATGTTGTCTTCACCGATGCCTCACTGATGGGGCTTGGAGCTGTACTGATGCAGGATGGTAGGGTAGTAGCCTATGCCTCTAGGCAATTGAAGACTCACGAGAGGAACTATCCCACCCATGACTTGGAGTTGGCTGCAGTGGTTTTCGCCTTGAAGATATGGAGGCACTACTTGTACGGTGAGGAGTTCGACATGTATTGCGACCATAAGAGTCTGCGATACATCGGGAGTCAGAAGGATCTGAATATGCGTCAGAGGAGATGGATCGAGGTCTTGAAGGATTTCAATTATTCGTTCTTTTACCACCCTGGTAAAGCGAATGTAGTTGCAGATGTCTTGAGCCGGAAGTCCCGCAGCTAGCTTGCTAGATTGGTGACTGATCGACAGGACTTTCTAGCCACGATAGAAGGCTTTGATTTGTGGGTTCAGTGGGAGTCCTCTCATACCGTGTTGTGCACCATGCGAGTGCAGCCTAGCCTACTTCAGAAGGTGATTGCAGCACAGAGGCTGGATCCTGAGTTGAGGAGATTAGAGTGCGGTGCGACAGTAGGGAGTCTGTCCCAGAATGGTCGATCGATGCTGATGGAGGTCTGAGGTTTCGGAGGAGGTTGTGCCTCCCTGCTGATGAGGAGGTTCGAGAGGAGGTGTTGTCAGAGGCGCATCGATCCAAATTCTCGGTGCACCCTGGCGGCACCAAGATGTATCTTGACTTGAGGAGACAGTTCTGGTGGAAGGGCATGAAGCGAGACGTGGCCGCCTTTGTGTCTAGATGTTTGACTTGTCAGCAAGTCAAGGCTGAGCACCAGAGACCGGCTGGATTGCTACAGCCGCTTCCAGTAGCTGAGTGGAAATGGGAGCACATCACGATGGATTTTGTTTCGGGGTTGCCTCTGACCCGGAACAAACATGACTCAGTTTGGGTGATCGTGGACCGACTGACGAAGTCGGCGCACTTTCTTCCGATGCGGACGACGATGACATCTATCGACCGAGCAAAGCTTTATGTGAGGGAAATTGTCAAGCTGCACGGAGTTCCAGTTTCCATTGTCTCGGATCGAGATCCTCGGTTCGTTTCTTGATTTTGGGAGAGCTTGCAGACAGCTTTGGGGACGGAGCTCAGTTTTAGCACTGCGTTTTCACCCGCAGACGGATGGCCAGTCATAGAGGACGATTCAGATTTTGGAGGATATGTTGCGGGCTTGCACAGTAGATTTTGGAGGCAGTTGGGAGGAGCACCTACCTCTTGTAGAGTTCGCCTACAACAATAGTCACCAAGCTAGCATTGGCATGGCCCCCTACGAAGCTTTGTACGGGAGGCCATGTCGGTCACCTCTTTGTTGGGCAGAGGTAGGAGAGCGGAGTCTCTTGGGGCCAGAGCTTGTCCAGGAGACGGCTGAGAAGATCCAGCTGATTAGAGAGCGACTTAGAGCGGCACAGAGTCGATAGAAGAGCTACGCAGATGTGCGTCGACGCCCGCTCGAGTTTTCTGTCGGAGACCATATTTTTCTGAAGGTTTCCCCTCGGCGAGGCATCACCAGATTTGGGAAGAAAGGAAAGTTGGCTCCGAGGTTCATAGGTCCCTTCGAGATCTTGGAGAGAGTTGGCGAGGTGGCATATCGTCTGGCACTGCCCCCGCAGCTCTCTAGCATCCACGGTGTCTTTCACGTGTCAATGCTTCGGAGGTATGAGCCAGACCCGTCGCACGTGTTAGATTGGCAGGACCTGACCCTCAGTTCAGACGCGTCCTATGAAGAGCGACCGATTAGGATCATGGCTAGAGAAGATCGAGTGCTTCGTACAAAGACCATCCCCATGGTGAAGGTGCAGTGGCAGCACTGTAGTGAGGAGGAGGCTACGTGGGAGCTCGAGTCAGCGATGCGGTCCGAGTACTCTTCTTTGTTTGATGATTAGTATTAGTTAATTTTCGGGACGAAAATTTTAATAAGGTGGGTAGGATGTAATATCCGGTACGTTTAATTCCAGGGCAGCCCAGTTATTTTTTTATCTGTTGCTAAATTGATTGATTTGCTTTCGTATTATGATCGTCGATGGTGTGTGTTTGAACCTGAGTCGGACCGGGCAGTGGGCCCCGGGTCCGGGTCGCTAGGCGACGCTGGAGGCAGGGCATGAATGTTATTGATGATAATTTAAATCAATTAAAATATCAGTTTTTTAGGCGAGTCTGTCGGACTCGTGAGCTTTGTGCACCGGCCCGTCTCGGTGCGATGCGAGCCCGAGTGTGAACCTTGCTTAATTGCGAGCAATGGTTATTTAGTAGAAAAAAAAAAGAAAAAAAAAAAAAGAAAGAGAATTAAATTAAAACCTAAATCTAAACCTATCCCACTACCCATTCAACCAACCCCACTACCCAACTATTCAGCCAACCTAACCTAATTCAACCAACCCTTCTAACCCAACCCAACCCAACCGAACCCAGCACTCCCTCTCTTTATCTAAAACCCAAACCCCTTCTTAACCAAACCTTTCAGCCACCCCATCTCAACCCAACCCAAGCCCAGCACATCCCCCCTCTCTCAAACCCGATCCCATCTGATCCTATCTCTCTCCCTCTCTAAACCGATCTCTCTCTCTATCTCTATCTCCCATCTCACCTCTCAGCCACCTGATCTCTCTCTCTCTAACCCGATCCCTCTCTTCCCCCCTCTATCTCTCATCCGATTCCTCTCTATCCCGCTGCCCCAACAACCCCGATCCCTTCCCAAAATCCCCACGATTTTCTCCCCTCATCTCTATCCCGCCAACCTCATCCCTTTTCCCCCGATCCCAATCCCCGCAGCCCCCTCTCCCCTATAAATCAAAGCCCTAAACCGATCCGACCCCCCTCATCCCTCTCCGATCTCCCTCGTCATTCTATCTCTCTCGTTTTCTCTCTCCTGCGGTGGGGCCTTGCGTGCTTGGCGTCGGAGAGCAGCCGGAATCGGAGAAGAGCAGCTGGAGCTGATCTCCCCTGCATCAGGTCAGCCGCCTCCCCTGTTTCTCCTGTTTTTCTTTTTTTCTTTGGTGCTGATGAGTCTGCCCGACCCGCCGAGATCCCTACCCATGTGTTTTTTTTTTCCTTCTCCTGCTGCAGCCATGGCCGCCATACATGTGGTCGACAATTAGGCGATGGCATCCGACCATTCTAATCGGCCATTGATCCGACCGCCAACCACTATTGACACCGTCCCTCCATTCGATGCAGCGTTTGAATGCCTTGTGCCGATAGCCGAACGAACCCAGTCGACCTTTGGCTTTGCATGACGCCTGACCTGTCGGTTTTGGCCGAGCACCCGAAACCAAAAACCTAGGGTAGAATTGTTTTTTTTTTTTTTTGGTATTGTTGTTGGCAATCGGCCCGATGGCGGATTCGCCAAGCCCAACCAGGTCACACCCGAACAACCCTCGTACCCATCCGATCATTCCCAGATTCGACCCATCGAGACTAGTTATTTACCCCCGATCCGAGTTAGACTCGGTAAGGCCATGTGTCCGTCTGTAAATTATCTTTCTGAACCCAAAACCCCAGCCCGAAGACGTCTCGGGCGAAAGACAAACCGAGCCCCGACTTGGCTTTCTCACCCTTGTAGGGACCCACCGACTTAGATTTTAATATATGCTCGTGTGATTGAAATTACTAGTTATACCGGGACGATCCAGCCGAGGACGGAGCAGAGGCCAGAGACAGGAGTCCGTGCACGTCAACCAGGTGACACAGCACGCTTTCTTTAATAATTAATAATGCCGATATAGAAATTAAGGGTAGGTGTCCATAACGCTGCATGCGGGTCCCGCCGGACGTCGTCGCATGTGGTCGAGTGGACCCCGCCTTGCATGCGGAGTCGCGAGTCCGGCGACGCATGCATAAAAAGTTATTAATTTAATAATAAAATATTATTGTTTGCATGGACACCATAACTAGGTTTTTCCCTTAATTTGATTAAATTAATAATTAAAAGAATTGTCGGGACCCACCCTCCTGAGGGAGCGTGGTAACCCTAGTAAAGGGATTTTTGGGCAAGAGTGCTTTATGATATTTAATTATGATGCTGGGTTGTGAGTGGGTGCGAATCCTGGTGTAATCCATCGAAAATGATTTAATATTGTTTAGTTCATTCAATGCCATGTGTTAAGTTAAATTATTGTTAATCTACCTGGTTAGAGGGTAGAGACCCCGTGCGCGCAAGGGTCGTGAACCATCTTGCGCGTACAGCCGAAGTTAAGTAGGTTAGGGGTCACGGGCAAGGGTTGTGGTAAAGCCAATAGGAGGTACCCTCGAGTAGGGATTGGCCTAGCAACCCTGTCCCGGGGAGTTGAAGTCCCCATAGTAAAGCAAGTTGGGCGGTAGAGCTCCACCGTGAAAGACGGGAAACCCCTTATGATCATTTGGGTGAATTGTGCATGGAGTTGGTGGATGCACGGCGAGAGAGTTGGCCCTCTACATCGAAATAAAAGGCCCGATAGTAATGCCCGACCGGGGGCAGGTTGAACAAAATATCCGGGGTTCATGTATGAGTGCTTAATTGTTTGATTATTAAATTTTGAATTATATGACTGTATACACGATGACCTAGTGACAGTAGGATTTGCATATGAATGTAGAAATTGCATGGACACATAGGACGTGTTTGAGAACATAGCTTGACAATTAGGTTAATCAATAATTTGTCTAAAATTTAAGCGTTGTTAGTTATTAAAATTGTTAGCTTGTCACTAGCCATTTATTTGGCTAATCTCCCAAATGTATTTTTGGGGGCTACTCATTCCCACGAGTAGACTCTTCTGCAGGAGCTGAGGCATCGGAGCAGCAGTAGGAGTCCAGGAACGAGTTTAGAGTTGCAGCTTTTTTCTTTTAATTCTAGTATGTCGTTTTATCAGTAGTCTCTTTCTTGCGATGTAATCTAGTGGATTGGAATAAGACTTCTATTATTAGGTACCTAGTGTGATAAGTGGTAATGTGCCAGCTGAATTTCTTTGGGTAGGCCTCTCCTCAAGGCCCCAAGCCTAGGTTAGATCACCACAAAAACATAAGACGAATAATTGACCTAATTTGACAAGCCCAGTAGATAGGACCTCCAGATAGATGCACCGAGTGGTCGGGAGCGGGTGAGATACTCGGCTCGCCGTCGGAGGCTTGAGCCGCGTGCTCCTTTAGAGGATATTCTGTCAGTATGTTGTGACCCCGTTGGGTCGCATGTACTGAAAGGATACTCCTTTTAAAGGTCGAGCCTGATCTTTTGTTTCTCCCCCTTCTTTCATTTGCTTGTGTGTGAGCGTAGAAAGAGCCCAGTGAGATTCCTAAATTGGCATAGTTAAGTAACCATACCTATAACCCTCTTCCTTTCTCACCTCACACCCCAGGAATCGGTCTTCAGATTCCTGGGGCGTGACATATGCTAAGATTGTAGATTTGCATGTAGATTGTTTTATAGCGAAATTGTAATGAAACATACACCGTATGATCTTCGGATCTTTCTTTTGCTTCCGCTGCGACTCTGATTAGCGGATCCAATTCCAACACTTTCACGTGTCCGTAACTCTGTGCACTATACGCTAGCTCCAGAACTTGGCCACAGATGTGGTCAGTTGTGTGCGGGGTTGTCGACAGACGACGAGTGCTCTGTGATGGAAAGCAATGGCCTGAAGAGGTCATGGTCACTGGTGCGAGCAGCAGCGTGCAAAGTCACTGACAACTGGCTTATCCAGGCACCGACGAGTGACCTGATGGAGCAGCTGACATGTGGCTGATGGAAGCGTCGACGAATGACTAGTGTTGAGCACCGTTGACGGACGGTGGTTCCGGGATGATGGACGCAAGAGATGTCGGATGCCGAGCACTGACTACTGTTACAGCATGTCATCGATGGCGCGGTGGATCGAAACACAAGAGTGTGGCAGATGGTCATATCGACTAGAGCGTTGGAGCATGATGTACGATCACCAGAAAAAAAAAGTTGCTTGTGAATGTAATCCAGCTGGGGGTGAATCATATTAAAAGAAATGAAATTGTTTTACTACTGGACAAGTTTGTCTCTCCCCGATCATGTATTTTTCCGCAATACAATTGATCATGTTCTTAGTTTATTTTTTGAGAACCCTTCCAGAAGGAGGGAGGGTTAGGCAGCCCCCGACCAATTATTATAACCTAGAGAGTCAGGTTACAATATGATTACAAAAGACTCGTGCTTCCTCACAAAAAGAACCAACCCAAGGAATGATCTAAAGCTTGAAGATAGCGACCACTGATCTCCAAAGTGCTTCGACCTCTGACGTTTTGCCGTTGAAGGTCCGATTGTTTCTCTCTAGCCAGATAACCCAAAGAGTGGCCATCGCTAAAATGTCCCAAGGGCCACGTATCTCCTTCTTCACCCTCCTCCTCCTCCATCTAGACCAAAGCGCCTTTAGGTTCCTCGGGTGGGATGAGATCCCGCATATGCTCTCAAAGTGGTCCCTTACCCGCCGAGCAAGGGGACAAGAAAGGAGCAGGTGGGATGCACTCACTTC
Organism: Chamaelirium japonicum; assembly: GCA_947650365.1. Classification (NCBI taxonomy): domain Eukaryota; kingdom Viridiplantae; phylum Streptophyta; class Magnoliopsida; order Liliales; family Melanthiaceae; genus Chamaelirium; species Chamaelirium japonicum. The sequence continues at coordinate 131,331,879 of OX393549.1, forward strand.
CTCTGATAGACAAAAGGTGCAAGAAGAGTTTGTGACATTCGGGTTCCTCCTCTTGAGCAGGTTCGCTTTGGTTAGGATCTTATTCCTTGCCGCCAAAAGAGATAATACCTTGATCTTTGTTGGAGCCTTCGCTCTCCAGATAGCTCTCGAAGGACTGTAGCTCTCGTCTTGAGGCAACAATCACCTATAGAAGGATCTCACCAAGAAGGTCCCCGAAGAGTGCCAACGACACTTCACACTATTCGGCCCCTTACGAAAGCTATCTGCCTGGAGTAGCTGCAACAAATCCTCCAAGTCACTCTCTCTCTCTGACAGCAATGGAACTTTGAGTCTTGAGCTCCAACGCCATGTGCATCTTGGAAACCGTACTTGAGAGCGCACCGAGGCACCACGAACTCGGGCCAAGGCAAAAAGGTGCGGGAACAGGTGGCTTAGCGGCAAGTCACCCAACCACGAATCCTTCCAAAAACTGATGTCGCGGCCGTCACCTAAAGATAAAATGTTGCCCTGCTTGTAGACGTCACGCACCTTTAGAATCCCTCGCCAGAAAGGTGAAATTCTGTCTGAAACTCTGCTCTTGGCCTGGATGGGGTAGATATTGGAATTGGATCCACTTATCAGAGTCACAACAGAAGCAAAAGATAGATCCGAAGATTATACGGTGTATGTTTCATTACATTAATTCTACAAAACAATCTATATGCAAATCTATGATCTTAGCATATGTGCGGACACCCTAGAGGCTTACTACGATCTACGAAAGACATGCATGCATCTAGTTAGGTGTTAAGAATCATCATACCTACCTTTCAAAAAAAAAAAAAAGAATCATCATACCTTGTGGATCTATGATCCGGAGAGAACGGAACGATGATGAACCGCATGTGAATCGCAAGGGAAGCTGTCGGATAGCACCTTGTCCTTTGTGAATTAAGAAATCCTCGAAGTCATACCTCTGAGTGCAAGAACTACGAGCCGATAGAGGAATTCATTGCGAAGACGATGATGAGCCGCGAGATCTCCTCCTCCTCTTTCTTTCTTCTTCTTTCTCCTTCCTTCCACTTTCTTCTTCCTTCTTCTTCCTCTTTCTTCCTTAGCTGAAACCACAAAGAGAGGGAGAGGTTCGGATTTTTGAGAGGGGAGGCACTTAAAAGCCGGCCCCTCCCCCTCCTCTATATATATAGGGCTGGTCTCCTAGTGCCATGCGCAAGCTAGGGCCGGCCCTAATTAGATTAGGATGAGGGGGGGGTCAGTTTTTAGGGTTTCCAATGTCTATCGTGAAGCCTGAACGAAAATGTCCTTCACGAAAAGTAAAAAACTGAAAGAGAGACTGAGTGAGGTGCGCTACTCGAAATCGAGTTTCGTCAGCACCTATGAGCTCCTGGAATTATTCCGCTCATTCTAAGATTCATATTCAATATATTATGAGCCATATTTCAGTATTTACCAAAATACCCCTATGGCCCGTAATACATGTGAATTAGGTTCTTAGGCTCCGGGCTTGCCCTCTATCGCACTACTTCGCATCCAACGTATCCAACTAGGTCGGGAAACAATTCCTATACGCAATGACAGGGTGGAACCTTCAGGGTTCGGGATCTCTAGCACCAACCGGATCCCTGATTAATTGTTCCGGTGACACACCGAAAGTTCCGTTAATCAGCCCTAGTCCGATTAACCCACTTAGCCACCCAGAGTGCGACGCGAGTTGAACTCTAGTGATACTAAACTTATGTTACTCCCTCGTAACCCTGTTCTCTACTATACTCTGATAATCCTTAGTCCCTCCTATTACTGGTGCCATGATACGACTCGGGCAGTGGGGAGCACCGTCAGATCCTGATCGATCATCTGATTAGGGTTTGATGACTTGTCATCTATAATACCACATACCTTCTGGTGCTATGCCTAGCATCCGGAACGTCGTCAGTCATACTGACAACCACCAGGCCTGGGTTAATTATGTGGACAGATTGACTCATCAAAACGCACCCATCCAATACTGGACGTCGGATAACCTGTAGGGATTACATGTCACTCAAGCGCCAGTCGGGTAACCCAACGTACCGTGGTATTGGACTATGGAAGGTCCGCACACGTTGGCACATCAAAGCACCACACAAATGGTTGGCCCAGTGTACATATTCCCTCAGGGTTAAGGACAGATTATCTATAGTAGTAAGACGGTTTATGCACCAGTGTCTAAATCACTGAACTGTGCACCGTCTTGGTTCCTGTTCAACACGATCATCATGCTTGGTCAGGTGAATGAGAATCCCATGTTCCCGTGGCGGAGACTTCACCATATCCTCTACCTACCAACAACTTATTCTCGGTGAAGCGACCGGCATCACCTAAGCTGTGAACTAGTTCTAGGTCTACACAGAATTGGTCCACTGGGTCTCCCAAGCATGGATCCACCATGCGCCTCAGTGGCCTACTGTGTTCCCTAGGGTCCTTTTATTATATGAGTATTATCATATACCAGAGTAGTATTCTAATTAAAGCAATAACCAAAGTCATCTATATTAATGTTAATACAGAAAATCCACGCTAAGGACACACGAGCTACAACAATCTCCCACTTGGCCTAGCGGGGAACAACAGTCTTAACTCCCATGGCATCCACGTGCTTCTCAAAAGCCTTGGTCGTTAATGCCTTTGTGAAAGGGTCCGGCATGTTATCTGCAGACGCCACCTGAGTCACTGCAACCTCCCCTCGCTTCTGCAAGTCCCGGATAATGTAGTATTTCCGCTCGATATGCTTGCTCTTCTGGTGATATCTTGGCTCCTTGGATTGTGCTACCGCTCCACTATTGTTACAGTAAAGGACAATAGGATCTTGAGCTCCCGATATGCATCCTAAGTCCGTGAGGAACTTCTTGAGCCACACCGCCTCCTTAGCTGCTTCGCACGCCGCAACGTTTCGAATCCGCGATGCATCCCTGCTTCACGCTTCTCCAACTGACAGCTCCTCCTCCTAATGAAAACACAAACCCTGACGTCGATCTTCTGGATTCCGGATCTGACGCAAAGTCAGAATTTGTATATCCAATCGGCATCAGTTCCTGTGAAGAGTAAACTAACTCATAATCTCTCGTCCTACGGAGATACTTGAGTATACTTTTTACAGCAGTCTAGTGCCCTAGATCCGGATTTGACTGATACCTGCCCATCATGCCTACTATATAGCATATATCTGGTCTCGTGCACTGCATAGCATACATCAGACTCCCTACAGCCGAAGCATAAGGTATCTTCTGCATCTCTGCCCTCTCCTCAGGAGTCTTAGGACCTTGATCCTTGGTCAATTTCATTCCATATCTGAATGGAACCAGTCCCTTCTTGGAGTTGTGCATACTGAATCTGACCAAGATAGTATCTATGTAGGCTGACTGTGACAGCGAGAGAGTCTTATTCTAGCGATCTCGAGTTACCTTGATTCCCAGAACATAACTCACTTCACCCAGGTCTTTCATATCAAATTGAGAGGACAACCACACCTTCACTGAAGACAACGTTCCAACATCGTTTCCAATGACCAGGATATCATCTACGTAAAGCACTAAAAAAACTAATGCAATCTTATCGCTCCTTTTATAAACATATGGTTCATCCATGTTCTGCTCAAATCCATAAGACTGGATAGCCTGATCAAAACGTATGTTCCAACTTCTGGATGCTTGCTTCAGTTCATAAATGGACTTTTGCAACTTACACACCAGACTTTTCTGACCTTTTGCGACAGAGCCTAGAGGCTGAGACATGTAGATGTCTTCTTCCAAATCCCCATTGAGGAATGCGGTCTTGATGTCCATTTGCCAGATCTCCCAATCATAATGGGCTGCAATGGATAAGAGGATCCGGATAGACTTAAGCATAGCCACTAGCGAAAAGGTTTTGTCATAGTCGATCCCTTCTCGCTGGGTATAACCCTTAGCGACTAGTCTAGCTTTGTAAGTCTCAACGGTACCATCCGGACCTTTTTTTCTTTTGTACACCCACTTACACCCAACATGTTTAATATTGTGAGGTAGTGTTATAAGTGTCCAGACCGAGTTTTGGGACATCGATGTCAATTCTGCCTCCATGGCTTCCTGCCATGCTGCATGGTCAGAGGATACCATCGCTTCGTCATAGTTCAGAGGATCATCCTCTTGAAACTATGGATCTACCATAAAGGCTTCTCCAATGTATCTATCAGGAGCACTTGTGGTCCTCCCACTGCGACGAGCCTGCGGTGGTTCCATAGGAGTCGATTCTACAGTATCGTTTATCTTAGTGGTATCGCCTCCCACTACGTTTTCTGTCTGTATACTCCCATCAGTACCAAGCAATTCTTCAAGAACTACTTTACTAGTGAGCTTATGATCTATTAAATAATCCTGCTCCATGAATACGGCATTCGTCGAGACGACAACCTTTCTATCCTCAGGATCATAAAATAAACCACCCTTTGTCCCTTTTGGATACCCAACAAATAGACATACCTTAGCCTTTGACTCCATCTTATCTCGCTTGTCCTTCCGTACATGTGCTGGACAACCCCAAATCCTAAAGTGCTGTAGGCTTGGCTTTCGCTTCAACCACAGCTCCCAAGGAGTTAGAGGTACTGAATTTGATGGAACAAAGTTCAAAGTATATGCTGCTGTCTCTAGGGCATATCCCCAAAAACTAGGTGGCAATGTTGCATAACTCATCATAGTCCGAACCATGTCTAACAAAATTCGATTTCTCCTCTCAGATACACTGTTTTGTTGTGGTGTCTCTGGTGTAGTCAACTAGGATACGATCCCATGCTCACGCAGATACCTAATAAATTCATTCGATAGGTATTCGCCTCCTCGATCCGATCGAAGAGACTTGATACTTTTACCCGTCTGCTTTTCTGTTCTAGCTCTGAACTCCTTGAACTTATCAAAGGATTCAGACTTCCGCTGCATTAGGTATATATATCCAAATCTCGAGTGATCATCCGTGAAGGTGGTGAAATACCCGAAGCCTCCTACGGTACGGACACTTATGGGCCCACATACATCAATGTGTACCAACTATAATACATCCTTAGATCTGCTACCTTTGGCTCGAAAAGATCTTTTAGTCATCTTGCCTTCCAGGCAAGACTCACATGTCGGTAGGCTTTCTGAAACATCTGGACTTAAAAGTCCTACCTTAACCAACTTGTGAATCCTGTCTGAGGTTATGTGTCCAAGCCATAGATGACAAAGGAGTGTTGGATTATCTGAGAAATTTTTCCTTTTAGATGAATTAATCACACATGCTTCAGTTATGTTATCTTGTTTATGATTGGAGTTAATTACATAGAGACCATTATGTGTCTTTCCCTTACAAACAAAGGAACAATTCAATTTAATTGACACACCAGAAGCATCAAATAAAACTGAAAAACCTTCATTATTCAATAAGGAAATAGAAATTAAGTTTCGTCTCAAAGACGGTACATGAAGTATGTCTCTAAGTAATAAACTTCTTCCATTAAGAAACTGCAAGATGGCATCTCCAACTGCTTCAGCCTCTGCCATGGCCTCAGTTCCCATGCTTAGGATTATCTCTCCATCATCCATTTTTCTTGTCTCCTTGAACCCCTGCAAATTATTACAAGCATGGTTAGTGGAAGCAGAACCCACAATCTATGAAACTGGAGAACAACTGGATGCTACAAGGGATTCCACTATGTGGATTTGAGATATACATGTCTCAGTCTTCTCGGGAGCCGCGCGACAGTCGCCCTTCCAGTGCTCCTTCTTGCTGCATCGAAAACATTTTCCTTTGGGCTTCGTCGGACCATCCTGCTTAGGAACCTGCGCTTGCACCTGACCCATCTTTACGGACTTCTTAGACTTTCTTTTCTGAAACTTCCCTTTGGAGTTCAGAGAAGACTTCTGCTCTACATTCAGGGATTGGGCGCCTGCCTTCATCATGTCCTCTACCGCCTGGAGCGCCGTTAGGAGCTCTGCGTTAGACATCTCCAACTGGTTAAGGTTGAAGTTGGTAACGAAGCCCTCAAACATTCCTGACAGAGACGCGAGAAAAATGTCGGTCTGGATCTCTGCATCCAAAATGACATCGAAGGAACCAAGTTCATTCACATAGCCAAACAATTTCAGCATATGACCCCGAACTAAAGTCCCATCTGCCATCTTCGTGGACACCAATTTCTTGATGGTCAGGTAACGAGTTACCTGACTATGACCCTCGAACATTTTCTTTAAATAGAGCATCATGTCTGAAGCGAAGGCCATGTCTTCGACTTGCTTCTGAAGGACGGTCTGTAAGGATGCCACTATGTAGCACTTGCACATCTCATTAGCATCTAGCCAGCCTTTTTATTTCTTCAACTGGGCCTCAGTTGCACTTGGTCCCGGTATGGCCGGTTGAGGGGTACTTAGGGTAATTATGTATTTGTCAACCCTTAGGATGAGCATCAGGTTACGCTTCCAGTCCTCGTAGTTTGGTCCCGTAAGTTTGTTATCATTAAGGATGGAGGCAAGGGGGTCGAGCTTGGTCATGATTTCTGTAAACAATGGTTTAAAGCAAAAGTTAGGGTCTATTACAATCTATTTCATGGAATTTAGAAATAGATAATATTTACTCCAACCGCTATGTCTTCACTACCTCAAGTGGAGACATTCAGGAACCTAAATTCCCTTGGCTCGAGTACTGAGACTATCGGTCTTAAATTGGAAACAACATCTCGGTGAGAGCATGCAACCGCTTCTGCCAACGGGATTTTACGACCCAGTCTTTATCAGAATTACCCATGGCAAACTGAAAGACCTCCCAGTCTCCTTTTGGCCAGCTTTATGTGACCCTGTGTGCGCAGCAACGGCGGCTTCACACAAGCTTTTGGATGCTTTCCACAAATCTAGGTGGTGTCGGCAGGGGGTACATAGGCTCCCGCGGTGCAGGAAAAAACCGTCACCCACTGCTACCGGCATCCTCCATGTCCCGAAGGAAACCACTAGGCAAACCAGCATGGAAGGAAACGCAGCTCTCATCCGGTGGGAATATCGAACTGCGTACCTCCTACCCAGACCCTTAGCTGGTTGATTGTGGAAGCCAGGGGCTCCCCTTTGGAGAGAACCTCTTATACATCCCTTCTTTATGAGGTTTTATACATATCTAGAAAGGTCACGACCGTCTAGACTTAGACCCTGGTCTACCGTGCTCCCACTAGGATTATAAATCTTCCCGTAAAGCATTACTATCCTTGGAAAATGTCATAGTCCCTACCTCGAATACTCAGCTTTCGTCTTTCTTGCAAGGATCACATTACATAGATTCCAAGGATCCCAATACTTTACTAGTTTGCCCATAATCCTAAGATCTGGAGCCTAGCCTAAGGTCAACATGGAAAGGACTCACACTAGTATGACGCCTCGTTCACAATTTGATACCTGATGTCATAGTAGACCTCATCTCATTATAGGTTTTGATGCTGGCCAAATAGGGACATCCGACAACCTCCGCCGGACCTCAACCTAATGGTGGCATAACCAAATCGTGATGAGTTCATACTACCATCAAACGTCATCTAGAAATGGGTATCACACAGTGAAATCCTAACCTAACTTGGTCGCTAGGACCACATGGGGAAAGGGCATCCCACTAGGGTTATCATGCTTCTTATGGAGACATTAGTTATCTCTAAACAAATCTAACACTGTGTCTATCTCGGTGCACAATACTTGGCTACCTGAACTACCACGAGGGCGATTACCACCTTTCCTTTTAGCTAGTCACCGGATTCGCACGTGTTAGAACCATATAGAGACACCGATGAATCCATAAGCTTAGTAATAACCCTAAGCCTGATCTAGAGACAAACTCACAAGCAAGATAGATAATCATATTATCATCGGGGTTCTCTAAACACTAAGTAAAGAGAAACAACAGAAAAAACATCCAAACTGAATCAAGTCCAGGGTCCGACCCCTGAACCTGAATAACACAACCAAGATATCCTGCTCTTTCATTCTGCATGATCTCTGACGATAATCCTGATCATCACCAACGTGCACGCTTTCGTCAGCTCTTTGCACGCCATGGTACCACTTGCCCGAACCGTAGATGTAGCATCATCTCCTTCTTCCTGTGACTGAAAAACTAACACGCTCCAAGCAAGTGCTCGTTCATATATAATTTCGCTAGAAAGAAAAGGAAACAATCCTAGAAACATGGCCAGGGAACCGAGGATGGTCAACCCCCACCCCGCCCATCTAGAGCCTTAAAATCCATAAACACAATAATAATCAATGCAAAATTAAATCCGGGGTCCGACCCCCGAAAATATGCAATCACAGATTACTATTCAGCACGACACCTGCAAAAAGACGATACATAGCACAATCCATATGCATAATCTATGCCGAACCTCGACGAAAACATATGCCATCATATATTCATTTGATGTTTTCACGAATTCATGCATGAAACACACACCAAAGCGTGCTCTGATACCAATTGTTGGAATTGGATCCGCTTATCAGAGTTGCAGCGGAAGCAAAAGATACATCCGAAGATCATACGGTGTATGTTTTATTACAATTAATTCTACAAAATAATCTACATGCAAATCTATGATATTAGCATATGTGCGGACACCCTAGAGGCATACTACGATCTACGGAAGACATGCATGCATCTAGTTAGGTGTTAAGAATCATAATACCTTATGGATCTATAATCCGGAGAGAACGGAACGATGATGAATCGCACGTGAATCACAAGGGAAGCTGTCGGATAGCACGTTGTCCTTTGCGAATTGAGGAATCCTCGAAGTCAAACCTCTGAGTGCAAGGACTATGAGCCAACGGAGGAATTCGTTGCGAAGACGATGACGAGCCGCGAGATCTCCTCCTCCTCTTTTTCTCTTCTTTCTTCTCCTTCCTTCCTCTTTTTTCTTTCTTCTTCTTCCTCTTTCTTCCTTGGCCGAAACCACAAAGAGAGGGAGAGAGGGAGAGGTTCGGATTTTTGAGAGGGGAGGCACTTAAAGGCCGGCCCCTCCCCCTCCTCTATACACATAGGGCCGGTCTCCTAGTGCCATGCGCAAGCCAGGGCCGGCCCTAATTAGATTAGGATGAGGGGGGAGGGGGGTCGGTTTTTAGGGTTTCCAATGTCTATCGTGAAGACTGGACGAAAACGTCCTTCTCGAAAAGTGAAAAACTGAAAGAGAGACTGAGTGAGGTGCGCTACTCGGAATCGAGTTCCCTCAGTACCTATGAGCTCCTGGAATTATTCCGCTTATTTTAAGATCCATATTCAATATGTTCTGAGCCATATTTTAGTATTTACCAAAATACCCATACGGTCCCTAACACATGTGAAGTAGGTTCTTAGGCTCCGAGCTTGCGCTCCATCGTGCTACTTCGCATCCAACGTATCCAACTAGGTCGGGGAACAATTCCTATACGTAATGACAGGGTGGAACCTTCAGGGTTCGGGATTTCTAGCTCCAACCGGATCCCTAATTAAATGTTCCGGTGAGACACCGAAAGTTCCGTTAATCAGCCCTAATCCGATTAACTCGCGTAGCCACCCAGAGTGCGACACGAGTTGAACTCTAGTGATCCTAAATTTATATTACTCCCTCGTAACCCTGTTCTCTACTATACTCTGATAATCCTTAGTCCCTCCTATTAATGGTGCCATGATACGACTCGGGCGGTGGGGAGCACCGTCAGATCCCGATTGATCATCTGACTAGGGTTTGATGACTTGTCATCTATAACACCATACACCTTCCGGTGCTATGCCTAGCATCCGGAATGTCGTCAGTCATACTGATAACCATCAGGCCTGGGTTAATTGTGTGGACAGATTGACTCATCAAAACGCACCCATCCAACACTGGACGTCGGATAACCTGCAAGGATTACATGTCACTCAAGTGCCAGCCGGGGTAACCCAACGTACCGTGGTATTGGACTATGGAAGGTCCGCATATGTTGGCACATCAAAGCACCACACAACTGGTTGGCCCAGTTTACATAGTCCCTTAGGGTTAAGGACATATTATCTATAGTAGTAAGATGGTTTATGCACCAGTGTCTGAATCACTGAACTGTGCACCGTCTTGGTTCCTGTTCAACACGATCATCGTGCTTGGTCAGGTGAATGGGAATCCCACGTTCCCGTGGTGGAGACTTCACCATATCCTTTACCTGCCAACAGCTTGTTCTCGGTGAAGCGACCGGCATCACCTAAGCTGTGAACTAGTTCTAGGTCTACACAGAATTGGTTCACTGGGTCTCCCAAGTATGGATCCACCATGAGCCTCAGTGGCCTACTGTGTTCCTTAGGGTCCTTTTATTATATAAGTATTATCATATACCAGAGTAGTATTCTAATTAAAGCAATAACCAAAGTCATCTTTATTAATGTTAATACAAAAAATCCACGCTAAGGACACACGAGCTACAATAGGAGAATCTCCTAAAATACCTAGCAAGCATAATATCTCTCTATGAACCACCGTCCTCTTGCTGAAGCCTCCACTACCATTTGCCCAACATCGAAATATTGAATCTCCTCAAATTTAGCACTCCAAGACCTCCAAGCTTCTTTGGGAGGCAAACTTGGTCCCACCTCAATTGGTTGTAGGACTCCCCTGAACCGTCAATTACTCGCCAAAGGAAGAATCTACGGATCTTGTCGATTAATTCGTTCTATCACCCACGTTGGAAAGTAGAAGTAGGCTAGGTAGTAAGAAGGGATGGACGATAGGACCACGTTTATCACGACCAAATGCCCACCTAGGGAGAGGAACCGTCCTTGCCAACTCTCCAGCCTGATCTCAATATTATGAATCAGTTTCTCCCACTCCTCCCTCTTCAGAGCTCTGTCACTGACCGGAATCCCTAGGTACTTCATAGGAAGGTTCGCTTCTTTATAATTTAGCATTCTGGTAAAGGCCCTCCTAAGATCTTCTTTGTTGCCAATGAAGTAAATATTACTCTTAAGAAAGTTTATCTTCAACCCCAAGCTGAACTCTAGGCCATATAGTAAGATCTTCAAAGATACCAGCTAAAAAGGACACGCTTCACAAAAGAGGAGAGAGTCTTCGGCATAGTGCAGGTTGGAAGTAGACCACCATCTTCCCCCTATCCCCTTTAGTAGACCCTCAGAATTTACCTTCCTTATCAGGGTGTCGAACACATCAACTACCAAGATGAAAAGATAAGGAGACAGAGGACACCCCTGCTTTAGGCCTTTGTACACTTTGAACTCCTTGCCTTGCACTCCATTTATCTGGCAAGCGATCTTTGAGGATGAGAGCATGCCTCTAACCCATCCTATCCACGCCTCAGAGAAATCCTTCGCTCTCAAGAGCTCTAGAAGGAAGTCCCATCGTACTTGATCAAAGGCCCTCTCGAAATCCAGTTTCAGCAAAATGCCATCTCTGCCTATCTCCCTCAAGTGCAGGATAGTTTCTTGGGCCGCCGCAATACTGTCTAGGATCATCCTTCCTCTGATGAAGGCTGATTGTGAAGGGGACACTAAAGTGCTGATATTGGCGGCCATCCTGTCAGCTAACACCTTCGAAATGATCTTGTAAAGACAGTTAGCCAGGCTGATAGGACGGATGTTTCAAAAGCAATCTACACCAACTTTCTTAGGCAACAAAATGACCCAATAGTAATTGATACAATGAAGGTGCACTCTACCTCGGAAAGAAGTCTAATAGCAGCTGACACAGATCCAGTTTGACGACCTCCCAAAACTTCTGGTAGAAGATTATCGGGTAGCCATCTGGGCCTGGAGCCCCATCACCTTTGGAGCTGAACACCGCCTTTCGAAACTCCTTCTCCGTGAAGTCCACATCCATAGCTAAATCCGGACTCAATCGAGGCATGTGAAGAGACTCCCAATCCACCAATGCCTTAGCCTGGTCATCATCACAAAAAGACTCCCTAAAGAAGGCGGTCGCACCCTGTAAGATTCATGAGTCGACGAAAGGGCTTCTCCCTCATGAAGCACTGATGAGATGAAGTTCTTCCTCCTCCTCCCATTGGCCACCCGGTGAAAGTAGGCCGTGTTGGAGTCCCCGAGCTTCACCCACTGCTCTCTCGATCTCTGGTGCCACATGACCTTCTCTTTTCTGAGAACATCTCCTAGGACTGAATTGAGCCTCTTGAGCTCAATTCTTTCCACCACTGAGAGAGGAGCTGCCTCTTCTTTGATCTCTAGAGCAAGAATGGAAGCCATAAGAGAGGCCTTCTACTTGGAGATGCTCTCGAATTGGTCCTTGCTCCAAGCTTTCAGCCTCTTCTTTAGAAATCTCAGCTTACTAACCATGTTCAAGGCTGAGTTTTGAAGAGTGACTGGCTAGCTCCACCAACTCTTTGTGTGTGTGTGTGTGTGTGTGTGTGTGTGTGAGAGAGAGAGAGAGAGAGAGAGAGAGAGAGAGAGAGAGAGAGAGAGAGAGAGAGAGAGCCCCAAAGTGAGAACTTTCGCAGTAGGTTTATAAGAGTTTGTGCCAGAAAAAATATGAAAAAAGGGTTAGAGTCTACTTGTACGAAGTATGAAGAAAGCTAAGACCTCCACTCTTATTGGAACTCTACTTATTAAGTTCTCCGCATAACTCCAATCACACCATCAAGGTCTTCAATTTTAGAGATGGGGCGGTCTGAGATGGATATTGCCGTGCGTGTGGGTAGGCTAGGGTTGCAACTCGGGCATGTTGGGTCGGGTTGTGGGTCAACCCAGGCTCAACCTGATTTGTAGAACCTTCAGCCCAGAACCCAACCCGAGCCCAACAGAGAACAAATTTTTAAGCCAGGGTTAAGCTCCGGTTAGTCTAAGTTGGCGCTTTGTATTGAGTGTATCAAGATAATGGGTTTTATACACTTTTTAGGGCAGTTAAATTTTGAATTCATAGTACACATACAATTTTATTGAATTGTTATCACTAGTTATGCTCGTGTGTATGTCGGCACACCGCCACCTTCTATAGCAAAGGCTGCCACCCACATGTGAATCATATTCGTTTTTGGATATTTAATTATTTTTGAAACGAGGGTTTATTTATATATATATAAAAAAGATGACTACGATAGTAGGATTTTCTCTCGGAACATGTTACTCTTTCTACTTATTCGTAAATATTTGATGGGATCCTCGGATAGTCATTGACCCTCCACCAAATAAATCGCATTGAATTTTTGTCACATATTTCTCTTTCATACCAGCTCAAACAATATTAGCTTAAATGAAACTTTTGGGGTGAGAGTATACGTGTGTGAGAACAATATACATGCTAGTCTAGGGATAGCAACGATGCAGTTTAAAATCAAAAACCGTGGTAAACCGTATCGCATGGTGCGGTTTTGGTTTGCCAAAATATAAAACCGTTATGGTACGGTACGGTTTTAGTTTTCAGTTTCGATGTAGCGATACGGTTTCAGTTTTGATCAAATCCGCACCGTTTAGACCATTATAACGATAAACCACGGTGCATCGCACCGCATAGTCAGTTTTGATTTTACGTAATGGTACACCATCGTGGTACGGTACAATTTTGGTGTGGTGGTTTGGTCTTGCGGTGTGGTTTCGGTTTTGTCCAAAACCGTACCGAAACCGCAAGGGTGCCGTCTCTAGCTATGTCCTAAACTTGTGTTTTGATGGGTCGGATGCTAGACCCCCACCCAAATTCAGTTTGGGTAGATAACAAAAACCTCCCGTAAGCTATACACAACATTTCATAGTAGTCCCTCAAATTTTTTTTAACAATTTGATCCCTGAACTATGCTCTGTTTACATTTAGGCCCCTTCATCAACTTTTTATTCCAAAAATATCCTTATCAATTTGTAATAAAAGCTCAAAAATATTTTAGAATATTAACTTATGCTTAAGAAAACTCAAAATACCCCCTCTCTCTCTCTCTGTGTGTGTATGTGTGTTCAGGGATCGAGTTGTTAAAAAAGAAACATTGAGGGACAAATATGAAATGAGGTGTAAAGCAGTGTTTTGAAAACCGGTTTGGACCGAAATTGGAACAAAATGCTTTAGTTCGGTCTTTGAATAAACCGATTCGTTTGGAAAATTCTATTAAAAAATAATTTAAACACTGTTTTTGGAAAAATTTGGATGGTTAGGTTTTGAACACATGACCTATGGTTTAAAATCCTTTGAAAATATTTTTTTAACCAAGAAATTATATATTTTTTATAGTATTTATTAAGTGTCTATTTCAAAATATTTATTTCTTAAGTGGTTGGACCAACGGTTTTAACCAGTTTTGATTAGGGGTGGCAATCCTTGACCCGACCTGCCAACCCGACCTGAAGTTAGCGGGTTTGGGTTTGGCCTAAACGGGTTTGGGTCATAAACGGGTCGACCCGATTGACCCGTTTATTTAATGGGTCAGGTTCGGGTTTGTACTTATAACCCGATTGACCCGACTTGACCCGTTTAACAAATGGGTTGGGTCAACCCGACCCGACCCGAGCCAACCCGAATCAACCCGACCCAACCTGGCCCAATCCGACTTGTCTTGACCCAACCCGATAGGTTTACATGGGTTCTGTTGACCCAACCTGAGCCAACCCGACCCAACACGACCCGACCCGTTTAGTAAACGGGTCGGGTCAACCCGTTTATTAGGCGGGTCAGGTTTGGGTTTAAGTTTTTGACCCGTTTATTAAATGGGTCAGGTTCGGATTGGGGTGTTTTGCCCTTATACCTATGTCTCAACCTGACCCGAACCTGACTTGACCTGACCCATTGCCACCCCTAGTTTTGATCGGATTGTCCAGTTTTAAAAACATTGGTGTATAGTTGAGGGGAGGTTTTTGTAATTTGCCCAATAGTTTAGGTTGAGTTTTTCTAATCCAAACCCAACTCAAAAGTGGGGCAATTGGCACACCAATATTTGCTCTCCAATCACCATTTGAGAAAAAAAATTTATTATAAAATTACCCCCAAGTAAAATGACTAAAATAATAAGTTTTTTTTAATATTTTGTTAGAGACATATTTGACCGACCAGGGCCGAAAGAGGTATAGTATGTTCGGCCGACCAGTGTCGAACGTTGTATAGTACGTTTGGCCGACCACGGCCGAATATACTGTATAATGTTCAGCTCTGGTCGGCTAAACGTACTGTATAATGTTCGGCTTTGGTCGGCCAAATGTAAGGTTTGGATACAGGTAGATAACGACGGAGAGAAAATCGATGGGGGGAGGAATCTACGGCACATGGGCATGGGAGCTTGAGGAGGAGATAAGCTCGGGGAGGGGCGGAGAGCGGAGAGGAGCTCATCGAAGCGGTTGATGGAGGAGGTAGGGTGTTAGACGGAGAGAAAATCGACGGAGGGAGGAATCTACGACGTCTAGACGGGAGAGCTCGGGGAGGGGCGAAGAGAGGAAACAAGCTCGTTGGAGTAGTTGATGGTGGAGATACGGTGTTAGGGTTTAGATGTGTGGATATAGAATAATTTGAGGAAGAATGATAGTATCTGATTTTTTAAAAATTAGAGGTGTGCAATGAGTAAATATATAAAATTTTAAAATTGGGATGCTGTGTGAAAAGAAATACGTGGTGTGTCAATAACCCCACTCCAACTCAATCGTCAAATAAGTGAGACGTTGGGTCAGGTTCAGCCTTAGTTGTGGGACGCGAAACATCTCGATTTACTCTTCTCCGCGGCTCACGTGAACGTGTGGCTCGAAGGTGCGAGCGAGCCGGTACGAGGCCGCGGTGAGCGGGAGGGGGCCGCGGGGGCGAGATGCAGTCGTGGTACCTGCTGGGGCCGAGCTCCTCCGATGGGGGAGGCTGGCTTTTCCTCCCTTCGAGAAAGCCCCCGTCCCTTTTGGGGCTCTGGCGCTGCTCCGACTGTCGGAGCCGGAGGTCCACCGATCGGGCCGGCCCGGTGGCTGCGGCGGGCGACGTCAACGGTGGGGAACAGGACCACTACGCCGTCCTCGGCCTGCCTCGGAGCGCCTCGACCTCCGAGGTCAAACGAGCCTACCGTCTTCTCGCCAGAAAGGTTTCTCTCTCTCTCTCTCTCTCTCTCTCTCTCTCTCTGTGTGTGTGTGTGTGTGTGTGTGTGTGTGTGTGTGTGTGTGTGTGTGTGTGTTTCTCTGAGTAAAAGCCACCGATGATCACTCTCTGTTGGACTAATTACCCCATCATTCTGTGAATTATTGGCAACCCACCCGGCAAATTTACCACAACCAAGATCTTTCAGTGCAAATTTCAACTGCAAATTTACCACAACCATGATCTTTCAGTGCAAATTTCAACTGTAAATTTAAGTTTGGGAACATCTTACTGTAGAAAGAAGCAGATTTTGATGTCCTATTTTGTCTATTCTTGTCTTTCTTGGTGCTTATACACTGAAATTTGCAGTTGAAAGAATAGTGTATGTGATAGACACCTTTCAATAATATGGTCATTAAGTCCGCGACCTCATTAGAACAAAATGACCACACATTGACTTATGTGGATGAGTGCGATGACACAAAATCATATAATCTCATTGAGGATCAAAGTCACTTTGAGAGGTCCAATTTCCTTCCATGTTATGACTATTGAACCATGTATCATGGACTCAAGGACGTGCCCCCATGATCCATCCTATTTAAGAGGGCTAAGATCTTCGTGTAATCCTAGTCCAAGTCAAGAGGCGTTTACCTAGTGCCCAAACTTCACGGAGTCGAAGCCCTCGACACAACACCCTCGTCTCGACTCACCTGCCTAAGGCAGAAAGGAGAAGAATGAGGAGTCCCGAGTCGCCATTTCTAAGGAAGGAGGCGACCTCAGTTGTGGGTGTGGTCTTCCCTGAAAACTACCCCCACAATATCTTTGCCATGTTGGTGACCACTCTCAATATTGTTAATATGCGATGTCCAATCAGTGCGATCCACTTTTCTAATCACATATGTGGTCACAGTTGCTTTGTGCCTGCTTGTTTAATTTGGAATTCTAAAATAAAATTATTTTTTTTAAGCTAGATACGTGAAACGAAGTTAATTAAACTTTAAAATTTACTACATTCGTAGGAAAAAGAGTTCATTAAAAATAAGTACATTAAAAAAAGAGTACATAAATAGATAAACTGATATTATCTGGCCGTTTGTTAAAACAAAAAAAAGATTTTTTCTGGTCGGGCACCAAACCATCAACTTCCTAATCCTAATCGCCTTTGGTTGCTCTAGTGGCTTCGAGGACTCCTCGATAGTATCCTCGAGATCTTCCTCTCACTCGTGGTCCTCCTCTTCGTACTCGTAATTAGTGTCGTAATACTAGTTTCGGTACTGGTATCGGTTGGCTCCAGACCGATACATACTGGCGATGCGTCTCAATATTGGTTATTACAAAAAAAACTCAAAAATTAGAAAAATAAACTTAAAATATTAGAAATTATATATAAATAAAAGATATGATCAGCTCTTAATATTAATCTTATAGCAAAGAGCTTGTAAAGTGGGTGGGTCTAGTTTTTTTCACTTTTGATTTTTAACAGGGAAAAAAAATCATTGGATTGCCTTTTGCTTTGTTTTTATAATATAGTGTTTTGTTTGTAACTGAGAGCAAAACTTTCCACTTGCCAATTGACCTTAGTTATCAGGCATATTTACCTCTACTCTTTCATAGCTAACTCCGCTCTTATCATAGAAAAATACACAAGATTACAAGACTAGACAGAATATCTATGCATTTACTTACACTCCCTCATCAAAGAAAAAAAAGAAGAAATTAGAACTTTGTTGATATTATAACAAGCTATAAGAAGACTAATTCATGTAATTGGAAAAACAATCTACAAATGAATTTGAAAACATTGACCCATACCGGCCTATACCTGTCGGTACCGACCGATGTCTGCATAACTCGGTCTGTCGGTACGAATCAATATCAACATTGACCCATACCGACCGATATCTGTCGGTACGAATCAATATCAACATGTATTGGCTGGTACGGACCGATACTAA
Organism: Chamaelirium japonicum; assembly: GCA_947650365.1. NCBI lineage: Eukaryota > Viridiplantae > Streptophyta > Magnoliopsida > Liliales > Melanthiaceae > Chamaelirium > Chamaelirium japonicum. Next base: position 131,349,840 of record OX393549.1, read on the forward strand.
CATGTATCGGTCGATACGGGTTCAGTGCCGGTTTTGGAGGGGGCATTGGTTCGGTTGGACTTGGAATTGGTACGACCAGTATCAACAGAGTTTTGGAACCATGGGTGTACCTACTTCTGGAGCAACGACGTGTGTGTATCGGTTCTATGGCGATTGTCTTTATGTTACTCATTATCTTTCTTTGGATTCCAGTAATGCCTTAATGGCATTTTCTTACATCGGACATAGGTGAATGCACTAAGTGCTGTTTGCGGCTTGCTATGTCTCCCTTCGCTTAGAAGTTGCACAGCACACAAATCACAACGTGCTTCTCGGACACTCTTATAATATTCGTACTCCATTCGAGATCTTAGGATTCAGAGGTTTGAGTGATCTAGAGTCAGAGGGCCTCCCCCACAGAAGTTATAAATGTAAGCCAAATGGGGGGAGGACTGGAAGGGGTTAGAGGAGAAGTGAGATGAAACTAGGATGATGGGGTATGTAACCCAGGAGGGGGAGGGGGGGTTTGAGGGTTACGTAAATAGAGTAAACTAACCACTGGGCCTGTAACATCCGCCCCAAACACACAAGATATTGTCCGCTTTGCCCGTGCCCGCACGAGAACTTCCCAGGGAGGTCACCCATCCTAATACTACTCTCGCCCGAGCACGCTTAACTACGGAGTTCTTACGAATTCCGTAACGGCGCACGGTTTTAAAACGCGTTTTCTATGTTTGAGAGGGGAAATTATATAAGTAGCTCAGGATCTCCTTCTCTCCAGGCGATGTGGGGCTAACTCGTGGCCTTGTACACCTCACCTCATCTCATCCATCTTGGCATCCCAGCTTCAGGACTCTTGACTCTTGGCTCTTGGCCTATTGGATCTTGGTCATCCCAATCCACCCCCCTTAGGGCTACACGTCATCATGTAGGGTTAAACCCCCCCATCCCGAGGAGAACCGGCTCCGATACCATTTTGTAACATTCGTCCCAAACACACTAGATATTGTCCGCTTTACCCGTGCCCACACTAGAACTTCCTAGGGAGGTCACCCATCCTAGTACTACTCTCGTCCGAGCACGCTTAACTACGGAGTTCTTACGAATTCCGTAGTGGCGCACGGTTTTAAAACGCGTCTTCTATGTTTGAGAGGGGAAATTATATAAGTAGCTCAGGATCTCCTTCTCTCGAGGCGATGTGGGGCTAACATGTGGTCTTGTACACCTCACCTCACCTCATTCATCGTGGCATCCCAGTCTCAGGAGTCTTAGCTCTTGGCTCTTGGCCTATTAGATCTTGGTCATCACAGGGCCCGCTTGTGTCATTGTGCGGCCACACAATTCCAACAGTAAAAAAACTAGCTGTGCTATGATCACATACCCGTTCCCATGATTCTAGCACATATGTGCTCCCATGTGCGCATATACAATCATAGGCACATGTGTCGTAAATAACCACACTTGTCTCCTTGAATAAAACATTGTGCTAATGCCCTGTTGAGTGAGCTTCATTTGCCCCTCCAATATTCCAATTAGTACACCTGTAAGATATTCTACGAAAAGAAGTAAATCAACTGCAATACTCTATAATAACCATGAATCTTCACTAGTCTATAAATTTGTTGAGAGTGGTATGAGTTAGGGTTCGTTTATGATCCTTGGGCATTGTGTTCCTGTACATCTCATAAAAAAAGTCCTCTGTTATTGTAGCAACTGAGCTCTAGTTGCATGCACATAATTATCCGCAATTACTTACGAGCTCATTGATTTGTTGGAAATTTAGTGCATATGTACTTTATATTGATTGCTAATTTTGCATTGCCTTTATTTTTTCGCTCTATGGATGTACCTGCCATTAAAGATTGCAGAAATCTGAAACTTCCACTCCTACCTTTGTTTTTTTGCAGTATCATCCTGATGTTAGCCGAGAATTGCAATCTGGTGAGGTGTTTAAGAGCATCCGTCAGGCATATGAGGTGATTTTGTATACATTCAGCAGTTGGACATATCAAATATATGGTCTTAAAATGATGATGGATGTTGAAGCCTATGTGCAAAATTAATCTCTAATTTAACATTTATGTTTTTTTTTTCTTCATTTCACTAATAAACTCTTTTATGAGTTCTAATTTGGAAATACTCAAGGTGTAGACAACAATAATTTTACGTACTCTTTGGTCCGGAGACTAAACCAATGATTATATATTAGAAAAAACAGTTCACATTTCTCGTAGATTGGAAACTATGAGCACAAGTTATGACCCAGAGCATTGGTTAAGCCCTCTTAGAAGGATTACAGGCTGGTCATAGTTCTATGTACGTTGGTAACTAGACCTGCACGAGTAAAAAATGCCACACATGTTCGAAGTTCTGAATATTTTCATAGAGAGAGCTTGCTTCTTGCCTAATGGGCTAGACTCTGAATAGCCTGACCTATAATTTACAATGCAGGTGCTGTCTGATGAAGTCACACGGGCGCAGTATGACATGGCACTCAAATTTCCGGGAACTACAGACGGGCCATGGAGGGGAAGGTGGACCTGTAACATCCGCCCCAAACACACAAGATTTTGTCCGCTTTGCCCGTGCCCGCACGAGAACTTCCCAGGGGGTCACCCATCCTGGTACTACTCTCGCCCGAGCACGCTTAACTACGGAGTTCTTACGAAATCCGTAGCGGCGCACGGTTTTAAAACGCGTCATCTATGTTTGGGAGGGGAAATTATATAAGTAGCTCAGGATCTCCTTCTCTCCAGGCGATGTGGGGCTAACTCATGGCATTGTACACCTCACCTCACCTCACCTCACCTCATCCATCTTGGCATTCCCGCCTCAGGAGTCTTGGCTCTTGGCTATTGGCCTATTGGATCTTGGTCGTCACAATCCACCCCCCTTAGGGCTACACGTCCTCGTGTAGGGTTAGACCCCCCCATCCCGAGGAGAACCGGCTCTGATACCATTTTGTAACATCCGCCCCAAACACACAAGATATTGTCCGCTTTGCCCGTGCCCGCACGAGAACTTCCCAGGGAGGTCACCCATCCTGGTACTACTCTCGCCCAAGCACGCTTAACTACGGAGTTCTTACGAATTCCGTAGTGGCGCACGGTTTTAAAACACGTCTTGGCAGGAAAGGTGGTGAGCCCCCAAACACAAGATATTGTCCTCTATTGGTCTCTTGGGTACTCGAACCCTCAACCTCAAGGTTTTGCACTAGCATGGTTACCATCGAACCACCTAGAACGCGTCTCTATGTTTGGGAGGGGAAATTATATAAGTAGCTCAGGATCTCCTTCTCTCCAGGGTATGTGGGGCTAACTCATGGCCTTGTACACCTCACCTCACCTCACCTCACCTCATCCATCTTGGCATTCCCGCCTCAGGAGTCTTGGCTCTTGGCTCTTGGCCTATTGGATCTTGGTCGTCACAATCCACCCCCCTTAGGGCTACACGTCCTCGTGTAGGGTTAGACCCCCCCATCCCGAGGAGAACCGGCTCTGATACCATTTTGTAACATCCGCCCCAAACACACAAGATATTGTCCGCTTTGCCCGTGCCCGCACGAGAACTTCCCAGGGAGGTCACCCATCCTGGTACTACTCTCGCCCAAGCACGCTTAACTACGGAGTTCTTACGAATTCCGTAGCGGCGCACGGTTTTAAAACGCGTCTTCTATGTTTGGGAGGGGAAATTATATAAGTAGCTCAGGATCTCCTTCTCTCCAGGCGATGTGGGGCTAACTCATGGCATTGTACACCTCACCTCACCTCACCTCACCTCATCCATCTTGGCATTCCCGCCTCAGGAGTCTTGGCTCTTGGCTATTGGCCTATTGGATCTTGGTCGTCACAGGACCACCCCTAATGACGAATCTGACGAAAGGAGAAGGATGCGTAGATGGACGAAACTGAGGCAGCAAATGCAGTACGAGAAGCAAAATAAGGGGGGCTCATGGTATGATCTAAGGGACGCTCATCGTGATAGCCCGCGCTCCGAGAGTGGCTCCCTTGCTGAAGTGCTGCAATTTGCCTTATTTGCTCTGTTCTTCATGCGGATGGCCGGGCACCGAGCAACGCTCTCGTTTTGTGGGCTCGCTGCTCTTTTCGACCACCAGTTGGATGCTGGGTACAAGATGGGGTACCTGGTCGCATGGCTTCTGGGAGGCCGAGGGGGTGTTCTGCTTGCTTCGTGCATCTACTTCACGAGCTGGCTCTGTGGGAAGAGCAGCAGCAGCCTTGTTTCAGTGGTGGTGGTTGCAATTTGGGTGGGGGCTCACCTTTCAAGATTCGCTCCCCTTCCGCAAGGTGCGATGGTTGCCTTGCTGTACATGTCGATCAAGCTTCAAGTTGATTTGAAGTAAAGCAACTGTAAGTTCTCATCCTCGTCTGCTTTTTTTTTTCTTCTTGCTGTGGCTTCACGCAGTAATGTCCTCTGAAACTGTACATGTGATGTTTGTATATATGTGATTGGTCCATCATTCAATCGATAATTTCCTTTGCTGTGAATGTGATGAAGTTTATAGCTCCCTTCTACCACCAGTACTTGATAATGCTGCAAGTGTAGAATTCAGCTGTTTTGTGTTTGATTGAAGTTCCATCTCTAGGCAACATATTACTTTGGTGTTCCTTTTAACATCGACGATATCTTTCTCGTACTTTTTTATTGTAAGACTCCAAATCGAAAATAACCATCTCATTTGATATTCAGAAGCTTAGCTTATGAGTTAATGAGTATCTAAGGGAAGCATTTAGTTTTTGTATTTTTTTGCAAATCGAGCGTTACAAACTAGTCTAATTGTGCTATTAACCCGTTGAAACCTCATATCTGCATATCAACCGTCCAAAACATATAAAGTTGTGTATATTCACCCCTTTGTTATTATCCTGTCAACAAAGAGCAAGTTAACCACGGTGAGCTTCTAACCTAGGATCCAAATGATCATTCTACCTATGGTCAAAAGGTGACTTACGACTTTGATCGGCTAACTATAGTTCTTTGCAGGGAGAGTACCCTACCCTTAACAACATTTTGGTCTCCACTATATGCTTGTCTAGCCCTCCACGTTGGTCCTACAGGTCTGACATCCCCTCAACCTTACACCTAACAGTTAACAGGGGAATATTCATGATGTATTTATCATTTTGAGATGGTAGCTAACCGGAGAGATGAATATGAACAATTTTATATGTTTTGGAGGGTCGATGTGCAAATATAAGGTCCCGGGCATAATACATAATTATACTAGTTTGTAGACCTTCTTCACCTTGGGCCTTTTCTCATCTGGGGGAACCTTGGAGGGTTGCTCCGTTGCACGATCTCAACTATGTACCATAAAGGTCGGTCTCCCTACTCTCCTGTCGAGTTGCCCTGGTAATGTTTATTAGATTTTCCCATCACTTGGGATAATATTTGGATGATCATGATGATTTAGATTTTGCTTATCCGCAAAATATTTTTTTAACCTTTTTGTTTTAACTTTTAAGTAAAGTAGCTTTAATGATAGACACATCTTAGAAATCTTGTTTTTATGAGCTTTTCACTGTTTTTTCTTTATAATGATGACAGTCGAACAATTTCTACCATTATTATTGTTATTGTTATTATTATTATTTTATAGTGCATCAAAGGTAGATGCACACTTGATGTGTGAGGGGTCTTCCACAAACTGGACCTTTATAGGGATGTGATACTCTAGGGATTGAGGTAAATAACTGTAGTAGCCACGACAAAATCTTTGTAGCAACCACATTAAAATCACTGTAGCAGCTATAGTGAAATCACTGTAGAAACCCGTGTCATTATAGCATCTATTGTCAGTTTGTCAATTAATTAATCATTGTAGCAACCCGTGTTACTATAGCATCTATTGTGATTTAAAGTGGGAGGATCTCATGGGTGTTTTTGGTATTTTAAAAAAGTACGCCATCCAAAACAGTTAGAAAAGATTCTTACATGCAAAAAAGTGGGAAGGAACATCTTTATTATGAACCGTAGCATGTGGATCTATTGTCAACAAACAAATGAAACTGTCCTCTTAATCAAATGAAGCTGTTACCATGGCCAGCACCTAATTTTGCTATAAAATTTCCCAAATAAAACTCTTAGATCATGCAAAATGTTTGGGCTGGACTTGGCCTGGACTCAGGCTGGGTTTGTGCTTAGACTGCACAAGAGGTTTGTCTCTGATCTTGCGCTAAGTCCAAAATATCTGATTCGTGCTTGAGCCAGATTTGGTCATACAAGAGCAAGTTCAGTGCCAGCCTGGACTTAAGGTGGCTCGACCCGAGCCCAGCTAACTGATGGTGACCCCAACCCAGACCGGCTTCGAAACGATTGCGCGCCTATGTGAAACCGACCTTAACTAGGAATCGGTCGATGCCTATAAACAGAGGGCGACGCCTCTCTTCTCTTTCGAACAATCCACCTGACCTGACTCTAGCCTCTCTCTGGAAGTCTAGATCAGCAAGGGTCATTGTGACAAAATGGGCACGAGCTGACAAGCCAACTCGCACCGCCGGCTACTGTATCCTCGTCGGAAATGACACCGAGGGCAGCAGCGATGCCTCGCCAACAGGGAAGCGCCGCATCAAGCAGGGCTCTGAGCAGTGGAAAGATTGGGTCCTTTTTAAGCGATGCGGGGTCAGAATAGAGGCGTGGCCGTAGCATGCTAATGGAGCTTTGTCTGGCAATTCTACAGCTCTCGAGAGCATTGCAGCAATGGCGGCTCTGTTGTTCTGAGTGTAATTTCCTTCTATGTATTTGAGAATCATAGTGGAATTTTCAATTGAAAGTGGATGAATCAGCAAGCAGTTCCAATTTCTTGCTTGTGTTTTGTTGCCAACTTGATGTCGCACTTTTTTCCATTGCATCGTTGGGATGTCGCTAGTTGTTTCCTTTCTCCATTGCGTCGTTGGGATGTCGCCGGAAGTTTGCTTCCCAATTCCTTCACCGAAAGTCGTCTGAAACTCGACTATCGTTTTCTTTGACTGCAGAACCTCTGTCAGAGGTCGTTGGGAATTTATTTTTTTCGTTGTGCATCCGAGTTTGAAACGCAACTAAACGTAAAGAGTTGTGTTTTGGCATCTATAGGTTTTACAAAAGAAAAGGTGATTTCTTGTTATGTGCATCCGAGTTTGAAACACAGCTAAACTTAAGTAATGCTCAGCCGTAGCAGAAGACGGAAATCACTCACACGTTTTCAATTAGATATATCGTTATATAAGAGTTATAGGAAACAAAAATTTTATTTTTCACGTAGATTATGGAAGAAGACACCTAACATGATCAATGGAGACCCATGAAGAAGCTGCATCGAGGATGATGCGATAATGCCTAGTGAGCACAACTTCCATTCCCTCACACAAGGCCGGACGGTGCGTACTATCATTCTCTTCCTCCTCTTCCTAGTTTTGGGTCGGGTTGTGTCTAGTTACGGGTCGTGTCCAAAATCCCTAGACTCGGACCCGACCCGTTTAACTAATCTTGTCTAGATTTCTAAACCCGTACCCGACCCATTTATAAACGGGTAGACCCGATAAGACCCGTTTACCACACGGGTTAATTCAGTTGATCTGATCCGACCCGATCCGACTCAACCCGACATTATCCGATAGACCCGCTGATACTATATATTATAGTATCGGATTGCGGGCCAACCCGACCCGACACGACCCGGTGAATTTTAAACGAGTCTTCCCGGGTCTACCGTGTCCAGACCCTAAATCCGGACCCGACCTGTTTATTAAACGGGTCTATCGTGTCGACCCGTTTACAATCCGAACCCGTTTAGCCCTGACCCAGACCCGCTAACTTCGTGTCAGGTCTGAAATTGCCAGCCCTACCTCAATGTAAGTCCATATGGGGTTAATCCTTATCCATAAGAGGTTAATCTCTATCCCATTAGGAAAAGTAATCCTTATCCATACGTGATTGGAGCTCATGGAGAAATATTAGGAAGATTGGGACAAACGTTACTCGTCATGAACGGATGATTTTTACAATAATTCAATGAAAACGAAATAGGAGTGAGCTATCCGTTATTAATGAATTCCAAAAACCACCCAGATGTTACAATGTCTGAATGAGGTCAATGCCAACAATATAGACTATGTCAGGATAACCATAGAGTTCATCACCTATATGAATGTGATTATGAGGCCGCAATCTATAAGAATTGGATGGGTTTGTTCTTTAGATCACTCATGGAATACAAGCTAGATATCGTTGCAAGGTTGTCATGCGAACTTTGATAGAAGTCAATCTTGACCATACTATGATGTTCGACAGTAGACGCTCGGGGGATAGGCACCGCTTGAACAAATACCAAGCCCCTGAGCGGTTGTTGCCGTGAATTCGTACTATTGCGATCACAACCTTAAGTTACACCCAGCGCAAGGTGAATCGCAATCAGTCCCAACCGAAATGCAAAGAGATGTTGTGATTGGATGCCACGTCTCTATTTTAACAAATTGGTGCTATGATTGGATGCCACACTCAGAGGACTCGGTGGAATATCGTTGCTTGATCGCACAAAAGGAATCCTGAAAATAATATATGCCGCGAGTTTTGACTGTCACGATCACAGCCGCCTGTTGCATCCATCCCGACCGGTGAATCACAATTAGTCTCGACCGGAATGCAAAGGGGAACTGAGATTGGATGCCTCGACAAAAGAGAAAAAAAAGATTTCCAACCCATTTAAGTCCAAGGTAGGAAAGAACAAACGAACTGAATGTCACAAGAAATTTAGTTAGATTTGTTCAGCAGAAATAAACATGGGACATTCAATTTCCAAAGACACCATTGCATTTCCCCATGAATGTCTCAAGCAAACTAATTCCCCATCTCATTTATGTCTCGTCAAAAGAATGAACCCTAAATGAAAAAGATGCAACTCAGAATTATAAAGGGTACAATGCGAGAAAAGAAAGGAAAAATAAGGTGTTACTCAATTACATAAAGAATGACATTTTTTGTTGATTTTCATGGACCATTTACATAACCACCTTGTTGTCATGAACAATTTCAGACAGTTTTGGTCAGTTGTTGCTCTCCTACTACTGTGCTAACTCACACTTCTTGTTGGATATTAATCCGTGGTCGAGGCTCGCAGCGGAAGCGATTTGGCGGTCGAAAGACCGTTCATGGTGCACGTTACACGATTTAAACTTTCATAGAAACTAATCTATATATGTGTGCATGTGTATGCACGAGAATCGAAAACCCCTAACGGCAATCTAACGTAATGATTAACTAGCATGGATGCAAATTATAATGCTCGCTAGATCTACATGTTAGAATACACATACCTTTCGTACGGATCTTTTAACCGCGGAGAATTGTCTTTTTTGTCGATGGAGACGGAAGATCGTTCGTGAAGATGCCGATGGTACGATTGGAGACGTTGCCTTCTTGTTCACCCGATCTCATACGATGCACGAAACGTCGCTCTCGGATATCTGAGTGCCTCCGAAGAACGACCCTTCTCCTTCTTCAGAACTCCACGCGAGGAAGACGAAGTAGCAAGCGGGAAACGGGAGATAGATTAGAGAGAGAACTAGAGAGATGAGAGGAGAGGGGGGGTCGGTTTTTGCATCAATAGGGTCGGCGCCCTATAGGCCCTTTTATAGGGCCGGCCTACTCCCTTGGATAAGGATCCAAGGGGATAAAGACCTCCCACTATAATCTCTCCATTATCTCCTTTTTATCTCTCGTCGTATTTATCCATTTTTCCACTTTTTAGGGCTCGACTTTATCCGTTTTATCGCCCTATCCCTATCTATATGGACGGCCCTATAGATGAGGGATTCTTATCCCTACATCATAGGGCCGGCCCTAGCAAGGTGTCCCATCACTAGGGTCGGCCAACAGTGAGGTCCGGCAGAGTGAGGTTTTTACCAAAACGCCCTGACGCCTCATTTTGACCATTTCTAGCGTGCGATGCCTAGCGGCCATTACTTAAGTGATATCTACTAGTTACCTACTATTAACTGAGGCCACCGGAGGGTGCCTCTAGCAAAGTCAACTAGTCAACTCGCAACATACCCCGGTGCATCGCACCTATGCAGCGAAGTTCACTTATGGCTAGGGATTACTACATGCGACTCTGTACTAGTCTCGGGCTTAACCCATAGTACTCGTATGTAGTTACGCATCTACCGTGCTCTAGTGCAAGCACACACGGAGCGTATACTTCTTTCTTCCTCCTAGTGCTTATGGTGTTCCGAGGAGATGGTTCGAGAACCGTACATAATGTTGATAAGGTGGAACCATCAGGGACCGGGGTTCATGGCTTCCAACTCAAGCTCGATCGACACACTACCCGAGTGTACCATCGATCCTCTGAGCTCGAGTTAACCTGCGTAGCCACCCAGAGTGCGACGCAGGCTGCACTCCAATTCACCCAGACTTACTATGTTCTCCATCATACCCCTGCTATCCGCTTAGTAGTGGTAAACCCGCTGTCCCTCCACTTGATGCCATGATTCATTTCGAGCGGTGAAGACTACCGTCAGACTCGAATGATCATATGACTTGATTCCTTCCAGGTTGACCTATACATCGTACCTCTGATTACCCCGTCGAGTAATCGAACCTGATCACTAGTTAAACTGGTGACCACCAGGCTTGGGTTTGGTACAGTGTAAGTCACACCAAGGAACGCACCTCCCTTCAGGGGTATGGATGGCCTGCAGGAGTGACACACTAATGCAACGCCAGCCGGGTAACCCAGTACACCGTGGTTTTGGATCACTGCATACGGATCCTCACACATTGGTGCGCCAAAGCACCATGCAACTGGTTAGTCCATCAGACGTGGTTCCTCAGGGTTTAGGACCGTTTTACCCTAAGCAGAAACACGGCTTAGTGTACCAGTGTCTGCTCACTGATCTGTACACCATGTTAGTTCCGTTCAGCCACAGACACTGTGCCTGGTGATGACCATGGTGAAGACATCCCATGAACTGTCATCGCCAACAGCTTAACATGATGAGGCGACCAACCTGATCATAGCTGCGAACTAATTTAGATTATATGGGACCAATCCACTCAGTCTTCAACTCAGTGGACTACCATATAACCATGGCTCTCTGTTCTTAAAAGAACACGTAACTATGTTACGCACCTATATGCATCTCATATAATAATAACTATCAATCTTTATTAGACCAAAATATAAAGTTTTACAAGCTTAGAACACATCAATCCTAACACTTCTCATGTCCATCAATTCCATGATTCCATGCTTCTCATTCTCTAGGTCTTGCCGGTAGGCCTGTCAATTGGACTGGGCTGGGTCGGTCAAGTTCTGCCCAAACCCAGCCTGAACTCTAGGTGGCCCTCCCAAGCCTGAACTTGGCCCAACTTTTCCATGATTCAACCCATTTTTCTTCTAGGGTTTCGATTCGAGTTCGGATCGACCTGGATAAAAAAATACCTCATGAATAACTTAACATTAACTATGCTTCTACAACTTACAAGTAACAATACATCTCATCATTTCACTAAACCTAACATCTTTGTATTACAAAAACTTTGTGACTCTAAACAATAACTTTTACTAAAGACCAACTTGTGCTGAACTTTATCTCCTAAATAAACAAAATATTTTGAAAGGGGGGGTGGTTCGATAAACTAATATTAGTACAGTTAAAAACATAAACATAGTTTTCTGATTAAGCATTTTACAATTTACAACGTGCTAATGATTGATAGGCAAAATTTGGTTCATTCACCATGCACTATATATAATTATTAAACACAAATACAAACCAATGAAGTTTCTCAGACGTGGAGTGCCTACAATACCATTACAATTTCGGGTTCGGATTTAAAACGAGCTGAGCCTAGTATGGTTGGAACTCAGTCCGAACTCAAGTTTTGGCGTAAAATCGTGTGCAAAATCAGCCCAGCTCAGTCCAATTAACAGTCTCGCTTGCCAGGCCATGTCTTCGCCCCGAGTTGATTGTGAGTATGTGCCTAACCAAGCGGAGAGTCTTAGTTGGCCGCGAGGTTCATCCCGACTTATATTCAGCCTTTTTAGATGAAGTACTTAGCAAGAAAGGTTTTATCTTTGATCGGTGTTTCCGACTCTGAGAGGAGGCAGCTAAACCGAGCAGAGGGTTGCCAAGCGACTCCGGCACGATGAGCACAAAACGCAGGTCGCTAGGAGGAGCCCCTATGTACAGGGGGGGGGGGGGGTAGATCGCACCCCGAAGACGCCTCACACCGAGGTCCTCGCCTCCATGGAGCCACCGCCGGCGTTTGAGGAGGCTGTCGGGGGAAAATTTCGCTGGCAAGGATGCTCGACCTACAAGACAAGGGAATCACGTGAACAGCTAGTTCCGTGAGGAGCGCAGACCCTCAGACACTCAAGTCAGTGAAGGTTCGAAAAAGGGAGAGGTTTTGCAATTTAAAAATGTATGGATTTCTGAATTTCGAACCTATACTTTGGAGCTAGTGGTCGTACCTTTATAGCATTTTGCAAACCGTTAGAGGCTGACACATCGCCGCTCACTCCTGCACCTTCTTCACCTCCCCGTGCTAGCCCACATGGGTCTTTAATGGACCCTATCGTTTAGTCTGCCAAGCGGTGGCTAGGGGCCGCAAGAGGGGATGCACCGGTGTTATCGTGGCCAGGTGGGCGTTCTAGCAGGTTCTAGTCAGGAACGCCCTGGATTGACTCTTGCCGGCGAACAGGGCTCACGAGTGTCCATATAGCTCAATGGGGGTGGCGACAATTGTTGACCTGCTGTAGACACACGAATTTCATCGGACCCGGACCCGACTCGAAGGCCCCTACGTGGATGCAAACCCGACGACTCGGACCCGACTCGCACCTAGCAAAAGAGGAGCGGACCCCACTTCAAGAGGGGCCGGCCCCTACTAGGGTCCGAACCCCATGGGGCCGGCCCCTACTAGGACCCGAACCCCATGGGGGCCGGCCCCATTGGGACCCGAACCCCATGGAGGGGCCGGCCGGCCCTGCAAGGAAAGGGAAGAAAAGGAAAGAAAAGAAAAGAAAGAAAAGAAAAAGAAAGAAAAGAAAGGAAAGAAAAGAAAAGGAAAGAAAAGAAAAGGAAAGAAAAGAAAGAAAAGGAAGAAAATACCGCCATGCGCGGGGGGAGGTTGCGTATGACGTCTGCACACACGCGGATCTGCGTCGATCCCTCGATCCGACGCACAAGAAGAAGCGCCCGATCGCCATCGATTTCATATGCGAAATCCAGCCATAATTGCCTCGCCTGAAAAGGAAAACCAATAAATTTTATTCCCCTCATCAATGGATGAATAAAATCCGGGTAATTATGAGAGAGATACAAAAGGGATTTAAAATTAAAAGTTCCCATATCTCTCTCCCCTCCCCTTTGCTTATAAATAGAGGGGGTGGGGGAAGAAAAAAATGGTCGAAGACTGAAGACGAAACGCCGGAGCTCTGCAGAAGAGGATACGCTTCTTCACCGACCCAAGGCTTCACGAGGCACAGTCAAGCCTGTCCCGAGGGATCGGCTTACTGAAAGTCCTCATCAACGTGAAGACCCTTGCACACGAAGATCAAGACTTCGACTTCGTGCACGAAGAAGAAAGCTCGGAGAAGAAGACCCTTCGACTCCGAAGACGCCAGAAGCAAAGACCGGAGAAGAAGCTCGGAGCGGCAATACCCCGTCGGCTCCAACAAATCCTCGATCCCGATCAAGCCCCAAAGCCCGGAGGAGAGAAGCGAAGCGTCATCACCCCGTCGTCTACGACCAACGCCTGCGCCATCCACGAAGAAGAAAGCCTGGAGCAGATCGTCTGAAGCGTCGCTACCCTGTCGTCTTCATCAACAAAAGCCGACGCTACAACCGTCGCACGGAGACCGTCGCTACCCTCGTCGTCTTCATCAACAAAAGCCGATGCCACAACCGTCGCACGGAGATCGGTGCTACCCCCACTATCTTCGAAAGCATTCTTCGACTCCGATCACGCCAAAGAAGCCCGGAGAAGAAGAGAAGTCCAGTCGACACGCACACCGTCGAAGCACTGGAGAAGTAGCCCACGTCGTTCGAGGAAGAAGATCGAGTTGACGCTGAAGCTAAAGCCAACGCAAGAAGCCAAAGCAAAGCCCCAGTAAAGCCCGTGCCAAAGCAACGCAAGTGCCAAAGCCAAGCGACTACGCCGGCCACGAGCAAAAGCACCGCACGTTCTAGCCGATACGACGCGAAGTCCGGAAGAACGAAAGCATAGCAAGTCTCTCCCAGCTACGTCCAAGTGCAAGCACCGAAGCAAAGCAAAAGCCAGAGCCACGCCGGAGCCAAGCCAAAGCCAAAAAGCCGAAGCCAAAGCCAATGCCAAAAGCTCGATCGACGTCGCGAACCGACGATCAAGGACACCGAGGTCAAGCAAGGAACGAGGAAGACGAGAAGACCGAGGAACGAAGCCGAAAACCCCCTAGCCGAGAAAGCGCGAAGCACGGAAGGGACAAAGCAATGGTGGACATTCCTTAGCCTCTTCAAAACCCTCTCCCTGTAAAGACCCCTGTCCTGGGCAACTCCTTCAGAGCTCTCGCACGAACACCACCTGGAGACGCGGATCAAAGGGATCCCCCAGAAGATCTTTCCCACAATCCCCTGATCAAAACTCGCCGCAATCCGGACTCGTTACACCCGAGCCACCCGGGTCCCGGCCACACTTGTAATCTGATTTTGCGCAATAAAGACGACCCATGCTTTTTTCCGCGCATACAGATTTCTGGCACGCCCGGTGGGACCTCTTCTCCTTTCATCCGTACGGCTAAAGAAGCTGCTTGAAGTTTGCAATGGCCGGGACAAACAACGATGCGTTTGCTCCAAGCCTCTCACCAATCGCCGAGTCTCCTCTACTCCGACACGGTGATCCAGCAAATCCGGAGGGTGATCCTCCTCCAATGGTGCGCGTCTACACTCGGCGTACTCGGACCCTTGCGGACTTCTTCGTGCCAGAAGCTACTACCGAAGATGCTCGCCAAAGCGCCGACGAGGCCCTGGTGCATGAAGAAACGAGCCTCGATCCTGGAGTCCATGTCCAGAAGTTTGGGGAGGACCAGCCCCAACCCCGAACCCGTTCGGGTTCTCCAGCAGACGTTGCACCTCCTCTGCAGGGGGCAAACATCAATCATCAGCCAGAAGCAAGTCGGCATAATTACATCTCTGATGATGACGGCGAGGATACGAACATGCAATACCGAGACGTTCTCCGTCACCACCCTCCGTCCGCTCTTCAGCTCCAAGTCATGCAGATGAACGAGCACATGGCGCAAATCACTCGGTTGATGGAGGAGAATGATCGTCACATCAATGCTCTGCTCCAGAAGCTAAGCGCGAAGGACGCTGCAGCAGTCGGCCAACCCGTCGCTTCTCCGGTAGCCGCTCCAGCTCCGTCTTCAACTCCCGCTCCTGCAGAAGTTGTTCCGACGATTCAAGCAGTTACTCCAGCGCTCTCCTCGGCTCCCGTCCCAGTGGAAGTCATCTCCCCAGCGCCAGCCTCGGTGGCCACACAACCTCCGGCAACGGCAATGATGAATGCTCAGCAAGTCCAAGCGTTGTTAGCCGACATGATGCGTTCTCACGGCAGTGGCCTTCCTCCGATCACGGCAGCATACTCGAAGCCCTACACCGCGAGGATCCAGCAGCTACGCTTCCCAATCGGATTCCAGCCACCCAAGTTTCAGCACTTCGACGGAAAGGGAAATCCAAGACAGCACGTTGTCCACTTCATCGAGACCTGCAATAACGCCGGCACATATGGCGACGAGATGGTAAAGCAATTCGTTCGCACCCTCAAAGGCAACGCGTTCGACTGGTATGTTGACCTTCCTCCAGGGACCATCGACAGTTGGGACCAGATGGAGAGGGAGTTCCTCAATCGCTTCTACAGCACCAGACGCACAGTCAGTATGACCGAACTCACCGCCGTCAAGCAAAGGAAAGATGAGCCAGTGATCGACTACATCGACAGGTGGAGGAACCTCGCGCTGAATTCACGAGACCGCTTGTCTGAAGACTCGGCCATCGAGATGTGCACCCAAGGCATGCACTGGGGTCTGCTCTACATCCTCAAAGGTATCAAGCCTCGGTCTTTCGAAGAACTCGCAACTCGGGCTCATGACATGGAACTCAGCCTAGCAAACCGCGGGGACTCGAAGAACAAGGACTTCTTGAAGGTAGAGAAGAAGGACAAGCCGCAGGCACCGAAACCGAAACAAGTCAATGTTGCTGACGTCGCTCCAACCTCCAAGCCGCTCAAGATCGGTGGCAAGCCAGATCAGAAGAAGGGCGTCGCCATACCGCCGCCTCCGCCTCCGAGACAAAGGATGACTCTAGAAGAGCTCGAAGCCAAGGAATACCCCTTCCCAGACTCGGAAGTCTCCTCTATGTTCGACCAACTGCTGCAAGAGAAGATGATAGAGCTCCCTCCTTCGAAGAGGCCCGAGCAGATGCATCGCGTCGACGACCCTCTCTTCTGCAAATACCACCGGGTGGTGAGTCATCCCATCGAAAGATGCTTCGTCTTCAAGGAAAGGATCATGGCGCTCGCTAAGCAAGGGAAGATAGAGATCGACTCCGGAGAAGTTGCTACGGCCAACATGACGTCCATCACCTTCGGCTCCTTCTCGCCGGTACTCGTTGCTGCTCGGCGAAGCATACCCAAATTGCGCATCAACCGTCAAGCTCCAATCACTAAGTCAACTTCCCAGCCGAAAGTCTCGAAGCGACGTCAACGTATTCCTGCGTTCATCGAGGATGAAACGCTGCTGTCCTGGGGGCAACCATCGCTCACGCCAGCACCTCTTCCAAGCAATACTGCATCCCAACGAGCGCTCCAAAAAAGATACGAGCAAGGAGATCCAGAAGTCGGTCTGCTGGGCCAGCCTTCGGGGAAGTTCGACTATTACGTCCTCTACTCAAGGCCTCCGTCCGTTCCAATCGACGAAATCAAGCCCACCGGCTGGGGATCGGAAGACGAGCCAGTGGAACTTCGAGAAGAGCAAGTCCCTTCCAGTCAAGCATCCCAACGAGCGCTCCAAAGGAGATACGAGCAAGGAGATCCAGAAGTCGATCTGCTGGGCCAGCCTTCGGGGAAGTTTGACTGTTACGTCCTCTACTCAAAGCCTCCGTCCGTTCCAATCGACGAAATCAAGCCCACCGGCTGGGGATCGGAAGACGAGCCAGTGGAACTTCGAGAAGAGCAAGTCCCTCCCAGTCAAGCATCCCAACGAGCGCTCCAAAGAAGATACGAGCAAGGAGATCCAGAAGTCGGTCTGCTGGGCCAGCCTTCGGGGAAGTTCGACTATTATGTCCTCTACTCAAGACCTCCGTCCGTTCCAATCGACGAAATCAAGCCCACCGGCTGTGGATCGGAAGACGAGCCAGTAGAGCCTCAGGAAGAACAAGTGCCTTCGAGGGAACCAATTGCTGCTGTCGACCATCATCCTAGCGAAAGGGAATCCACCGATGAAGAAGCATGGGTCATGCTACCGTGGCGGCGAAAGCCATGGCAAGAAAAGAAGCTCAAACAAGACCGTGTGATGAGGGGATTCACCAAGCGGAAGACCTACAAGAAGAAAAGCAAGACTCCGGGGAGGAAGGCGTTCAATGTGCCGCCAGCAAGCCAAGACGATATCCTTCAGCAGAGTCTTCCAGAGCCGACAACTTTGCAAGAGTTCTTCCCGGATAACTTCCTCCCAGCGGACCAACACATCAAGGTGTCTTGTTGCATGGTCGAAGTCCATGAGGCGTCGGAAGGAAAGAACGAAAGCGAAACTTCTGGAGAAGGCGACTCCACAGATGAGGGAGACGATTCCGACGAAGGGGGCACTGCCTCTCACGACGAAGCAATCTTGCACATGCCGCTCGTAGAGGCTTTGCATCTTCCGAAGAAGGCTCGCCTGGCAATGGCGGCGGCCTTGGCCGATCCGGATAGCTACAAAAGGAAGAGGAAGGATGATCAAAGGCGCAAAGCTGTGGCCTCGTGTGATGCGACGGTAACCTTTTCAGATGAGGACCTACAACTCGGGACGCGATTGCACAACCGGCCTCTTTACGTCACGAGATACATCAAAGAAAAGCCAGTGAACCGAATCTTGTTGGACTGTGGCTCCGCCGTCAACATCATGCCCATCCAGACGATGCGTCAACTCGGCATCACCAACGACCAGCTCTCGTCAAGTCAATTGGTCATTCAAGGCTTCAACCAGGGCGGACAGTCCACCGTTGGGATCATTCGTCTGAAGCTTTCCATCGGCCCGCTAGATACAACGGTCCTCTTCCACATCATCGACTGCCAGACATCATATCGTCTCCTGTTAGGAAGACCATGGCTGCACGAGAACGGCATCGTAGTATCCACCTGGCACCAGTGCCTCAAGTACTACGAAGAAGGCGTGGAGAGGTGCATAGTTGCGGACGACAAGCCATTCAACGAGGCCGAGGCACACTTGGCCGACGCTAAGTTTTACCAAGCAAAGGGCCTAGTCGCGGAAGTTCTTCCAGCTAAAGCCCCTCGAGTCCAGAAAATCGAAGAAGTAAAGAAGGACAAGACTCCTCTTCCCGCGAATCCGGTGCCACCCTCTGACGAGGCAAGACTCAAGGTCCAAGGAACGTCGAAACCTAGGCAAAGGATGCGCATCAGCTTCGAGCCAAGAGCAATGCAACATACCCCTTTGCCAGTCCAAACGGCACCTATCCTGCGTCTCGCGCCGCAGTGGCTCCGTAAATCCGAGCGATCGTCTTCTACTCCGACAAGGAAGCTGGCCCCGTCGTTATCTCAGGCCAATGTCATCACTTTGCAAGAAATGACGGTGCCACTACCTAGTCGGACGCAAACTCCGAACCCAAGCAGACCTGTCGAATCAGCAGACCTCGAGCAACTCGGATTCAAGCCGAAAGGGAGTTGGGGGCAAAATGCTGCCAAGTTGTTGTTCAGAGCCGGCTACAACGAAGGAAGCACCATGGGCACACTTCCACCAGCAGCAACTCCACATGGGATGACGAGAACTCAAGCTCGGCTGTTTCAAAACGAAGAACAAATTCCCCCGAACCGTCGTGGCATCGGCTCCATTCAAGCTCCGTTGGTCATCAGAACCACAGCAAAGAAGACCTTCACCTCGAACTACATCGAGGCGAGGATGGTAGATGAAGCAGCTGAAGGATCGACAATCTCCGATGCACTCTCTACCTACCTCAGCCATCCAGACAGCAGGAGAAGACGACGACAGGCTCGATGCCAAGCCTTGTTCCGGAAGCAAACCAAAGGCGGTAAAGACTGGTCGAATCGAAAATGCACGTCCGTGTTCGAGAGGCTCGGGCCAGTCAAACAATCAAAGAAGAAGTCAATGTTCGATCGCCTGGAAATGCCAATCGAGGACTTCGTCTCAACACCCACCCACCCACCCATGGCGGCCGTCCATCATATCTCCATTACGGATCCCGGCAACGGTGACACTTCTACTTCGGACGACGAGTTGCCCGACGCCCCGCCAGTCCTCGAAGAAGGGGGGCAGTCCACCGTTGATGACTTAAAGGAAATCAACTTGGGCACGGAGACGGAGCCTCGGCCTACATTCGTCAGCACACTCTTGACCCCTGAGGAGGAAGCAGCATACACCAAACTGCTTAGAGAGTACAGAGACGTCTTCGCATGGTCCTACAAGGAGATGCCGAGCCTCGATCCCAAAATCGCAGTCCACCAGCTCAGTGTCAAACACGGAGCCAGCGCTATCAAGCAAGGACAAAGGCGCTACCGGCCAGAACTGGTACCCCAAATAGAAGGCGAAGTCAACAAATTGATCGAAGCCGGCTTCATTCGAGAGGTCAAGTACCCGACATGGATCTCTAGCGTCGTCCCCGTCAAAAAGAAGAACGGCCAAATCCGAGTGTGCGTGGACTTCAGAGACCTGAACAACGCATGTCCGAAGGACGACTTCCCCTTGCCAATCACGGAGCTAATGGTCGACGTGACGACAGGTCACGAGGTGCTCACTTTCATGGACGGATCATCGGGCTACAATCAGATTCGGATGGCACCCAAAGACGAGGAGCTCACGGCATTCCGCACACCGAAAGGAATCTACTGCTATAAGGTAATGCCGTTCGGCTTGAAGAACGCGGGAGCCACCTACCAGCGAGCTATGCAGAAAATCTTCAACGACATTCTTCATCAAAACGTGGAGTGTTATGTCGACGACCTCGTGGTGAAATCCAAGAAGAAGTCGGCACATCTAGAAGATCTCGAGCTAATCTTCAAACGACTTCGAAGGTACCAACTCCGCATGAATCCGCTCAAGTGCGCGTTCGGAGTCTCCTCGGGCAAATTCCTCGGCTTCGTCGTCCGACATCGTGGCATTGAGATAGATCAATCCAAAATTGATGCTATCGTCAATATGCCCGCACCAAAGACAGTGCGAGACCTCAGAGGCCTCCAGGGGCACTTGGCGTATATCCGAAGATTCATCGCCAACCTGGCCGGAAAGTGCCACCCTTTTAGTCGCCTCATGAAGAAAGGAGCGCCGTTCAAATGGGATGAAGCGTGCCAAGAAGCACTCCAAAACATCAAAGCATATCTACTGAAGCCGCCAGTCCTATCAGCACCGGTTCAAGGGAGGCCGCTCATCCTCTACATCACCGCCCAGGAGCAATCCTTGGGGGCACTCCTGGCCCAGAACAATGAACATGGCGTGGAGACAGCTTGCTACTACTTAAGTCGCACTCTCGTCGGTGCAGAGCTGAATTACTCCCCAATCGAGAAGGTCTGCTTAGCGCTCATCTTCGACACGAAAAAGCTACGACACTACATGCTCGCTCACACCATCAGACTCGTCTCGAAGGCTGACCCACTCAAGTACATCATGTCGAGACCAGTGCTTTCCAGACGGCTGGCCAAGTGGGCCCTGCTGCTACTTGAATTCGACATCACCTTTGTGCCACAGAAAGCGGTTAAAGGGCAGGCCCTCGCTGACTTCCTCGCAGAGTACCCTCTCTCGGCAGAATGGGAGTTATCAGAAGATCTCCCAGATGAAGAAGTGTTCTCCGTCGACGTCGCCCCATCCTGGAAGATGTTCTTCGACGGCGCAGCTAGGCAAGACATAGCGGGAGCCAGAGTCATCTTCGTCACTCCGGACAACGAAATACTCCCCTTCTCATTCCTACTCTCGGAATCATGTTCCAACAATGTGGCAGAATATCAAGCCCTGCTCATCGGTCTCGAGCTGGCCGACGAAATGAAGCTTCAAGGACTAGAGATCTTTGGCGACTCTCAACTCGTGATCCAGCAAGTCCTGGGGGCATACGAAGTCAACAAAGAAGACCTGGTGCCGTTGCATGCGCGGGTCGTGGAGCTCCTCGGCAGACTCAAGGCTGCTTCCATTCAGCACGTTTCCCGAAACCTCAACCAGCAGGCTGACGCACTCGCAAATCTGGCGACTACATTCCCGTTTCCAGATGAGCGTTCGCTCGTCGTCCCCGTCTGCAGGAGATTCGTGATCACCGAAGAAGAGGGTCCGCCCGAAATACCGGTTCAAACCAACACGGTGCATGTCCTCGAGATTAAAGAACAAGACTGGAGACAACCGTTTGTGGAGTATCTCGTTCACGGTAAACTCCCCGAAGATCCGAAGCGCAAAAGTGACATCCGTCGGCGATCTCTAAGGTTCTACCACTTCAATGGCGAGCTGTACCGACGAAGCTATGATGGCACACTCCTGAGGTGCCTCGCGAAAGAGGAAGCAGAAGCCGCGCTCGAAGAAGTACACGCTGGAATCTGTGGATCGCACCAGTCTGGTCCGAAGCTTCGCTTCCGCGTCAGGAGGATGGGATACTACTGGCTTACCATGATCAAAGACAGCTTGGATTACGCGAGAAGATGTCAAGCTTGCCAGATGCACGGGGACTACATCCGTCAACCTCCGGAGCCTTTACACCCAACAATCACGTCTTGGCCCTTCGACGGATGGGGTCTCGATATCGTCGGTCCTCTGCCCAAGTCATCCAAGCAACATCTCTACATTTTGGCGGCAACGGACTACTTCTCTAAGTGGGCTGAAGCAATACCGTTGCGGGAAGTTACAAAGTACTCCGTCATCAACTTTATCCAGAATGACATCATCTTCCGCTATGGAGTCCCCCGCTACATCGTAACAGATAACGGGAAACAGTTCAAAAATACTACTGTCAGCCAATTCTGCGCATTGTACAACGTTAAGCAGAATTGTTCGACGATGTACAACGCTCCGGCCAACGGTCTAGCAGAAGCCTTCAACAAAACTCTGTGCAAGCTGCTGGAGAAAACCGTCTCGAAGACAAAGAAAGATTGGCACGAACGCATGGGCGAAGCACTATGGGCTTACCGAACGTCCTTCCGCACGCCGACGCAAGCAACGCCGTATTCCCTCGTCTATGGTGTGAAAGCCGTTCTTCCGCTCGAGCTCCAGATCCCGTCACTCAGGATAGCAGTCCAGGAAGGCCTCACCAGCGACAACAACGCCTAGCTCCGTCTAGTAGAATTGGAAGCACTGGATGAAAGACGCCTCGAAGCTCAACAGCGTCTGGAATGTTATCAGGCCAGGCTCTCTCGCTCCTTCAACAAGAAGATTCGTCCTCGATCATTTCAGATAGGAGAACTGGTGCTGGCGGTCAAACGCCCCATCATTCTCTCGCATCGAGGAGGGAAGAATTTTGATGCCAAGTGGGATGGCCCGCATTCTGTCAAGGAAGTCTACTCCAACGGTGCCTATCTCCTCACCACGCCAGAAGGGCTGACACTCGGCCCTATCAACGGCAAGTACCTCAAAAGGTACTATGCCTAAAGCAAGGCCACACCCCTTGTTCAAAAAAAAAAAAAAAAAAAAACTACGTGCGACTTGATCCCCCTTAGGGGGGTACGTAGGCAGCCTGAGAAGTTACTTCAGGTTCAGTCCGACTAAAAGAAAAATGAAAAGGATATGGCAAAACGAGGTGATATTATTAGATAATGAAGAAAAGGCAGTACATTGCATAAGTCCCGAAAAGAAAGCCACAATGAAACAAGGAACAACTAAAAGAAGGTGTTCAGAGCTTGAAGACGGCGCAGCAGCTCCTCCCTAGTCGCCTCCACCCGCTGAAGCTCCTCGGGACGAGCGGCCAGAAGCTCACGAAGGGTCGCCAAGTCCGACTGCTGCTTTAAGAAACTCGCCTTCAAAGCGCTCTCCGCGGCCTCGGCCCGCTCCAGACGAGACTCCGCCTTTCGAAGAGAGGCGCGCACAGACTCTATCTTCCTCTGAGCCTTTGACAGGCTGGACGTAGCCTCCGCAAGTTGATGCTCGGACTAACTTAGACTCGCCTCAGCAGCCTCCAGCTCAGAAGGGGAGTTCCCCTGTCACGCCCCAGAAATCTGAAGACCGATCCCTGGGGTGTGAGGTGAGAAAAAGATGGGATTTTGGGTCTGGTTACTTAACTATACCAATTTGGGTTCTCACAGGGCTTCTACGCTCTCTAATATGTAAAACAAGAAGGGAGAAACAAGAGAGGAATCTTTTAAATTTGATTTTTCGAAAAACATTTTTATTAAAAAGGAAAGAAGAGAAATATCAATAGAGATAAGACATTATCTAGTCAGCTCGACCTTCAAAAGTCATATCCTCTCAGTATGAGTGACCTGTCGGTGCCACTACATACTGACAGGAGTCTATCTGAGGGAGCACGAGGCTCAAGCCTCCTACGGCTAGCCAAGTGGTCTCATCCACGTCCTAACACTCAGGTGCACCAGTATAGGGTTCCTATCTACAGGGTTAATCAATTTAGTCATTTATATGCACTTATATTTTCATCATGATCTATCCTAAGCTTGGGGCCTTGAGGAGAGGCCTACCCAAAAGAATTCAGCTGGAACCATTGCAACTACAACCATAGAATACTAACTAACTAATAAGAACTCTTATTCCAATACAATTACAATGTCTGAAGAGAAAAGACTACAAGATCAACGTACTAAGCAGAAAGGTAACACTGCAACTCTAACTCCGCCTCTGGACTCCTACTGCTACTCTTGAGCCTCTGAACCTGCACTGAGCCTACTCGTGGGAAAGAGTAGCCCCCAATAGGAAATTGGGAGATTAGCCAAATTAATGGCTAGTGACATCCTAATAGTCTTTAATAATATAAGACAACTAATCTTAATAAATTAAGATGAGATCTATCAGTTCTAGTAGAAACAAAGTTTGCAGAATGATACCTAAACCTATCAGTAGTCTATATTCACATGCAATTCCTACTGTCACTAAGTTATCTAACATGAAGTCCATTCAATGTTCTACAGTATTAAGGAACAAACTAAATAAGACATTCATTTAAAGTCACGAGATCATCATGTGAACAGTCATACAATTCTAAATTCATATACAGATAAAACACACACACTAACAAAATATGAACCCCGGATATTTTGTTCATCCTGCCCCCGGTCGGGCATTACTATAGGGCCTTTTATTTCGATGTAAAGGGCCAACTCTCTCGCCGTGCATCCACCAACACCATGCACTAGTCACCCAGATGATCATAAGGGGTTTTCCGTCTTTCACGGTGGAGCTCTACCGCCCAACTTGCTTTACTATGGGGACATTAACTCCCCGGGACGGGGTTGCTAGGGCAATCCCTACTCGAGGGTGTTGGATTCTAATCCGGGTCAGAGACTCGCAGCGGAAGCGATTTGGCGGTTGAAAGACCGATCATGGTGCACGTTACACGATTTAAACTTTCATAGAAACTAATCTACATATGTATGCAT
Source organism: Chamaelirium japonicum (assembly GCA_947650365.1). Classification (NCBI taxonomy): domain Eukaryota; kingdom Viridiplantae; phylum Streptophyta; class Magnoliopsida; order Liliales; family Melanthiaceae; genus Chamaelirium; species Chamaelirium japonicum. The sequence continues at coordinate 131,374,593 of OX393549.1, forward strand.
GTGTATGCACGAGAATCGAAAACCCCTAACGGCAATCTAGCGTAATGATTAACTAGCATGCATGCAAATCATAATGCTCGCTAGATCTACATGTTAGATTACACATACCTTTCGTACGGATCTTTTAACCACGGAGAATTGTCTTCTTTGTCGATGGAGACGGAAGATCGTTCGCGAAGATGCCGACGGTACGAATGGAGATGTTGCCTTCTTGTTCACCCGATCTCATACGATGCACGGAACGTCGCTCTCGGATCTCTGAGTGCCTCCGAAGAACGACCCTTCTCCTTCTTGAGAACTCCACGCGAGGAAGACGAAGTAGCAAGCGGGAAACGGAGAGAGATTAGGGAGAGAACTAGAGAGATGAGAGAGAGGGGGGTTCGGTTTCTGTAGTACATGGGGCCGGCGCCCCATAGGTCTTTTATAGGGCCGGCCACCCCCCCTTGGATAAGGATCCAAGGGGATAATAACCCCCTAACATTATCTCTCCATTATCTCCTTTTTATCTCTCCGCGTATTTATCCGTTTTCCCACTTTTTAGGGCTCGATCTTAACCGATTTATCGCCCCATCCCTATCCATATGGCCGGCCCTATAGATGAGGGATTCTTATCCCTACATCATAGGGCCGACCCTAGTGAGGTGTCCCACCACTAGGGTCGGCCAACAGTGAGGTCCGGCAGAGTGAGGTTTTTACCAAAACGCCCCGACGCCTCATTTTGACCATTTCTAGCGTGCGATACCTAGCGGCCATTACTTAAGTGATATCTACTAGTTACTTACTATTAACTGAGGCCACCAGAGGGTGCCTCTAGCAAAGTCAACTAGTCAACTCGCAACATACCCCGGTGCATCGCACCTATGTAGCGAAGTTCACTTATGGCTAGGGATCACTACATACGACTCTGTACTAGTCTCGGGCTCAACCCTTAGTACTCGTATGTAGTTACGCATCTACCGTGCTCTAGTGCCAAGCACACACGGAGCGTATACTTCTTTCTTCCTCATGCTTATGGTGTTCCGAGGAGACGGTTCAAGAACCGTACATAATGTTGATAAGGTGGAACCATCAGGGACCGGGGTTCATGGCTTCCAACTCAAGCTCGATCGACACACTACCCGAGTGTACCATCGATCCTCTGAGCTCGAGTTAACCTGCGTAGCCACCCAGAGTGCGACGCAGGCTGCACTCCAATTCACCCAGACTTACTATGTTCTCCATCATACCCCTGCTCTCCGCTTAGTTGTGGTAAACCCGCTGTCCCTCCACTTGATGCCATGATTCACTTCGAGCGGTGAAGACTACCGTCAGACTCGAATGATCATATGACTTGGTTCCTTCCAGGTTGACCTATACATCGTACCTCTGATTACCCCGTCGAGTAACCGAACCCGGTCAACAGTCAAACTGATGACCACCAGGCCTGGGTTTGGTACAGTGTAAGTCACACCAAGGAACGCACCTCCCATCAGGGGTGTGGATGGCCTGCAGGAGTGACATGCTAATGCAACGCCAGCCGGGTAACCCAGTACACCGTGGTTTTGGATCACTGCATATGAACCCTCACACATTGGTGCGCCAAAGCACCACGCAACTGGTTAGTCCATCAGTCATGGTTCCTCAGGGTTTAGGACCGTTTTACCCTAAGCAGAAACACGGCTTAGTGTACCAGTGTCTGCTCACTGATCTGTACACCGTGTTAGTTCCGTTCAGCCACAGACACTGTGCCTGGTGATGACCATGGTGAAGACATCCCATGAACTGTCATCGCCAACAGCTTAACATGATGAGGCGACCAACCTGATCATAGCTGCGAACTTATTTAGGTTATATGGGACCAATCCACTCAGTCTTCAAGTCAGTGGACTACCATATAACCATGGCTCTCTGTTCTCAAAAGAACACGTAACTATGTTACGCACCTATATGCATCTCATATAATAATAACTATCAATCTTTATTAGACCAAAACATAAAGTTTTACAAGCTTAGGATACATCAATCCTAACAATCTCCCACTTGGTCTAGCGAAGCAAAACAGTTTTGACTCCCATCGCGTCCACATGTCGCTCGAATGCCTTGGTAGGTATTGCCTTTGTGAAAGGATCAGCAACATTATCTGTAGATGCAATCTGTGTCACCGCTACTCGCCCTTGCTTTTGAAACTGCCGAATCAAGTGGAACTTACGATGTGCTTCCCCTTTTGGTGATGTCTTGGCTCCTTAGCTTGTGCTACCGCCCCACTATTGTCGCAGTAAAGCACAATAGGTAACTGGGCCTCTGGTACGCACCCTAAATCCGTAAGGAATTTCTTGAGCCATACCGCCTCTTTGGCTGCCTCGCACGCTACAACGTACTCAGCCTCTGTGGTAGAGTCTGCGATGCATTTCTGCTTCACACTCTGCCAACTAACCGCTGCTCCTCCTAACATAAACACAAAACCTGATGTCGATTTTCTGGATTCCAAATCTGACATAAAGTCAGAATCTGTGTATCCAATCGGCGTCAGTTCTTGTGCAGTGTAAACCAACTCATAGTCCCTTGTTCTACGAAGGTACTTGAGTACTTGAGTATACACTTCACAGCTTGTGCTACCGACCCATCATTCCTACTGCGAAACAGATATCAGGCCTTGTACAATGCATAGCATACATTAGACTACCTAATGCCGAAGCATAAGGTATCTTCTGCATTTCTGCTCTCTCCTCAGGTGTCTTAGGACATTGATCCTTAGACAGTTTTACGCCATGTCTAAATGGCACAAAACCCTTTTTGGAGTTTTGCATGTCAAATCTAGCCATAACCTTATCTATATACGCAGCCTGTGATAGCGAGAGAATCCTGTTCTGGCGATCACGTGTTACCTTGATCCCCAAAACATAACTCGCTTCACCTAGGTCTTTCATATCGAACTGTGTTGACAACCAGACCTTTACCGTTGACAATGTTCCTACATCATTTCCAATGAGCAGAATATCGTCTACGTAAAGTATCAAATATACTACTGTGGTCTTATCAGTCCTCTTGTATACACATGGTTCATCCTCGTTTTGAGTAAATCCATACGACTGGATTGCCTGATCAAAACGGATGTTCCAACTTCTAGATGCTTGCTTTAGTCCATAAATGGACTTCTGCAACTTGCAAACTAGATGTTCCTGACCCTCTGACTCAAAGCCTGGTGGCTGAATCATATAAATGTCTTCTTCCAAATTTTCGTTAAGGAATGCTGTCTTGACATCCATTTGCCAGATCTCCCAGTTGTAATGGGCTGCAATGGATAGGAGGATCCGAATAGACTTTATCATAGCTACCGGCGAGAAGGTTTCGTCAAAGTCGATCCCTTCTCTCTGGGTGTAACCCTTGGCAACTAATCTAGCTTTATAAGTCTCTATTGTACCATCGGATCCTCTCTTCTTCTTATACACCCACTTACACCCAATAGGTTTAATATTGGATGATGGTGTAACAAGAGTCCAGACTGCGTTATGGGACATTGATTCAATTTCTGCCTCCATAGCCTTTTGCCAGTCAGAGCTGTCAGAAGCTCTCACTGCCTCATCGTAGCTCAGTGGGTTATCCTCCTGACCCTCTGGATCAACCAATAAGGTTTCTTCATAGTATCTGTCAGGAGCTCTGATGTTTCTCCCACTGCGACGAGGTAGTGGTGGTGTTACAGGATTAATAGGTTCTACAGTATCTAGTATATTATTGTCTGTAATGTCAGCTCCCACTATGCTTTTGGATGCGCTCTCTGATCTAGTACCCAGCAGCTCATCCAGAACTACCTTACTAGCAGGTTTGTGGTCCATAACATAATCATGTTCTAGGAAAATGGCATTCGTTGAAACGATTACCTTCTTTTCCTCAGGATCATAAAATAGTCCACTTTTAGTCTCTTTGGGATACCCTACAAACAGACATGCTTTGGACTTTGGCTCCATCTTTTCCCTCTTGTCTATCCGCACATGTGCAGGACATCCCCATATTCTGAAATGCTGTAGTGTTGGCTTTTGCCTTGATCACAGTTCTCTAGGGGTCTGAGGCACTGATTTAGATGGAACGTGGTTCAGAACATATGCTGCTGTCTGAAGGGCATATCCCCAAAAGGTCATTGGTAAACAGGCATAACTCATCATACTTCGAACCATGTCCAACAAGGTTCGATTCCTTCTCTCAGAGACTCCGTTCTGTTGTGGGGTACCTGGAGCAGTTAACTGGGATGTTATCCCATGCTCCACCAAATACCCAAGGAACTCGTCAGATAGGTATTCACCTCCTCGATCAGATCAAAGGGTTTTAATACATTTACATGTCTGCTTTTCTACTTCAGCCCTGAACTCTTTGAACATATCAAAGGATTCCGACTTCCGATGCATAAGGTAAACGTAACCATATCTTGAGTAATCATCAGTGAAAGTGATGAAGTACTCATGGCCTCCTATCGCCTTGACGCTCATGGGTCCACACACATCTGAATGGATTAACTCCAATACCTCAGTAGCTCTCACTCCTTGGCCTTTGAAGGCCCTCTTGGTCATCTTGCCTTCCAGGCAGGATTCACAGGTGGGAAGGATCTCCGTAGGATCTGTTTCCAGAAGCCCGGCCTTTACCAACCTATGGATCCTATCTAAGGCAATATGCCCAAGCCGTAAGTGCCACAATTGGGTTAAATTCTCCGAAGGTTTCTTACGCTTAGATGAATTACCATTAAATGCTGAAGTTATTATGTTATCTTTCTCAAATTTAGGACTGACAATATAGAGATGATTCTGAACCATTCCTCTTATTATAAAAGTTCCATTCAGTTTAAAAGACACACCAGAAGTATCAAAATAAACTGAATAACCTTCATTAACTAAAGAAGAAACAGAAATTAAGTTACGTCTCAAGGACGGTACATAAAAGACATCTCTAAGAGTCAAAGTCTTATTATTCGAAAAACTAAGAGTAACATCTCCAATAGCTTCAGCAGCAGCCACGGCCTCAGTTCTCATGCTCAAGGTCACCTCTCCATCAAGCAACCTTCTGCTTTCCCGAAACCCCTGAAGAGAGTTACAGGCATGGTTAGTGGATCCTGAATCCACAATCCAACTAGCAAAAGAACTATTACTTGAAAGAAATGATTCAACAACTAAGAGTTGTAGATTACCTTCTCCAGCATTCCGAGGTTGCTTGCAGTCCTTCTTCCAATGACCCTTCTGGCCACACCGGAAACACTTCGTGCCCGGTTTCTTTGATTCTCCAGACCCAGAGGCCCCAGCAGAGTCCTGCACAGGCTCAGACTTAGGTTTCCTTTTATGTTTCTTGCCTTGAGGTTTACCAGGCTTCTTGAAGGATCTGCGTTGCACGTGAAGTGCTTCGCCCTTCTGCTTGAAGCCATCCTCAGCTGCCTGGAGAGCTCCCAGAAGCTCTGCATTTGTCATAGCCAACTTGTTTAAATTAAAGTTGGTGACAAAGCCTTCAAAGGCTCCAGACAGTGACGAGAGGAAGATGTCTATCATCACCTCGCCTTCTAGCACAATGTCCATGGTAGCTAGTTCGTTCTGGAACCCAAACATTTTCATCATGTGTTCCCGAACCAGCGTCCCATTGGACATCTTAGTGCCGACGAGTTTCTTGATGGTAAGGTATCGCGTAACGCGATTGTGACCTTCAAACATCTCCTTCAGATACAACATCATATCAGAAGCGTCGGGCATCTCCTCGACTTGCTTCTGCAGAGTTGTTTGCAAGGATGCTATAATATAGCATTTACATATCTCATTAGATTCCTACCAGTCAGTGAATGCCTTTAACTGTGCCTCTGTGGCATTGGGTCCTGGCAAATCTGGCTCAGGGTCATTAAGGACTGACATGTGTTTACCTATCCTTAAGACTAGGTACAGGTTGCGCTTCCAGTCCTCATAGTTGGGACCGGTAAGTTTGTGGTCATTTAGGATAGCGGACAGGGGGTCTAACTTGGTCATCTGAAAATAAAAGATTGAATGTATGAGATGCATGAAAACTTATTTTATGGATTTTTAAAACAAGTTAATTATATCCATATGACAACGCTACCCTCAAGCGAAGCCATCTCTATGGATTAATTAACCATGTATGTAAGATCTCGGAGTAGGCTACACCTGTCCGAGGGGGCAGTGTGTAGGTCTTCCGCTTACACGGGTCATTCCCTTGACCCTATCCAAATCTGCCAACTACGGGTTTTGATGGACCATGGTTATCTTTTGGCCAGTACCACGTGATCACCATTGTCTTCGCAACGAATACCTCACGCGTACTTAGGATGCTTACCCACGAGCTTAGGCAATTACGGCACGGGAATTCTAACGGCCCCCACGAGGGTGAGTAAAGCCTGAACACTTGGCACCGTAACCGCCATATCCCAAAGGAGATCACTAAGTAGCTTGGCATAGAAAAACACAGCTCTCACCTGAGGGGGTTGTTGAGTTATGCCCTTCCACCCGAGTACGAAGTGATTAGCCGTGGAGGCCAGAGGATCTCTTTAAGTCCTCTTTTACATCCCTTATAATTCTGAGGGTTATTTTGCGAGTATGATTTTATGCAAATGCAAAGGTAGCGACCTCCTAAATACTAGACCCTAGTCACACCATGCTCCCACTAGCGTTCAAGCCCTTCGCCTAGCATTAATCATTCTCGAAATATCATAGTCCCTGCCTCAAGTGGATTTCTCCATTCAAGGGTCACATTACATATTCCGAGAATATCGATGCTCTGCAAAACTGGTTATCACGCTAATGCTCTGGAGCTAATCCTAGAGTCAGACTCACTGGAAAGGACTCCCACTAGTCATGGCGCCTCGCTTATAGATTTGACAATTGATGTTGAATGGATCTCCATCTCATCTTTGATTTTGATGCTGGCCAAATAGGCACACCCGACTAATCGGGTGCTCTCCTAATGGTGGCATAACCATATGTGATGGGATCCCACTAACATCAAAAGTCAACTAAATAATAGGCGTCATCTAGCGGGATCCTAACCTCAAACAGTCGCTAGGACCGGAGGGGAAAGACATCCCTCTGAAGACAGATAATCACATTATCTCATCGGGGTTCGATATGAAGCATAAAGAACTAATTAAAGAAAGCAACCATTAAAACTGAATTAAGTTCAGGGTCCGACCCCTGAACCTAATTAGCACAGCGCAGGCCTCTAGCTTTCTTCGCAAGGTTCCTCGGTCCGGCTCCTTCGTCGCGCTCGCGAACACTTTACCGGATCATCTTCATCCTCCAGGGTTCAGCTTCCGCTCCCGATGGTGGATTTCTTTGGCACATCTCTCTTCTCGATCTGTAACCGAAAATTCTAGTACGCTACGAGCAAGTGCTCGGTCGTACACAATTTCCTAGAAAGAAAAGAAAACGCACCTAGAAAAAAAGCCATAGGAAACCGAGGATGGTCAACCCCCATCACTCGCCCAATCTAAGGCTCAATTACATATCCACACACAGAAAGCAAATCCAGACAATTGCTAACTCGGGGTCCGACCCCCGGTAGCAAGCACAAAGCATAGATCTAGATTTTTTTATAGCGGCGCCCTGCAAGAATGATTAATAGAACAAGCACAATCTATACATATGCATGATCTAAGCGTATGAACCCCGATGATCTCACGCATTCATCATGCGCACACATGTTCGTTTCATGAAAAAACGTGAAACGTACACCACTAATGCGGCTCTGATACCAATTGTTGGATTCTAATCCGGGTCAGAGACTCACAGCGGAAGCGATTTGGCGGTCGAAAGACCGATCATGGTGCACGTTACACGATTTAAACTTTCATAGAAACTAATCTACATATGTATGCATGTGTATGCACGAGAATCGAAAACCCCTAACGGCAATCTAGCGTAATGATTAACTAGCATGCATGCAAATCATAATGCTCGCTAGATCTACATGTTAGATTACACATACCTTTCGTACGGATCTTTTAACCGCGGAGAATTGTCTTCTTTGTCGATGGAGACGGAAGATCGTTCGCGAAGATGCCGACGGTACGAATGGAGATGTTGCCTTCTTGTTCACCCGATCTCACACGATGCACGGAACGTCGCTCTCGGATCTCTGAGTGCCTCCGAAGAACGACCCTTCTCCTTCTTCAGAACTCCACGCGAGGAAGACGAAGTAGCAAGCGGGAAACGGAGAGAGATTAGGGAGAGAACTAGAGAGATGAGAGAGAGGGGGGTTCGGTTTCTGTAGTACATGGGGCCGGCGCCCCATAGGTCTTTTATAGGGCCGGCCACCCCCCCTTGGATAAGGATCCAAGGGGATAATAACCCCCTAACATTATCTCTCCATTATCTCCTTTTTATCTCTCCGCGTATTTATCCGTTTTCCCACTTTTTAGGGCTCGATCTTAACCGATTTATCGCCCCATCCCTATCCATATGGCCGGCCCTATAGATGAGGGATTCTTATCCCTACATCATAGGGCCGGCCCTAGTGAGGTGTCCCACCACTAGGGTCGGCCAACAGTGAGGTTCGGCAGAGTGAGGTTTTTACCAAAACGCCCCGACGCCTCATTTTGACCATTTCTAGCGTGCGATACCTAGCGGCCATTACTTAAGTGATATCTACTAGTTACTTACTATTAACTGAGGCCACCAGAGGGTGCCTCTAGCAAAGTCAACTAGTCAACTCGCAACATACCCCGGTGCATCGCACCTATGTAGCGAAGTTCACTTATGGCTAGGGATCACTACATACGACTCTGTACTAGTCTCGGGCTCAATCCTTAGTACTCGTATGTAGTTACGCATCTATCGTGCTCTAGTGCCAAGCACACACGGAGCGTATACTTCTTTCTTCCTCATGCTTATGGTGTTCCGAGGAGACGGTTCAAGAACCGTACATAATGTTGATAAGGTGGAACCATCAGGGACCGGGGTTCATGGCTTCCAACTCAAGCTCGATCGACACACTACCCGAGTGTACCATCGATCCTCTGAGCTCGAGTTAACCTGCGTAGCCACCCAGAGTGCGACGCAGGCTGCACTCCAATTCACCCAGACTTACTATGTTCTCCATCATACCCCTGCTCTCCGCTTAGTTGTGGTAAACCCGCTGTCCCTCCACTTGATGCCATGATTCACTTCGAGCGGTGAAGACTACCGTCAGACTCGAATGATCATATGACTTGGTTCCTTCCAGGTTGACCTATACATCGTACCTCTGATTACCCCGTCGAGTAACCGAACCCGGTCAACAGTCAAACTGATGACCACCAGGCCTGGGTTTGGTACAGTGTAAGTCACACCAAGGAACGCACCTCCCATCAGGGGTGTGGATGGCCTGCAGGAGTGACATGCTAATGCAACGCCAGCCGGGTAACCCAGTACACCGTGGTTTTGGATCACTGCATATGGACCCTCACACATTGGTGCGCCAAAACACCACGCAACTGGTTAGTCCATCAGTCATGGTTCCTCAGGGTTTAGGACCGTTTTACCCTAAGCAGAAACACGGCTTAGTGTACCAGTGTCTGCTCACTGATCTGTACACCGTGTTAGTTCCGTTCAGCCACAGACACTGTGCCTGGTGATGACCATGGTGAAGACATCCCATGAACTGTCATCGCCAACAGCTTAACATGATGAGGCGACCAACCTGATCATAGCTGCGAACTTATTTAGGTTATATGGGACCAATCCACTCAGTCTTCAACTCAGTGGACTACCATATAACCATGGCTCTCTGTTCTCAAAAGAACACGTAACTATGTTACGCACCTATATGCATCTCATATAATAATAACTATCAATCTTTATTAGACCAAAACATAAAGTTTTACAAACTTAGGACACATCAATCCTAACAGAGGGCACCACCTATCGGCTTTACCACAACCCTTGCCCGTGACCCCTAACCTACTTAACTTCGGCTGTACGCGCAGGGTGGTTCACGGCCCTTGCGCGCACGGGGTTCCTACCCTCTAACCAGGTAGATTCACACATAACATCTTTCAACATATATACTGAAGCTACAAAAGGTATATTTAATGCTTAACAATTTCCAACAATTTACCCCTGGTCTCGTACTGCTCTTGCAACCCATGCAACATAATAAATCAATAAAGTAAAACACTCATCCCAGTGACCCGTGTGCGAGGGTTGCCATACTCCTCTCAGGAGGGTGGGTCCCGATAATTATTACTTATTCAATTTATTGTTTAATTTAAGGGAATCCTAATTACGGTGTCCATACAATCAAAAGCAATCATTATCATTATTATTATTAATATTTTAAGCATGCGTCGTCGGACTCGCGACACCGCATGCAAGGCGGGGTCCACTCGATCACATGCGACGATGCCCGGCGGGGCCCGCATGCAGTGTCATGGACACCTACCCTTAGTCATTCTCATTTCCCACTATTAAAGACCACGCAAGGGTAGTAGATGTTACCTGGTTGTCGATCGCACACGACTCTCGCTAGTTGCCTCTGATCCGCCTCCGTTGGATCACCACGATCACAGTCTGATAATATGCACAGCTCTATATCACAATGCTATCGATTAAAACATAAGAGTCAACGACGAGGGTTCTATGCCAAGGACAGTCGGGCACCTTCGATAGGGGACCAACATTGAGTCGACAGTACGCAAATCCGTGCGACTGAAGAACTCGAACCTAAACAATACTAGGTCAACCAAGTAATTAGAAGCTAAATCTACTCATCGAATCGGGCTCGAAGAACCCTTTTCGATGGTTCCAGTTTCGCTGGAATCCGACTTCGGTCGGATGGTTTCAGGTCAAACCACGTAGAACCGATAAAATCGATCGCATGGCTGGTTCACTAGGGTAGAAGGGGTTCTAGGGTTATATTCTGGGTTTAATAGGTGGGACTCAAAGTTTTGAGCACAATGCCACTGGTTTCGTCCGAATCCGAGTTCGGACGATGAAACGGCGGTCAAACCACGGTACCACGATAATATCGGGTCCAATGATAAAACAGGGTATTAAACAGTATAATTACTATTCTAGACTATGACCAATAGGTAGGAATTTCCAAGCCGGTCGAAATGGCGCTGGTTTCGTCCAATTCCGAGTTCGGACGGAGAAATGGCAGTCGAACCAAAATCGACTGGTTCACGGGTCTGGTTCAGGTGAACCAGACCGGTTCACTAAGTGGGTCGGGTCGGGTCTGCAGTGGGAAGTCGGGTCGGGTTCAGGGCTAAACGGATCGGGTTCAAGGTTTAATTAAAACCTAGAAATTACCGATCTACCCCCCCTCTCCTTCTTCTCCACGCGACGTCCAGCCGGGGGGGGGGGGGTTTCCTGCGCGCCGACGGGAGGGGCGGCCTAGAGCGCCGACGAGCGCTCGGCCAGCCTCTCCCGCGCCACCCCTACGGAGGAGGCACGGTGGGAGGTGGCCGGAGCGCCCGTCGGAGCCCGAGGCTCGGCCGGAGGGGCTCGTATGGGGTTGCGGCCGGTGGTGGTACGCCGGGGATCGTCGGGAGGGGCTCGGTTGCGGCGGCGGTGTCCGCCCGTACGGGCCGTGGCAAGGGAGGAGGAAGGTGGGTCGCCGGTCGCGGGTAGAGTCGCGGAGGGGATGAGAGGAGGAGGGGCTGACCTGGGGGTGTCGGCGTGCTCGCCGGGGCTCCGGCGAGGGGCGGGTCGGCGCTCCATCTCCCTCGATCTCTCCTCCTTCTTCGTCTCCATCTCGCTCTGTCTCTCTCTGCATCTCTCTCTCTATCTCTATCTCCATCTCTCTCTCTTTCTCTCCCGTTTTCTCTCTTTTTCTCTCCCGTTCTCTCTCTCTCTCTCTCTACTACGTCCTTCTCTCTCTCTCTCCCGTTCTCTCTCTATTTATAGAGGGGGGAGGCTGTTGTGGATATGGGTTGGGGATAGGGTTGGTTAAGGGGAAGGGATAAGGATAAGAAAGATAGGGATAAGGGCTAAAATATATGGATTTGTCATCCCGAAATCTTACCCGATAATTATCATCCGAATTTCGGATTCTAAATAAATGGGGAGGGAGGTCAAGAGACCTTAAATTATGCTAGGATACCGGGAGGTAGGCTCTAGGGCTGGTCGGGCTCGGTCCCGAGCCCTGAACCGGGCTCGGTTGGAATCCGGGTGCGATTCGTCCCTCAACCGGGCTGAAAAGAATAATCACCTGTAACTATCAAACCGAAAGTCGGAATAGGGCTCGAGAGGATTCTTTGGAAAGGTCTCGTCAACGCGAACGCGTTAGCGCTTAGTACATAATTTTCTGATTTCTAGATCTCCCGAAAAGAAGGAAAGACTCCAAAACTTAAAATAGTAATAACTATTCACTCGGGTGTCGGATCGACCCAAACTCAGACTTATTGGAAGTCTCTCTCAGAGCCTCATCTAACGTATCTTGTTTCGTTACGATCCGATCACCCGATCTCTTGCAAGAAATAAAACAGCTACAACTATCGACCAATTATTGTTTTTCTAGGGTTTACCTACCGGGGTGCCGAAACTGGCTGCGCATACACCTGATCGTTGCACGGAACGCACCATCGTGACATGCTCGAAGTTACGGAGAATGTGAACGTAAAACATCTCATAGGTTTACGATCCATTTATTGGGAAAAAGCCCAAAGAAAAAGTCTGACTGTAAAAAGACGAAACTAGCCATTGAGGATTTCTATTATTCTCAAATCTAACACCACAGGTGTTACAACCTACACACCTTAAAAAATTTTCGTCCCGAAAATTCAACTACAAAAACCATATATACGAGTCCACTCATCTCTACTACCAAAACAAGAACATTATAGCAATGAAAAGTTAACTATAACAAGCGCGAACATCTTCACTAACACTGCCAACAAGAAAGCCAAGTCACTACACCAAATCTTACTAAAAGAAAACCCTGACCCTCTACTACTCACAATCCTACTCTCTCTACTAACCTAAACATTATACGAATCGACTCTCATAATTATTAGGATAGAAATGAACCACCAAATTCTCGCATCGATCACGAATACGAGTTTTGGTTTCCATTTCCCATTCTAAGCATTGCGGATTAGATCAAAATCATGAGTTCTGATCATTAACCCTGCCTTGATAAGGGGCATCCCCCTTATTAGTACTACCGAGGGGTGTTCCCCTCGGTAGGCTAACTACCAAAACTCATAGATTCAAAAACTTAAAATACACTCAATTGTCAGTGCCGATATAAAAGGTATATCAATGTATATGAGTGCCCATACACCCATATATAATTATACTTTTGGTATCGACTCTACAATCATAGCAATGTATACTACACATATGCGCCCATACACATATGCTTAAGTACACATTCCAGAATGATTTGATAAAAGAGATACCTCAACTAGTACGCCTAACGAGTATCTAATACTAAACTAAAATCCTATAAGATTCCTATGAGACCAACACCTACACTAACTGAACTACCAATACTGCTCAAGGAACTAAAGAACAAATGCCCCAAAATCTATTTCTCAAGTAGGTTCAAACTAAATAGCTACACTCTGACAATAGATAGTCATCTCAATGGCTCTATCCAAAACATGGGGACCGATTCTAAACCAGAACTATTATGAGTTGGATGAAGAAACTACCTACTAGAAAACTAATGGCCAACTAATATCGACTGAGCAGATCGATACCAAGTACTAAATTCTACCCTAAACTAAACATCGAGATAGCTAGACGGAAACCTCGCAACCATACAAAAATAATAATAAAGGACCCGAGACAAATAGAGACAACTTAGAAAAAGGACAACTGAGGGAACTAGCTGCACAATCTTAACATTATGAGAACTAAAGGCAATTACTCAAAAGAAACTGAAGCAAATAGAAGTTACTAGAATCGAATAATAATTAGAAACAAAGCGGGGTGAATCGGCAAAATAATGATCATTCTTAAGAGTCCAACTGATAAGGTATTCCCAAATTTTATAAACATAGGCAGTCCTTTTGACATCGTCGCTAACATCTTTTTAGTACTCAATTATCTCAATTCTATCTTAACTTCACTATCATCTAGCCAGTGCGCTCTCTCCCGCGAGTTCCAATAAGAACTGCGAAACCAACCGCCAAAGCCTCCGAAGAGTTAGTGCGTAGCCACAGTATGTCCTCTACCGGACAATCATCATCCACCGCCAAAGTTTCATAGGAACAGTGCATACTCTTTCGCAAGAGTCACTATCAAGGTATCTTGTAATCCACTAACCATGGGAAATTCAAACTATCACCTGAGATTTTCATCTCCTGGTGTACTCCTTGAAACCACTATTCCCAAGAGTCATCTTTATTACTTATAGGATCCATTAATAAAAACACACAAGCTCTACACCAAGCTAATTATAACCCACAATACACTAGAGAAATTTAACAAGAAAACTAATCTGGTTATTACATCTATATCGAGATAATGGACAATCCTAAAAACACCAACTAAGTCTCTAGTACCAATGGTCAACAAGAGTCAAGGAATCCTAAAACACCAACTAAGTCTCTAGTACTAAGGGTCAACGAAGATCAAGGGATCCTAAACACCGACTAGGTCTTGAATATTAAGGGTCAACAAAGATCAAGGAATCATAAAACACCGACTAGGTTTCTAGCGCTTAGGGTCAACGAAAAATAACAAAACCAACAAAAAGAGTAACCTCACAACCATGCCAGATAAACCATCAAGGATATACATCCTTCTATATATATTCAAATACATTCATTCCAAAACCAATCAACCAAATTACTAACAAGAGTTAAATCTCTAATCCTTGGTCAGCTCCTTACCACTAGAAAGTCTACAAGAATCCATATTAGGAGACTCCCAACCTATACTCTGATATAGACTCAAACACTATGCTTCTGCCTAGAGATCAAGAAACACCACCCTTGGTTAAGATGTTCCACGTGGCTCCTTAAGAATTATCACCCGAGTTACAACGACTAACTCTAAACCTAAACATTACAGCACCTCAGAGTTCTAATACAATCATATGTATACGACATATAGATTGATTCACGATTCTCGATCAATCAAAAACTCAATCATAAACAGTTCTTAGTTACAGATCAATTCCTCAAACAAAACCAGTTCTCCAAGTATGATTAACCCTAGGTCCTTATCCTTAGAAATAATCGCTATACCACCACTAGCTACTACGAGCATTCTAGCGACTCACTATCTATACAATCTCTAGGAAACATTCTAACACCACTAGAGTCTGAGCTTTCCGAAGAAAGAATCGCAAGACACGAACCACATCCTAACAAAACCCCTAGGAACATAACCTGGCTCTGATACCAGCTGTCACGCCCCCGAAATGAAGACCGATCCCTGGGGTGTGAGGTGAGAAAAAGATGGGATTTTGGGTCTGGTTACTTAACTATACCAATTTGGGTTCTCACAGGGCTTCTACGCTCTCTAATATGTAAAACAAGAAGGGAGAAACAAGAGAGGAATCTTTTAAATTTGATTTTTCGAAAAACATTTTTATTAAAAAGGAAAGAAGAGAAATATCAATAGAGATAAGACATTATCTAGTCAGCTCGACCTTCAAAAGTCATATCCTCTCAGTATGAGTGACCTGTCGGTGCCACTACATACTGACAGGAGTCTATCTGAGGGAGCACGAGGCTCAAGCCTCCTACGGCTAGCCAAGTGGTCTCATCCACGTCCTAACACTCAGGTGCACCAGTATAGGGTTCCCATCTACAGGGTTAATCAATTTAGTCATTTATATGCACTTATATTTTCATCATGATCTATCCTAAGCTTGGGACCTTGAGGAGAGGCCTACCCAAAAGAATTCAGCTGGAACCATTGCAACTACAACCATAAAATACTAACTAACTAATAAGAACTCTTATTCCAATACAATTACAATGTCTGAAGAGAAAAGACTACAAGATCAACGTACTAAGCAGAAAGGTAACACTGCAACTCTAATTCCGCCTCTGGACTCCTACTGCTACTCCTGAGCCTCTGAACTTGCACTGAGCCTACTCGTGGGAAAGAGTAGCCCCCAATAGGAAATTGGAAGATTAGCCAAATTAATGGCTAGTGACATCCTAATAGTCTTTAATAATATGAGACAACTAATCTTAATAAATTAAGATGAGATCTATCAGTTTTAGTAGAAACAAAGTTTGCAGAATGATACCTAAACCTATCAGTAGTCTATATTCACATGCAATTCCTACTGTCACTAAGTTATCTAACATGAAGTCCATTCAATGTTCTACAGTATTAAGGAACAAACTAAATAAGACATTCATTTAAAGTCACGAGATCATCATGTGAACAGTCATACAATTCTAAATTCATATACAGATAAAACACACACACTAACAAAATGTGAACCCCGGATATTTTGTTCATCCTGCCCCCGGTCGGGCATTACTATAGGGCCTTTTATTTCGATGTAGAGGGCCAACTCTCTCGCCGTGCATCCACCAACACCAAGCACTAGTCACCCAGATGATCATAAGGGGTTTTCCGTCTTTCACGGTGGAGCTCTACCGCCCAACTTGCTTTACTATGGGGACTTCAACTCCCCGGGACGGGGTTGCTAGGTCAATCCCTACTCGAGGGCACCACCTATCGGCTTTACCATAACCCTTGCCCGTGACCCATAACCTACTTAACTTCGGCTGTACACGCAGGGTGGTTCACGGCCCTTGCGCGCACGGGGTCCCTACCCTCTAACCAGGTAGATTCACACATAACATCTTTCAACATATATACTGAAGCTACAAAAGGTATATTTAATGTTTAACAATTTCCAACAATTTACCCCTGGTCCCGTACTGCTCTCGCAACCCATGCAACATAATAAATCAATAAAGTAAAACACTCATCCCAGTGACCCGTGTGCGAGGGTTGCCATACTCCTCTCAGGAGGGTGGGTCCCGATAATTATTACTTATTCAATTTATTGTTTAATTTAAGGGAATCCTAATTACGGTGTCCATACAATCAAAAGCAATCATTATCATTATTATTATTAATATTTTAAACATGCGTCGCCGGATTCGTGACTCTGCATGCAAGGCGGGGTCCACTCGGCCACATGCGACGATGCCCGGCGGGGCCCGTATGCAGTGTCATGGACACCTACCCTTAGTCATTCTTATTTCCCACTATTAAAGACCACGCAAGGGTAGTAGATGTCACCTGGTTATCGATCGCACACGACTCTCGCTAGTTGCCTCTGATCCGCCTCCGTTGGATCACCACGATTACAGTCTGATAAAATGCACAGCTCTATATCACAATGCTATCGATTAAAACATAAGAGTCAACGACGAGGGTTCTATGCCAAGGACAGTCGGGCACCCTCGATAGGGGACCAACATTGAGTCGACAGTACGCAAATCCGTGTGACTGAAGAACTCGAACCTAAACAATACTAGGTCAACCAAGTAATTAGAAGCTAAACCTACTCATCGAATCGGGCTCGAAGAACACTTTTCGATGGTTCCAGTTTCGCTGGAATCCGACTTCGGTCGGATGGTTTCAGGTCAAACCACGTAGAACCGATAAAATCGATCGCATGTCTGGTTCACTAGGGTAGAAGGGGTTCTAGGGTTATATTTTGGGTTTAATAGGTGGGACTCAAAGTTCTGAGCACAATGCCACTGGTTTCGTCCGAATCCGAGTTCGGACGATGAAACGGCGGTCAAACCACGGTACCGCGATAATATCGGGTCCAATGATAAAACAGGGTATTAAACAGTATAATTACTATTCTAGACTATGACCAATAGGTAGGAATTTCCAAGCCGGTCGAAATGGCGCTGGTTTCGTCCAATTCCGAGTTCGGACGGAGAAATGGCAGTCGAACCAAAATCGACTGGTTCACGGGTCTGGTTCAGGTGAACCAGACCGGTTCACTAAGTGGGTCGGGTCGGGTCTGCAGTGGGAAGTCGGGTCGGGTTCAGGGCTAAACGGATCGGGTTCAGGGTTTAATTAAAACCTAGAAATTACCGATCTACCCCCCCTCTCCTTCTTCTCCACGCGACGTCCAGCCGGGGGGGGGGGGGGTTTCCTGCGCGCCGACGGGAGGGGCGGCCTAGAGCGCCGGCGAGCGCTCGGCCAGCCTCTCCCCCGCCACCCCTACGGAGGAGGCACGGTGGGAGGTGGCCGGAGCGCCCGTCGAAGCCCGAGGCTCGGCCGGAGGGGCTCGCATGGGGTTGCGGCCGGTGGTGGTGCGCCGGGGATCGTCGGGAGGGGCTCGGTTGCGGCGGCGGTGTCCGCCCGTGCGGGCCGTGGCAAGGGAGGAGGAAGGTGGGTCGCCGGTCGCGGGTAGGGTCGCGGAGGGGATGAGAGGAGGAGGGGCTGACCTGGGGGTGTCGGCGTGCTCGCCGGGGCTCCGGCGAGGGGCGGGTCGGCGCTCCATCTCCCTCGATCTCTCCTCCTTCTCCGTCTCCATCTCGCTCTGTCTCTCTCTGCATCTCTCTCTCTATCTCTATCTCTATCTCTCTCTCTTTCTCTCCCGTTTTCTCTCTTTTTCTCTCCCGTTCTCTCTCTCTCTCTCTCTCTACTACGTCCTTCTCTCTCTCTCCCGTTCTCTCTCTATTTATAGAGGGGGGAGGCTGTTGTGGATATGGGTTGGGGATAGGTTTGGTTAAGGGGAAGGGATAAGGATAAGAAAGATAGGGATAAGGGCTAAAATATATGGATTTGTCATCCCGAAATCTTACCCGATAATTACCATCCGAATTTCAGATTCTAAATAAATAGGGAGGGAGGTCAAGAGACCTTAAATTATGCTAGGATACCGGGAGGTAGGCTCTAGGGCTGGTCGGGCTCGGTCCCGAGCCCTGAACCGGGCTCGGTTGGAATCCGGGTGCGATTCATCCATCAACCGGGCTGAAAAGAATAATCACCTGTAACTATCAAACCGGAAGTCGGAATAGGGCCCGAGAGGATTCTTTGGAAAGGTCTCGTCAACGCAAACGCGTTAGCGCTTAGTACATAATTTTCTGACTTCTAGATCTCCCGAAAAGAAGGAAAGACTCCAAAACTTAAAATAGTAATAACTATTCACTCGGGTGTCGGATCGACCCAAACTCAGACTCATTGGAAGGCTCTCTCAGAGCCTCATCTAACGTATCTTGTTTCGTTACGATCCGATCACCCGATCTCTTGCAAGAAATAAAACAGCTACAACTATCGACCAATTATTGTTTTTCTAGGGTTTACCTGCCGGGGTGCCGAAACTGGCTGCGCATACACCTGATCGTTGCACGGAACGCACCATCGTGACATGCTCGAAGTTACGGAGAATGTGAACGTAAAACATCTCATAGGTTTACGATCCATTTATTGGAAAAAAACCCAAAGAAAAAGTCTGACTATAAAAAGACGAAACTAGCCATTGAGGATTTCTATTATTCTCAAATCTAACACCACAAGTGTTACATCCCCTCCAGCAAAGCCCGCCGGGATCGATAAGCCTTGCTATCAGTCACAAGCAGGTTCATCTGAGCGACGAAAAGAGAGCTGTCAACTTTGAACTCCGCTAGGCTCGCACAAAACTCCGCACCGTCCGTCGACCACCAGTCCTGGAGGGCGCCAAGGCCGGCAGTTTGGAAAGGCTCCAACGTCGACTTGATATACTGCCGGCAGCTCGAAAGAAGGAACTCTGAGACCCTGCTCCTCGGCCTTAAAACCGGGCGAGGTGCCTCGGAGTGGGTAGGCAAGACCTTCCCTGCCGCTGCAACTGCCACAGGAGCCGCCTGCGCCAATGAGGATGGTAGGACCGGACAAACCGCCGCTACCGCTGCAACCACCGTCTCCTCCAACGGACACGAGGGTACAGTAACTGGGGAGTACCGCTTATCGACGCTAGAGACTTCAGCTTCCTCGTGGAAGGACAAAGCGTCAACGTCAATGTCGTCCAGGTCAATGTCGCCACTGGGGAAATTCTCCCCGCAAAGCCCAAGGAGATCCAGATCATCCGGAGGGATGTCTAGCCCACAGGCTTCGGGCACTTCCTGTTCAGCGCCAGTAGACGAGTGCCCAAGAGGCGCCTCTGGAGAGTTCGTCTTGCGCTCTACCACTACAACGGAATCTGGTCAAAAGGAAGATCTGATGCTCAGCGTGATAAAACTTCCTAAACATAGAGGGTAAATAAAATAAAGAGAACTCCATACCTGTGTGGTCAGATGAAGCGGCCCTAGACGGGGGAATCACTTCATCCTTCAGAAGTCCAGGCTCCTCGGCATCCTCCACCAGACAAGGGACCCTTGGGACCATCCCGCGGGGAATGCAAACTTTTCTTCTCTTGGGAGGGGCGCCCTCAACTTCGGCCTTCGGGAAACAAGATGCCCCAGGGGCACTAGTAAGCTCGGCATCCAGCACCGGAACGGAAGAAGGGACACGACGAGCACTGGAAAGACGACTACAGCTCCTCTGCGCTCTTTGAAGCCCCAGTCGGAGGCGGCGGTCCTCCACTCCTGCAGAATGATTGAAGCAGAAATTCTTGAACCCGCTACTCACCAAGACGTCGACTGGAAAACTCGCAAGTAAAGGGGAAACTCGCCCTTCAACCCACTTGCGGTATTCCGGAGTGGCGGCGTCCTGAAATCCGGATTTAGCCCCAGGAAAGAAACTGCTGCCAGTCAAGCGAGCGTAGAGAGAAGCCCACAGACGGTAACCCTCCTGCGGACTGATGCGCCCCTGCAACTGCTGAGGCATGCCAGGAACTTCCTGTCAAAACCCCTGTTGGCGGGCAAAGCGATGGGGGGAGTACTGCTCCACCTCCACCACATCCCCCTTGCGCCAGACTAAGTAGCCAGGACGGCAGCTGACCATATTCCAGTAAAGACTGTCCGGGAGCTCCTCGTTATCATACACAGTCGATCCCTCCAAAGGCAGCACCGAATGCTCCGACAGAAATTCAAAATCGACGCTCCCCATCCTCCTCAAAAGGGTGCGAGCACACTCTCTCGGACGCTCCCAACTGATAAAGGCGTTTAAGATCCCTCCTACCCCGGGTAGGAAAGGCAGCTCGGCTGGATGCCCGCGTCTGGCAAAGATCCCCTTCGGGAAATGCAGAGCTATCCAGCCATACAAATAATGCAAGGGTCCGAACGCAGCCGACCGGCCAAGCTCCTCCTTGGCCTTATCTGAGCCAGACAAGTCCCAGTAAGTCCCGCTGAAAGCCCGATACAAGGCGCATAGTATGGCCGGGGCTAGATTGAAGAGCTCGCCCCTCTCTATCCTGGAAGCGGCAAGGAAGGTCCCCGGACGAATAACCTCCCCAGAATACGGAAGCACGAACCGGCAGAGGAAGATGACCAGCCCGGCAGCTCGGTAAACCGAACGCCACTCCTCGCTGTCACATTTCAAGCCAAGGATTTCCCAGGGGCACGGCTTCCCCTCCATTGAATGCTTCTCTCGGGCCAAGGAGTCGATAGGCCTCACAAAGGAGCGAAGCGGAGGTCTCTGCATCGGAGCGATCTTCCACATCAGGTGGGCTGAAGGCGCTGGAGACCTATACTCGCCTCTAAACCAAAAGTCGACCCAAGAAGGAGGACGCACTCGATCTGATTGATCCCGCGCCGCAATGATAGCATGTGCCTTGAACAGAAGAAGGCAAGAGCTCGGAGCGTAGCTGCTGTCCAGCAGATCCTTCAAGGCTGGCACCTCCTCTTGGTAGTAATTCCGTACCTCGGGGCACCCGGAAACGATATGGACGTCGCGAAGCAAGATGCCTATCTCCCCCGTCCCAGTAAGGAAGGTATTAGTTTCCGGACACCAAAGCTCACAAAGTGCGCG
Source organism: Chamaelirium japonicum (assembly GCA_947650365.1). Lineage (NCBI taxonomy): Eukaryota > Viridiplantae > Streptophyta > Magnoliopsida > Liliales > Melanthiaceae > Chamaelirium > Chamaelirium japonicum. The sequence continues at coordinate 131,396,366 of OX393549.1, forward strand.
GTACATCCCCTCAGGACGACTGTACTCTCGACGAGCCGGCGCCAGAAATTTGGCCAATAAGTTCATCTCAGGTTCCGCGCCAAAGTCCTCGTAAAGCTCGTCCATCCATTCGCGAAAGCCACAAAGGTACTGAACGTCTCCCCGAGGCCAAGAATCGGTGCCCCATCGGGTCAGCCTGGCGCATATCTTCGAGACAACAACCGGCGTAGGCACGAAATCTTCATCACAATGGTGAAACGGAAGACCCAAACTCGGCCGAAGAAGCTTCATGGAGATCCCTTCGTCAGTATGAATCTTCTCGCTTAATTTCGGCATCCCACAAGTCGCATCCGCGACTCCATCTTCCGTGATGCGCTCGTGCACAAAGACACGGAGCAACGACAGAAGGTCTTCCCGCCTTGAGTTGCGGTGACGGCGCACACGAGTGTAAGGAAAGCAAAGGCATATCCTCCCGTCGAAGAAATCCTCGTCTATCCAGCCCGAAGAAGTCAAACTCTCGAAGACGCGAGCCCTGGAGGACCATGAAAGGAGGCAAGTCAAGACAAGTGCGTGCAAAAAAAAAAACTAAAGGGGCCTGCACCCCTGTCCAGAGGACCACCTGACTTGTGGTCACGCCACCGTCGGCGCCCGAGCCGTCGCAATGCGCCCCTGCGGGCGCACACACCACCTATGCGCCGCAAATCTACAACTACCGTCGGAGCCTTCGGAGTCAAAAAAAAAAAAAAGAGAGGTGGCACGCGCGCCACACAGCAGCCGCTGGGGCCCGCGGTTCTCCTCCAATGGGAACCCGACAGCCAAAGAAAAAGGGTGGGGGGCCCCGCGGCCCCCCCTTCTTCTCCTTCTTCTTCGCCGGCCCGCGACCCCGACCTGCTCGGGCCCCGGCTTCCGCGCGCCGCCTGCGACCCCGACCCGCTCGGGCCCCGGCTTCCGCGCGCTGCCCGCGACCCCGACCCACTCGGGCCCCGACTTCCGCGCGCCACCAGCGACCCCGACCCGCTCAGGCCCCGACCGTCGCGCGCAGCCCCGTGCGCGTCCTGCACCGCTGCACCGCCGGCCGCCTGCGCCCACGCCGCCTCCGGCCCCGCGCCGCCCGCGCGCAGCCCCGTGCTGGCCACGCGCAGCCCCCGCGCGCGTCCGGCGCTGCTGCCGCTGCTGCCCATGCAGCCCGGAACCGAAGAAGGAGAAGAAAGAAAAAAAAAAAAGAAAAAGAAAGAAAAAGAAAAGAAAGAAAAAGAAGAAGAAGAAGGAGGAAGAGAGAGGCGGCGAAGGCGACCCGCACCTCAGCCGCGCTCCTCCATCCTCCCCGCCTCGAGCCTCGTCGCATCGTCGCTTCGAACCCGCCTTCGCAACGACCGCAAAATCGCGCACCATCGTCGCCGACGAAAGAGGCGACACCGGGAAGACGGAGCAAGTCTCGTGCAACCCCAGGCAGCTGCTCTCTTCCGACAACGGTCTCCAGAAGCCGGCAGAACCTTCGCGAAGAAACACAACGCCGACGAAAGAGGCGACACCGGGAAGACGGAGCAAGTCTCGTGAAACCCCAAGCAGCTCTCTTCCGACAACGGTCTCCAGAAGCCGGGAGAACCTTCGCAAAGAAGCACAACGGCGGATGAAGGGGGTAGGGGTCCTTAAATAGACCCCCAATCCTGCCCACAAAAGGAATCAAGGACAAGCGCTCTACGATTCCTACGTGTCCAAACCCTACACGCTCTCACCGACGCACTCGTCCTTGAGGGGGCATTTGTAGACACACGAATTTCATCGGACCCAGACCCGACTCGAAGGCCCCTACGTGGATGCAAACCCGACGACTCGGACCCGACTCGCACCTAGCAAAAGAGGAGCGGACCCCACTTCAAGAGGGGTCGGCCCCTACTAGGGTCCGAACCCCATGGGGCCGGCCCCATTGGGACCCGAACCCCATGGAGGGGCCAGCTGGCCCTGCAAGGAAAGGGAAGAAAAGGAAAGAAAAGAAAAGAAAGAAAAGAAAAAGAAAGAAAAGAAAGGAAAGAAAAGAAAATGAAAGAAAAGAAAAGGAAAGAAAAGAAAGAAAAGGAAGAAAATACCGCCATGCGCGGGGGGAGGTTGCGTATGACGTCTGCACACACGCGGATCTGCGCCGATCCCTCGATCCGACGCACAAGAAGAAGCGTCCGATCGCCATCGATTTCGTGTGCGAAATCCAGCCATAATTGCCTCGCCTGAAAAGGAAAACCAATAAATGTTATTCCCCTCATCAATGGATGAATAAAATCCGGGTAATTATGAGATAGATACAAAAGGAATTTAAAATTAAAAGTTCCCATATCTCTCTCCCCTCCCCTTTGCCTATAAATAGAGGGGGTGGGGGAAGGAAAAAATGGTCGAAGACTGAAGACGAAACGCCGGAGCTCTGCAGAAGAGGAGACGCTTCTTCACCGACCCAAGGCTTCACGAGACACAGTCAAGCCTGTCCCGAGGGATCGGCTTACTGAAAGTCCTCATCAACGTGAAGACCCTTGCACACGAAGATCAAGACTTCGACTCCGTGCACGAAGAAGAAAGCTCGGAGAAGAAGACCCTTCGACTCCGAAAACGCCAGAAGCAAAGGCCGGAGAAGAAGCTCGGAGCGGCAATACCCCATCGGCTCCAACAAATCCTCGATCCCGATCAAGCCCCAAAGCCCGGAGGAGAGAAGCGAAGCGTCATCACCCCGTCGTCTTCGACCAACGCCTGCGCCATCCACGAAGAAGAAAGCCTGGAGCAGATCGTCTGAAGCGTCGCTACCCCGTCGTCTTCATCAACAAAAGCCGACGCTACAACTGTCGCACGGAGACCGTCGCTACCCTCGTCGTCTTCATCAACAAAAGCCGACGCCACAACCGTCGCATGGAGATCGGTGCTACCCCCACTATCTTCGAAAGCATTCTTCGACTCCGATCACGCCAAAGAAGCCCGGAGAAGAAAAGACGTCCAGTCGACACGCACACCGTCGAAGCACCGGAGAAGTAGCCCACGTCGTTCGAGGAAGAAGATCGTGTTGACGCTGAAGCTAAAGCCAACGCAAGAAGCCAAAGCAAAGCCCCAGTAAAGCCCGCGCCAAAGCAACGCAAGTGCCAAAGCCAAGCGACTACGCCGGCCACGAGCAAAAGCACCGCACGTTCTAGCCGATACGACGCGAAGTCCGGAAGAACGAAAGCATCGCAGGTCTCTCCCAGCTACGTCCAAGTGCAAGCGCCGAAGCAAAGCAAAAGCCAAAGCCACGCCGGAGCCAAGCCAAAGCCAAAAAGCCGAAGCCAAAGCCAACGCCAAAAGCTCGATCGACGCCGCGAACCGACGATCAAGGACACCGAGGTCAAGCAAGGAACGAGGAAGACGCGAAGACCGAGGAACGAAGCCAAAAACCCCCTAGCCGAGAAAGCGCGAAGCACGGAAGGAACAAAGCAACGGTGGACATTCCTTAGCCTCTCCAAAACCCTCTCCCTGTAAAGACCCCTGTCCTGGGCAACTCCTTCAGAGCTCTCGCACGAACACCACGTGGAGATGCGGATCAAAGGGATCCCCAATAGATCTTTCCCACAATCCCCTGATCAAAACTCGCCGCAACCCGGACTCGCTACACCCGAGCCACCCGGGTCCCGGCCACACTTGTAATCTGATTTTGCGCAATAAAGACGACCCGCGCTTTTTTCCGCGCATACACCTGCTACATCCTTACTTAGGCGACATCCACGAGTAGGCAGGTGAACTCTTTGCGGCTGCATGATAAGGTGAACTCTAGAGCGAACTGATCAGTATGGGCGATCGGCAACCCCGCTGTTGCCGTTGCTCCGTGTCTTCTATTGTCAACTGCTCTAGCGCATGTGGTCTAGGCAAGCTTCCGGGCGAGCCGATGGTGAGTCGTAGATATCCTTCTAAGTTTCCTGTTAGCAAAAGACGATCTTCCAATGGGCGAGTTGACCGAGTGCGGTCAGGGCAAGCTCTCAGGTGAGCTGTGGGTGATGAATCCTTTGAAGTGCTCTTTAAGCTCTATGCATGGGGCGACCTCTTCCGCGAGCGAGCTTATCACGTACGATATGGCGAGCTGTGGGTGATGAATCCTCTGAAGTGTTCTTTAAGCTCTATGCAGAGGGTGACCTCTTCCGCGAGCGAGCTGACCGTGTGCAATTAGGGCGAGCTGTGGGTGATGAATCATTTGAAGTGCTCTTTAAGCTCTATAAAGGGGCGATCTCTTCCGCGAGGAAGCTGGTCGCATGCAATCAGGGCGAGCTCTCGGGACGAGCTCCTCACATATCGTGGATATCCTTCTAAGTTTCCTATAGGCAAAAAAGGTGTTGTCTCCACGGATGAGCTGATGACGTCTGGATCGGACGAATGTTGTCGTTGCTCCGCGCCCTTGTTCTTATTATCAAGATGCGAGCTTTTCTGTGGGCGAACTAATTGTGTGCGGGTCAAGCGAGCTCCCGGGCAAGCGAGAGGCGATGGTTGGATCAAGGGCGAGATCAAACGCTGACCTGCTACCAGCCATCGAATGATAAACGGCACGCGTGTCTTGACGGGTTCGAGCCCTACATCATCGTCGAGCGGAATAGAACCTCCCGGAAAGCGACCTCAATTTTTCGGGCACCGTCAGAGGCCAAGAGGGGACCGACGAAACACCAGGTCTGAAAACAAACTCAGCCTAGTCCTACTTACCGCCGCCGGCGTTTGAGAAGGCGATCGCCGGGATCTCCTTCTTCTTCAGGTTCTTGAGGTGCTTCAGCTCCTCCTTTCTCTCCAACTCCGCACCCGCCTCGACCTGATCTACCGCCAGGCCGCGGACCACCTCGCCGTCGTCCTCGTCCACGCTTACGCTGCCTACGCCCGCCGCCTCAAGCTCGACAACACCCGCCAGCTCCATGTCTTCGAGGACCTCGTCGCCGGCCTCGGCCAGCTCGCCTTCTGTCTAGGCCCCGACGACCGCCCTGTCGCCGACGAGGCTCGTCTCCGAGTCCAAGGAATCCTTCGACACCCAGATGAAGATCCAGAAGCTCCGTGACACCATCTTCGCCGTCGTCTAGCAGCTCCACCGGGCCCGCAAGATCGACGCTCTCTCCAGCCAAATCACCGCCGGATCCACGCCCAAGAACCTCCACTGCCTCGCCCTGCGCCTCATGGAGGAGCGGGTGTTCCACGTAGTCACCGACCAGATGTACCAGCCGCCGGCCACCGACCGGCGGGGCAAATGTTGAGGTGAAGTCGGAGGCAATAGAGAAACGGTGAAACCAAATCTCTTTTCGAGACCGGCTGGGATACGATTGCGTGAAACCGACGTCAACTAGGAGTCGGTCGAAGCCTATATAAACAAAGGATCACGCCTCTCGTTCGGACAAACCACGCCGCTCTTTCGAACAATCCACCGACTCTCGCCTCTCTCTCAACAACAACGGTCATGGGGACGAAACGGGCACGAGCCGACGAGCCAGCTCCCACCGCCGGCCACCTCATCCTCGCCGGAGACGCCGCCGGGGGCAGAAGCGGTGCCTCGCCATCAGGGAAGCGTCGCATCCAGCAGGGTTCCAAGCAGTGGAGAGATTGGGTCCTTCTCAAGCGATGGGGGTTCTCAACTCAGAAGGGGTCCCTTTCTTGGACCCCGCAGACCAGAGGCGTGGCTGCAGCAAGCTGATGGCTAGCGATTCTACAGGCCTCCAGACCACTGCAGCAATGGCGGCTCTCTAGTTCTGAGTGTAACTGTAATCTGGGTGGGACTGTGGCTGAGGGTCTACAAGCTATGTCCTCCTTCTATGTAAAGCAATCTTCAATTGAAAGTGAATGAATCCTTGTTTTGTCTAACACCTTTCGGGCAATGTATCCACTTTGGCTGCCGTCTAATCCCTCCGAGAATGCGCACCGATTCACTCGGAGATTTCCATATCCACTCCCGGGTAACTCGAGGGGGGTAGGAATGTGCATCCGAGTTTGAAATACAGCTAAACTTAAGTAACTCTAATGTGTCGCGGAACATGGAAATCACTCGCACGTTTTCAATTAGGTCGTTACATGACAGCTATAGGAAACAAAAAATTTATTTTTCACGTGGATTATGGAAGATGACACCTCACATGAACATCGCTCAAGGAAACGGGACCTTTGAGCACCTTCCCACATGAACCTATTGTCTCAGTACCGAGTGGCGTCGACAGCTGGTTACACACTACACTCGCCGAAATCTGATCATCCTCTTGGGCTGCAACAGCAGTCCCCTGGCCTCCAACATTTCACCACTAGCATCAGCATTGAAAGCCTCTCGCACAACCTCAACATCCTCTGAAACCACAGGAACCTTATTCACCTCAACATCTGAAATCTGCAGTTCTTTGTTATCAAAGCTCTCTAACCTATGCTCTCCCTCTTGCCTACATCTACTCCAGTACCACCAGCTCTCGCTGCATCTTCCTCTTGGCCTACATCACCTTCAGCACAATCTTCAGTATCAACAGCACCCGCAGCCCCTCTTGCGTCGACATCAAGCCCCCCCTGGCACCGTTACCCTACTCTAGATGAACTACCACCTTGGGCCCAGTACCAACCGGAACAGCCCCAACATTAACGAGAACTTCCTCTCGCAGCCCACCAACAACATCATTAATCCCTGCTGCAACAGCATCTTGCCCGCTTGTAACTCTTGAACTAGTAGCGGCAACCATCTCGTCCACTACCCTACTCAAATGGTTGTAACCCACCAACACCACCGGAAAAATTAGCTGCAGTAACACCTGGCTTGGTTGGAATCCCCACATCCACCCTAACCTGAAACTTAGTAGAAACTCACTCAGAACCACCTGACCCAACAACCTCCTCCCACTATTAGCATGAACCTCTACATCCTCATAATCATCAGTATCAGCCACAGCGTCATCTCCTAGGACTGCATAGCGAGATCCAGAAGTCTGCAACCCCACCTTACTAGAGACAACCTTATCCTCTCCTTTGAGTCCAACACCACCACCATTAATCGATCGAAGCCAAACTTCAGCCTCTAGACCCACAACATTTAAGGAACAAACTTCGGCATCAGCCTCAAACGGAACCTTGGTAACACCCAAAGAGTCTTTAGAGCTCACTTCAGCTCTCATGCTAACCTTGCCACCAACAACCCCCACAGGCCTCCAATCCCTTGTAGCAACAGACCTGGAGCCCCAATTGAACCTTGGCACACCTCTAACTGCTGGGGTCTTCTGAGCATTGCCATCACAATTCGAAGTAGCATGCCCAAAAATCCTGCACTTTGCACAACTAGTGAGCTTCCACTCAGAAATTACTTTTCGCATAAAGAGGACCTTCTCATCTTTGCCTCGGCCCAGCACTTTGTTGGGCAACTTATCGCCGAACTTAACCTCGATGCAACACCTTGCATAGCTCCACCTAGCACCTTGGACCGTGGCACTATCTCTCTCTCGAGGAGTTCCGATCAGACTAGTCAAACGGCTAATCCTCTCCTTGGATCACCAATCAATCGGGAGATCCGGAAGCCTAACCCAAATGAGAATTATATCGAGTGGGTTGCAGTCATATTTCACACCGTTGGCAAGATGGCATACTTCACACCGTCCCGCACCTCCGGCTAAACGTAGTGGAGTCTAAGGTCCTCCGTTCTTAGAGTCAAACCATCACAAATTGCACTCCAGAACTTCCCACCAACTTGAGCAATCGTCTCGACCCCAGGAGTAGCATGAAATTTAAGAGAAGTTGGCCGCTTACCTGGTTCAGCCTTATCATCCAACACCCGGTGAGCAATCGCCTGAAGCCACAGAGCCAACAGCACCATCCACTAGTCCCCTCCTTCTCCGGCTCCGGCACCACCTGCACGTCAACACACATGGCACGCCAATTATACTGGTTTTTTAAATAGAGATTTTTTTAAAAAAACAGAGGAGGCGGCACGAAGGAACCTCAACCAGCGACACGTTGGGACTGATGGTGAGTTGGTGAATGGTGACTCAAGCCCAGACCGGCTGGGATACGATTCCGCCAAACCTAACCGACCTTTAATTTGAATCGGTCGACGCCTATAAATAGAGGGCGGCGCCTCGCCCAGCCTCTCTCTGCATGTGGATCAACGTACAACAACGGTCATGGGGACGAAACGGGCACGAGCCGACGAGCCAGCTCCCACTGCCGGCCACCTCATCCTCGCCGGAGACGACGCGGAGGGCAGCAGCGGTGCCCCGCCATCAGGGAAGCGCCACATCCAGCAGGGCTCCGAGCAGTGGAAAGATTGGGTGCTTCTCAGGCAATGGGGGTTCTCAACTCGGAAGGGGTCCCTTTCTTGGACCCCGCGAAGCAGAGGCGTGGCTGCAGCACGCTGATTGAGCTCTGTCCGGCGATTCTACAGGTCTCGATCGAGAGCACTGCATGCAGCAATGGCGGCTCTGTAGTTCTGGGTGTAATCTGGGTCTACATTATATACTTGTTTTGTAAAAAAGATCAAGAGGCCAGTTTTTTTGTTGATTGTCATGGACGATTTACACAAAGAATGATATTTTATGTTGATTGTCATGGACGATTTACACAACCAAGCGGGAGGAACAGTGCCACGATGCTTGCAGTACGATGGGGAGTGTTCGGGGCCCAATTCCCCTCCACCGTCCTCGTCTCCCCTTTTCGCAGCGGCTTGCGGAGGAGCTCAACAAGGCCAAGCCGCCGCTGCCAATCAACCCCAACCTCCTCACCTCCCCCACTGGTCCGGCCTCCAGAGCTGGCGAGACGCCCCCCTCAACGACCGCCGCGCCTGGGGCCCCCACGGCCCCTCCCTTCCCGCCCTCGCAGACGACGGAACCCCGCCCTCCACCTCCTCTCTCGCCGAGTTCGGCTCCCTCGTCCTCTCCACCCCCGACCCCCCTCGACAAATCCAGACTCTCGCACCTGGCCTTCTCTCTCTGGCGCCGCCGCGTCCTTCCCGTCGGGGTCTCCCGGCCGCCCGACCGGCCTGCGAGGCCCGACAGGCCTGTCCTGGTCCTCTCTTCTCCTTCCCTCTCTTCTGCGGCATTTCGTCAAACAGGTTAATGCGTCCTGATCCGATGGAGTGCGATGCAGGTCTCTCGTCGTGTCCATCAATTTAGTGATTCCATGCTTCTCACTCTCTGGGTCTTGCCGGTAGACCTGTCAATTGGGCTGGGCAGGTTCGGTTAAGGTCCTATTCAAACCCAACTCAAATTCTAGGTGGACCTCCCAAGTCTGAACTTGGCCCAAGTTTTTCATGATATTCAGTCCAAATTCAATCCATTTTTTTTTTCGGATTTCGATCCGAATTCGAGATGACCCGGATAAAAGCCATTGTAAAAAAAAAAACTCTAGAATAACTTAACATTAACTATGCTCCTACAACTGTTAAGTAACAATACATCTCATCATGTCACTAAAACCTCACATTATTTTACAACAAAAACTATGTTATTCTAAACAATAACTCGTACTAAAATCCGGCTTGTGTTGAGCTTTTTCTCATAAATAAACAAAATATTTTGAAAGGGGGTGGTCCGATAAACTAATATTGGTACAGTTAAAAACATAAGCATAGTTTTCTAATTAAGCATTTTACTATTTATAATTTGCAAATCATTGATAGCCAAAATTTGATATAAACCGCATGCACTATATATAATTGTTAACACAAATACACATTAATCAATGAAGATTCTCACACATGGAGTGTATACAATACCATTACTATTTCGGATTCGGATCTTAAACGAGCTAAGCTTAACATGGCTCGAACTCAATCCGAACTCAAGTTCGGGTCTAAAATCATGTGCATACTCAGTCCAGCCCAAGCAAATATAAAGCTCTGCCCGAACTTTTTTTGGACCGAACAAGCAGGTATCGGGCTAGTTCAGCCCAATTTAATATCCCGCTTGCCGGGCCATATGTCTTTGGCCCCGAGTTGATTGTGAGTACGTGCTTAACCAAGTGGAGAGTCTTAGTGGGCTTGAGTTACTGATCAAGATCTAGATCACCCGTGTGTCTATCGAATTGATCGATTGGCCGCGAGGCTCATCTCGATTTATATTTAGCCTTCTTAGATGTAGTACTTAGCAAGAAAGGTTTTATCTCTGATCCTCGTCCCCGACACCGAGAGGAGGCCGCTGAATCGAGCAGAGGGTCGCCACTGGACTCCGATGCGACGAGCACAAAACGCAGGTCGTCAGGAGGAGCCCCTATCTACAAGGGGGATGGAAGGGGACCAGATCCCACCTGGCCCGAAGATGTCTCACCTCGAGGTCCTGGCCTCCCCGGAGCTGCCGTCGGCGTTCCAGGAGGCCAAGAGGGGAGCGCAAAACACTACGTCTAAAACATGTCCAAACTCAGCCTAGCCCAAGATCATTAAGCTCACAGCCCAAACTTTTTTCGGGCCGAATGATCAGGTATCGGGCAGGGCTGGCTAGCCCGGCCCAATTGACCGTCCTACTTACCGAGCCATATGTTCGTGCTTAAACCCCACTGATAGCCCGGCCCAAATGACAGTCCTACGTGCCGGGCCATATGTTCGTCCTTAACCGCCACTGATCACCAATGTGGACTTGGTTGGCTTGAGTCCTATCAATCCGAGATCACGTGGATGGTGCATTTGATCTGAGAAATGACATGTTCCGTCGATAAGCTCTTACCCTGAAAGGTTCTTTTGTTCCGCTCAAGCCAGATCGTCCAAGAGGTACCAATTACTAGCATATCCCAGCCTTGCAGTTCCGGCTCCCGAAAATTCCTGCGTCTCCACTTCCTCCACAGAAGCCCGACGGTTGCCGGAGGTGATCGTTTGCTCAGACGCCGAAGAAAGTGGGCCCACACCAGCTTGGAGAACTCACAGTCCATCAACAAGTGGTCCGTGGTCTCATCCACCATCCCGCAAAGACTACAGAACGGGTCGGTCACCCCCGAATGATTTCTCGGCAAAATGTTCTCTTGTTCTAAAAGGTTATGAGCATACGGGATCTAGTCATTAGAATCAGAGAAGGATTTAGCCTTCTCTGATTAAGTATTCAGCGTGGCTGCTGGTCATTAGCCATTTGAACCACTTAACAAGAAGGGTTTTTTTATATATGATCCAAAATCGTGATCGAGCCAGATTTGGGCATACACTAGCAAGTTCTGTGCCAGCCTGGACTTAATGTGGCACGACTCGAGCCCAGCCAGCTACATGTTGAAACTGACGGTGACTCGAACCCAGACCGGCTAGGATACGATTGTGCGAAATCGACCTTTACTAGGAGTCGGTCGACACCTATAAACAGAGGACGACTCCTCTCTTTCGAAAGATTTGGTCCTTCTCAGGTGATGGGGGTTCTCAACTCAGAAGGGGTCCCAGTCTTGGACCCCGCAGAGCAGAGGCGTGGTTGATGAAGCGTTGTAGGTCTCGACAGCACTGTAGTAATGACGGCTTTGTTGTTCTGAGTGTAATTTCCTTCTATGTATTTCAGAATCATAGTTGAATTTTCAATTGAAAGTGAACGTATCATCGGTCGGTACCGATAACTGACTTATGTCTTCAATCTTTTCTTACTTGTGTCTTGTTTCCAACTTGACGCGGCGCTCGATCACTGTGGTCCGTTTGCTTGATAGTCAGGGCTGAGTGAGAATTCATCAATCGGGTCTGTTTGTAACGAACGGTTGTGATCGTGCCATTCAAGTTAGGAACTAGAAGTTAGCAAACTAGTTGGTAGAGACAGTATGATGCTTGATAGCAATAATTATCTTCTCAAGGTTAAGTTTGTGTTTGGATACATTACAATTAATTGAAGCAATATCCAACACTTTGGTCCGTTATATATTAGGAATAGATTGCCGATGAGACAACACCCCAATACTCCAAAAGACTAGCATCTTGAAGAGAGGAGCGCATCGGTTATATTAAGAGAGGCTGTGGCAACCTGATGGATCATTATCGTTTTGCAATCTATATAGATCATCGTGGATGTGGCAACCTGATGGAACCTTTGGTTGGAAAGAAAAAGAATGATGTTTTTTCGATGGCCCATTCTCAGATTATCAAGCGGATAGAGGAGACTCTGAAGTTCTGGAGTACAGTGTGGAAGGACATGATGAAGGAAGAGATCAAAGACTTACTACAGGATAAGAGAGATCTTGCAATCTTGGCCTTGGCCTTTTCTTCGTTTTCTCTTGTAATTCGATAAACATTTTATTTTAGTCTACTGGTAGGGGTCTACGACCCCCCCCCCCCCCACCAAAAAAAAAAAAAATCACTGAGAGGTAATTCTGAAAAAAAATTAAAAAAAGTTTCGCCAAAAGAACGAACCCTAAAAGAAAAGGATGCAACTCGAAATTATAAAAAGTACAACGCGATAAAAGAAAAGAAAAGAAGAAAAAAAAAGGTGTTGCACTTTTTTTGTTTTTTTGGTTCATAAATGGGGGAGGTCACAATCGGACCAGCAGTAGGTGCCACATGCAAGCGCAAGCATAAGGGAAACCCGATGAGAGGATCGCCACCCGATCGGAATACCACAAACTGCCAATTGGCGGGACCAAACACCTTCACTCGATGTGTGATACTCCTCTCGAGTTAAACACAAAACCTCGCAAAGACAATGGTTATCCTCTTTCTGTTCCAGCTATATATCATCGTCTTGTTGGGAGTCTCATTTATCTCACTATGACTCGGCTGGATATCGCCCATGCAGTCCAGGTGGTCAGCCAATTTATGGGTGACCCTCGCAAACCACATCTTACTTATGTTCTTCACATCCTTAGTTATATTCGAGGAACTCTTGACCATGGGCTCTTCTATTCTTTCACTTCTTTTATGACTATTCGTGGCTATGCTGTTACGGATTGGGCCGGTTGTTCTGATACAAGGAGGTCCACTACTGGGTGATGTATGTTTTTAGGATCTTCTCTTCTTTCTTGGAAGTGTAAAAAGCAACCGACTGTCACCAAATCTTCTACCGAAGCTGAGTATCAGTCCATGTAGTCCGTCAGCAGTGAATTGATATGGCTTTGTCGCCTTCTTCAGGAACTTGGTGTTCTCACTCTTGGTCCCACTCATCTCCATGCAGATAATGCCAGTGTCACTCAAATTGCCAACAACCCTGTCTTTCACGAAAGATTGAAGAACATCAAAGTTGACTGCCACTTTATATGTCAACAAGTTGTCTCGGGCCTCATCAAGCTTTTTCATGTCTCCTCTTACGATCAACATGCAAATATACTCACCAAATCTCTCCCTCGGCCACACCATGAGTTCATTACAGGCAAATTGTTGCTTGTTCCCATGCCACATCAATTTGAGGGAGGGTGTTGAAAAGGAATGGTATGTGGAAATGGAATGGTCCATAAATAGATGATTCCGGTAGATCTTATGATCCGTAGAAGTGGGAGGGTGTTGAAAATGAATGATATGTGAAAACTCGATTTGTTTCTTAAAAAAAAATTACTCGATTTTGGGATGAAATCAGAAACCGAATTTGGCCTTTCCAAAATGAGAAGTGATTGAGGGGGAGAGAGGCATATTTGAGATAAACGCAGAGATTTGGGGGCGTATCCCATCGCTGTTTTGAGAGAGAGAGAGAGAGAGAGAGAGAGAGAGAGAGAGAGAGAGAGAGAGAGAGAGAGAGAGAGGGCTATTATGTTGAGTTGTGAGCTGCGGTAGGAGAAAATGAGCTGTGGGTATTTTGACCCCCCTAGAAGTTTTGGAATTTGATAAAATTTGGTGAGGGTGTTGGCTAGGGTAAGATGATCATCCTCACCAACTTTCATCAAATTCCAAAACTTCTAGGGGGGTCAAATGGTCGAAGCAAAATATGCAGGTTTTAACGGTGACTACAGACGATAGATTTTGCTTCGACCATTTGACCCCCCTATAAGTTTTGGAATTTGATAAAAATTGGTGAAGATGTTCATCTTACCCTAGACAACACCCTCATGAAATTTCATCAAATTCCAAAACTCCTAGGGGGGTCAAAATACCTGTAGCTCACTTTCTAAATCGGTAGCTCACATCTCACTGTAGCATTCCTCCCTCCCTCTCTCTCTCTCTCTCTCTCTCTCTCTCTCTTTATATATATATATATATATATATATATATATATATATATATATATATATATATATATATATATATATATATATATATATATATATATATATATATATATATATATATATATATATATATATATATATATATATATATATATATATATATATATATATATATATATAGCGATCCAGTGAGATAACTCTTCTATGAGATAACTTTGAGAAACTTATCTAGAGGTTTTAGTATTTGATGAAAATTGGTGAGCATGCTCTCTATGGCAAGTTGATCATCCTCACAAAAAATCATCAAATTCTAAAACCTCTAGAGGCATCAAATACACAAGTCAAATTATTGATTTTAATGGACGGTCGATAAATCTTCTAACATTTGATGCCCTTAGAGGTTTTAGAATTTGATGATTTTTTTTGTGAGGATGATCAACTTGTCATAGAGAGCATGCCCACCAATTTTCATCAAATTCTAAAACGTCTAGATATGTTTCTCAAAGTTATCTCATATATCTCATATCTCACTGGATCGCTACCCATATATATATATATATATATATATATATATATATATATATATATATATATATATATATATATATATATATATATATATATATATATATATATATATATATTTGATTGCATATAATTAAGAAAAAATAGTGTAGTAGTTGGTGTGTTGTTTATACTTGTAGAGGTCGAGCATGCAAACCTTCCACTTGCATAGGTTTTTTATTAAAAAATACTCTTTTTAGTTAAAACTTGGCTTGTCCGAAATTCCGAATATATGCATACCTGAGCCGAGTTTGGGCTCAGACCCTTGATCCAAGGACCGGCCTGATCCAACCTGATGGGCCCATTCGGGCTTGACTTCTCTAAGCCTGACCCGAGACCGTTTTACACCACTAGAGAGATCTAATGAGCCATATGTACTAAACGGATCCCATAGAATTAAAATCAAAATTTTTAAGATCAATGACCTAAATACATGGTACTTCTATAGAACCTAGTCCATAAAAAACTTCACTCTATAAACACCAATTAAGGTTGATTTTAATTCTAGTTGATTTTGGTAATTACTTTTTTTCCATTTAATTTTTTTTTTGGGGGGACTTTGCGATCTACTATTTTAATGAACTTTCATATACATTAAGGATAGACAAAACTTGCATATTAAGAGTGAACCCGCAGTTTAAAGTTTAATTTTAAGAAGTCCAGTAACTAATAAAATGACTCATATGCTCTTCCATTAATCATCAAGTTAAATCGGTAATACAACCTAAAAGGTTTGAAATTCCGTAACTTTTTATTGTTATGAAACCCTACCGTAACCCAACTTCTATACCCTAAATAATGGACCCTAACCCTAACCCAATTCTATACCCTAAACAGTGAATCATAATCCTGACCTTACTGCCATACCCCTAATATTGAACCCTAACTCTAAACCTAATTCTATATCCTAAATAGTGAACCATAACTCTAATTCTATATCCCTAAAGTGAACACTAATCCTAAACCTAAATCTAACCCAAATCACTATAGTAGCTATAGTGAAATCACTATAGCAATAGTACCACTATAGTAAATTCGGTGATATATTATTAACCGAGAGAGCATCTTATGGCTAATTTTGATATTTTAAAAAATTAAATAAGAAAAAGGCCAAGCTTTAAAGGTACCTCTTATCTTGGACTTAATATAAATAGATTGTATTTGGTGGACTTAATGTAAACCAATACTATTATACTGCATCGATATCCGATTACCCATAAAATTTTGTACCCTTAGAAATAGAAAACTTCGGCCCAATTTGATTGTCTAACCTACGAGGGAGGCCCAATTTGATTGTCTAGCCTACGAGGGAGGATGATATTGTTCGACTGAATAAAGTGAAATGACATATATACCCTTGATAGGGGCCAATGAGGAGGGAGGTGTTGTCCCAACCACTTTATGGAGGTTGGAACAAAATCCTTCTCTCTATATGTGGAGGAGGATTGGTTATTCACAAGCCAAGTGGACCCCAAACTAAAGCCAGCCTGGCCACATGTGTTAACAGGCCACAGTGGGTCCCACCATCATGATCCCTTTCATTATTGGCTGAGATGTTGAAGGTCCACCGCATGATCCTTCTGAGTGGAATGCCCTCCTTTTGTTGACACCTGCGGTTTTGAAAGTCGTGGAGATGCCACTGGGAAAGGTGATGGAAAGTGACGGTTGAAAAAGGCTCTGGGTCAACTCATTGGTTCACACGGAAGAATAATGGCATGATGATAAGCATCATCATCTGAGGTGAGATAGGGCTGCAAGTGGGCTTTGGGTCATCCCATTTGTCCACACTGTGTGCTCAAGGTAAAGTGATCTCCCATGTCATACATGTATAGGGCTGCAAATGGGCTTGGGTTAGCTCGAGGCCCATCGGGTCGGGTCGGGTCGGGTCGGATTTGGATTTAATTTAGGCAGAGTTTTTTCGTTTTTGAGAAAATATCACATCTCTATATTAGGAGGTGGTAAGGCTGACCCCAACATGTTCATTACTAAGGCCCTGATGTTCATCTGGCATGCGCTTCATGGTTGTCTTCCTACTTCACAGAGAATCACCTCTCGCCTCTCCCATGTGGAGAAGATTTGTTTTCTTTGTAATCAGGTAGAGGAAACTGAGGTGAATGTGCTATTTTACTGTTCTTTTGCTTGTGCGGTTTAGTTTGACTCAGAAGTTCATTTATATACGGGTGGAACCCAGTTATCCTTGAGCCAATGGATTTTTCGGCTGTTGTCTCTTGACAAAGCTAAAAAGGTTCCCTTCAGCTATGCCTCTATTCTCTTGTGGAACATATAGAAGGCCAGAAACCGTTGGATTTTTGATAGAGACCGGCCCAAGCCGGAATCGATTATCCTAAACTCTAATGCTCTGTTCTGGGACCTTTCCTCCGCTCATCTTAGGGGTCCGGAGCCTCACCACTCGCACTGGTTGCCGCCAGAGATAGGAACATTGAAAGTCAATGTTGATGGGGTGATTAGTGACTCGATGTCTGCTACCGGCATTATCATCAGGAACAGTGACGGAGTCCATCTTTATTCGGAAGGTACTATCTACAATTCTTGCGAGGTGATTAGCTTGAGATTGAAGCTAGAGCAATCCTCCTCGGATTGAGGGCCCTCCTCAAACTTGATGCCCCTACAGTGATTGTGGAAGGGAATAATCAAGTCCTTATTAACATCCTGTCGTATGGGGATATTTTGCCACCTTGGCAGATACAAAATATTGTGTCCGACTGCAGGCATATTGTTCGAAACTTTTCTAAGTGTCGGTTTTTCCATGTCAAGCAAAACCAGAACTGTTAGGCTGATGAGATAGCAAAATTTACAATTCGGGAACGAGTCACCTTTGCTTCCGCTTCTACCCTTGATTGTATTTCATTTATTGTGTTTTCTGAGATTAGACAACTGAATAATGTTATTGTAATTCCTTATTCTTGAGCTGGGGCGTCATGAATAGAACACCTGGAGTATCAGTTCATATATAACCTTCTAATGCCCATCTCAATTAATGCTTCTAAATCCAGCGAACGCTTAATGGCACCCAAATTTTTTCGGTTCTTAACCGGTACTATTGCGACCACTTACTTTTGGCACTCAATTGATGGGATATGTTTGTGGGCACTGCAATTAGCCCATAGGTCGAACCCAACTCGCACACGTAAAATAGTCCCGCACACAACGGCCCGCATGCGAAACTTGGCCCATACACAACAGCCCACCTGCGAATTTTGCCCGCACACAACGGCCCGCATGCGAACTCGGCCCGCATGTGAACTCAACTCGCACACAATGACCCATACATAAAAAGGGCCTGACTCAAAGCAAACAGGTTCCACTGGACCCGCTACCCGAACTCAAACATGGAAAATCGTGCCCCCTCCCTATAGGGAGGTGCGGCCGGCCATAAAGGGAAGAAAAGAAAAAGAAAAGAAAAAGAAAAAGAAAAGAAAAGAAAAAAATCCTAACCGTCTCGATGCGGGGGGAGGTGGCGCGGATGTCTACACAACCGTAGATCCGCGACGATCCCTCGATCCGACGGACAAGATGACGTCGTGTCGCCATGCAATCGGAAGGTGCAAAGATGACGATGCATCTTCAAAGATCAAGTCACATCTTGCCTTTAACCACCCCAAACAAAAAGGAAGGGATCAAGGTTGTTCCCCCAAATAAGGGAACAATATCTTGATGGTTATAGGGGGAGATATTGGATGAAACAAAAAGATTTCAGCCATATCTCTCCCAACCTCCCCCCTTTGCCTATAAATAGAGGGGGTGGGGGAAGGCATCAAAGGTCGAAAAAGCTGAAGACGAAAGGGCTCTGCAAGAGAAGCTCCAACGCTTGAAGACCGAAGGCTTTACGAGGCACGGCAAGCACGTCCTACGGGAATACTTGGCCCTTCAAGTCCTCATCAACGTGAAGACCTTGCACTCGAAGATCAAAGCTTCGACTCCTTGCACGAAGATGAAAGCTTGGAGAAGAAGACCCGGAGTCGTCGTCACCCCGACTTCTCCAACGATCTTCATCAACTCCGAAGACGCCATAAGCAAAGGCCGGAGAAGAAGATCGAAGCCGACAACACCCGTCGTCTTCAACAAAGGCGTCGACTCCTCGCATGAAGAAGAAAGCTTGGAGAAGAAGGCCTGAAGCCGGTGCTACCCCTGCCGTCTTCGTCAACAAAAGCCGACGCTATAACCGTCGCACGGTGACCGGTGCCATCCCCACTGTCTTCATCAACAAAAGCCGACGCTACAACCGTCGCACGGAAATCGGTGCTACCCCCGCCGAAAAGCCAAGCCGACGCCACAACCGTCGAGGAAACCAAAAGAATAAAGAAGCCTAGAAGAAGTAGCCATCGCCGTTTAAGAAGAAGATCGAGTCAAAGCTAAAGCCAAAGCCAACGCAAGAAGCCAAAGCAAACGCACCAGTAAAGCCTGCGCCAAAGCAACGCACGTGCCAAAGCCAAGAAACTACGACGATCACGAGCAAAGCACCGCACGTTCTAGCCGATACGAAGTCCGGAAGAACTAAAGCATCACAAGCCTCTACCCGCCTACGTTTGTGGGTGCAAATTTTGGTAAGAAGGTTGCCAACAGCAGGACCCACCGGCCCTGCCTGGTGGGCCCCCGAGTACCACAGCGGGACCCACCGGCCCTGCCTAGTGGGCCCCCCGAGTACCACAGCGGGACCCACCGGCCCTGCCTAGTGGGCCCCCCGAGTACCACAGCAGGACCCACCGGCCCTGCCTAGTGGGCCCCCCGAGTACCACAGCAGGACCCACCGGCCCTGCCCAGTGGGCCCCCGAAGACCGCAACGGGACCCACCGGCCCTGCCTGGTGGGCCCCTGAAGGCTTTCGAGGGACCCACCGGCCCTGCCTGGAGGATCCCCAGATACGGCAGCAGAAACCGCCATTTGCCCCGGAATTCCTCCCCGGGAATCCTATAAATAGAAGAGTCTTCGAATGTAAAGGGGGGGGGATCGAATTCTCAGTTCTAAAACCAGAGCTCTGGGATTTCCAACTTCCCATCTTCCACCTCTCTTTGATCTTCTTTTTCTCTCGAAGAGATCAGTGTTTACAGTGATACTCGGCCTGTCGAGATCACTCCAGCATAAGTGTTAGTGAATTCGGGTTGCTCCCTATAGCACGGAGACGTAGGCTTCGGCTGAACTCCGAGATCAATCTCTTGTGTCAAACTCTCTCTGATTGCCTCTCTGTTTACATATCGAAAGAGGTAACTTCAACTTCAATCAATAGATCGACCAACGATCTTCCACGTCAATACCTTCAATTGACTGGTGCTGCGAGAGTCTTCGGGTCGGCACGAAGATTTTCCCCCACAGTTTGGCGCCGTCTGTGGGATCCGATCAAAAAGTCCAACTCTTCGCTACTACTTGATCGGTTGAACCTACAACCGATCTTGATAGTCAAACTTCCTCGCCCTCTCGGTTGATCAGACAACTGAACGGCACTCTCGTTGCACCTTTCGCTCTCTGAATGGCGAGGACGAAACATCAAGGTCAACCAGAAGGAAGTAACACTCAACAACAACCTCGTCCCGAGACTCGTTCAATGAGTCAAAGGCTCAACTTCGGACAGCCCCTTGCTGTCCCCGAGATGGGGGTTCGTTCAGGGAGTGGCAAATCTGTCGATCGACCTATCGCCCACCCCGCGCGACAGTCGATTGGGCAAACAACACCCGCTCCTGCTGAAGATCCTCTATCGACCTACCAAATCTCTGCAGTCGACTTCCAGCTGCTTCAATTGGCAAAACAGAATGTCACCCTCACTGCTGAGAGGGATGCTCTGAAGAAGGCAGCCTCCGAGGCTGGAATCGCTCTTCCAATCCCCTCCACAAGCGAGAGAGTCGATCTTCCTCGACATTCCATCCACTCCGAACAACGGAGGTCAATGGGTACTACTGCCCTCGAGAGGATTCGACATGATCCAACTCCCTCTGCTACCCCCTGGAAGCAAAGTGTTTGGGATCGCCTCGAAGACGAGTCTTCCCAATCGTCTTCTGGCCGCAACTGCGACAAGAGGACACCTTCAAAACTCAACATACCAAGGAGGCACCAAATGAAAGGCGCTCCTTCAAAGAGTCGAGTTTCCCCTTCCATTCCACTTCAGCGTGGGCTTGGATCGGACCTCCGACATCGACTTCAACCGGCAAATACTTCGATGCCTGAGCAAGACCTTGCGATCTTGCCTCTTGACCCACCTCTAGGTCGAGGACATGGTCGCAGAGATGGCTATTCTTCTGCCGGGCCTCTACATCGAAGTCTCTTTGAGACAACATTTCCAAGGGGATGGAGAACTCCAATCCTCCCCAAATTCAACTGCATCAGAGGAGATCCTACTCTCCACATCCTTGCCTTCAAGCAAGCCTTAACGCCGCATGAAGAAGAAAACAATGTGCTCTGCCGCACCTTCGCTGGAAGTCTCGATGAACCGTCGCTCGACTGGTATCATAATCTCCGAGCTGGGTCCATCACCCAGTTCGATGTTTTGGCTAAACTCTTTGTGCAGCATTATCAGCTTAATCTGAAGCCCAAGAAGAAGCTGGACTCCCTCTATCGGCTGAGGATGGGTGCTGACGAGACTCTCCGAAGTTTCACTAGGAGATTTCGCAACGAGCACGCTGCCCTCTCTGGAAGACATCTGGATGATGAAGCCATCATGTTGGCTTTCCAGAACGCTCTCCGATTCGATCTACACATTTACAACGACTTCATCCGCAATCCCCCTCCTTCTCTGGGTGCAATGTTTGATCGAATCCAGAGAGATCGAGGTGGAAGACGATCAAATCGCTCGGAAAGGACGAGAAACGAAGAGAAGGCCTGCTGAAAGAGAAACTCCAAAGTATGCTGCAAAAGCCCACAATGCTGAGGCAGCAGCCCATCCAGCCAATAAGCGGTCAAGAAATGATGGACGTCGATCTCCTCCAAACAAGACCACTTTCACCGAGTGGAATTTACCAATCGAGCAAATCCTCGATCGCATTCAGCACGAAGAGTTCCTCCGATGGCCTAATCCACTGCAGCCCGACACCAAGTTCACTGCAGATAAAACAGTCTACTGTGATTTCCATCGCAGTCATGGGCATTCTACCGATCAATGCCACCGGCTAAAGTATCATTTGGAAGATCTGCTACGTATAGGACATCTCCAAGAATTTGTCAAAGGCGGGCAAGATCATTCCGTCAAGCATCGACAGTGAAGATCTCCCTTGAGATTGAAAGATCTGGGGGTTAGAGATGATCAACTTTCAATCAACTATTCGTATTGCCAGAAAACACAGCAGCAGGAAACTAGCTCCCAACTGGGAAAGTCCAGACATGATCGAAATCAAGAGAAAGCAAAGGATCCTATCAATTGCCACGAACTTGGAAAGCTAGACATTTTAAAATGCTCTATCCTCGATGTAAATTCCAAGCTGGATAAAGATTGCTTTCAAATGTTCATCTTATCGATTCAAATTCTAGAGCAGTTTCAAGCTATCTACATTCAAGCTCAAAGTTATCAGCATTCAAATTACCAGGTCGTTTAACAAGTTTGGGTGATTGAGTTGCGACTCAACCCCTTACACGCAAATGTTAAACGGTTTCGGGTTGTGCTACAACACAACCTTCAAGTCACTGGTCATTTAACGAGTTTGGGAGTTCGTGTTGCGACACTACCCCTTACGTGCAAACGTTAAATGACTTTCAATTTCAATATCGTCTAACAAGTTTGGGTGCTTGAGTTGCGACTCAACCCCTCACATACAAATGTTAACGATTTCAAGTTGTGCTACAACACAACCTTCAATTTCAATATCGTCTAACAAGTTTGGGTGCTTGAGTTGCGACTCAACCCCTCACGTACAAATGTTAACGATTTCAAGTCGTGCTCCAACAAAGTTTAATTTTCAAGTTATTCAACAGTTTGGGTGATCGAGTTGCGACTCATCCCTTTGCATTCAAGTATGTATATGTATTCAAATATTTCAATGCTATCCAGAACAGGACATTCAATGACATTCAACTCAAGACATTCAATTTCAAGCACCAGAAAGATATCTTCTATTATCAAAAATTGGTCAAGTACAATGTCGAGCTGCTACATATCAAAAGTTTACAAGTGTAAACAACAAAGAAAAAGGCAAAAACACATCAGGGCTTGGCTACGCTTGGAGCGCGCGACTTCTCCCCTTCAGATTCGCCACGAGCCTTGCTCGCAACGGAAGCTTTCGAGGATCGGATACTGCTGACATGTGCCCTGAGTGCCTCTGCCGCTTTCTCGGTCGTTTCTTTGTAACTCTTGCATTAAGACAATGCATGCTCCATTGCCTTCTTGGAAGTCTCTTCCCTGGCAGTAAAAGCAGCATGTTGAGTAGCAAGTCGTTCTTTCAGCTCCTTGATCTCGTTGGTGCGACCGCAGGACACGTCCTCAACCTTGGAGAGTCGATTCTTCAAGGATTCAA
Source organism: Chamaelirium japonicum (assembly GCA_947650365.1). NCBI lineage: Eukaryota > Viridiplantae > Streptophyta > Magnoliopsida > Liliales > Melanthiaceae > Chamaelirium > Chamaelirium japonicum. The sequence continues at coordinate 131,419,392 of OX393549.1, forward strand.
GCTCGTGACTGCGCCTCACAACGATCCTGCAGCCCCTTGATCTCCAGCTTCCCCTTGCGAAGATCCTCAATCTTGGCCTTGAGAGAGGTTTTCTTCGAAGACAGGATTTCCCTCAGCCTATCTCTCTCCTCGCTCACAGCCTTCAGTTCGGCCGTCAAACGGGTTACCTCGGATGCGGCCTCCCGTTCTCCTGCCTTCCTGGAAAGCTTGCTTGCGATTCTCAAACAGGCTGAGTTCTGCAAATGGACAAAGAGTTAGAATTATTCTGAAGATACAACTCAAATGATCGGTCAAGCATATGCACATACCACTATTTCAAGCCGATCGAAGGCTTCTTCAAAAGTAGCATCCGGAAGATTGCAAAGCTTCCGGATCGTGTTAGTGGGATGATTGATGTCAACATCACCCAAACTCCTTATCTTCTTCTTAGCCGGGCCAGCAGGTGTACCTACAATCCATGCAGCAATTCTAAGTGTTAGTATATTTTCGAGCTTCAAAGACAAGGAAGTCAATCAAAACAGGTTAGTACAGATACCTGAAGCCTCGACTTGGGGAGCCTTTCCCTTCCCACTGTCGGAGCTCTTACCCTTGGGGGTCGATTTCTCCTTGGTGGGGGTTGGCTCTGGCAAAGGATGAGGAGTAGCATCACCCACCCGGCTTCCTCTCTCCAAGTGAGCAGGAGAGGGAACATCTCGAGGAGGTAATGCTCCCCCTTTGTCTTCTTGTCCACTCGAGGAGGTAAGCCCTGCCACCATAGCAGCAACTTCCTCTGCCAGAGATCGCGAAGGGGGTGGGGGTTGTTCAACCTCCACACCCCCACTTATTGTCGCCCCTTCGAGACGGGGAACCTCGGGAGGTATTTGATCGAGAGGTGCAGGGTTGCTTCCAACCCCACCACTCCCCGATATCCTAATCTTGAAGCGCAGCGGGTTCTTTTTCAACTCCCCGAAGTCGTAAGTAGGAATCACCTTAGGGCCATCGCCCGTTGCATCCATGACCGCTTCCATCTTGCGAGCTTTAACTTGGTCAATAAGGATCGGCTGCGAATCCTTATCGGCCTTACCAATGGGGGTGGAAGGAATTTCTTCCTCACCACCCCCATGTCCTTCGGTACCACCAGTGGGGGTGGGAGGAATTTCTTCCTCGCCACCCCCATGTCCTTCGCCCTCACCATCGTCGCCATTTCCTTCACCACTGTCGCTGCTGTCGTCGGAATCATCATCATCACCATCATCTTCACCTTCCTCTTCTTCCCCCTCTTCTTCTTTTTTCTTCTCCTCCTCAACTAGCACTTTCCTTTTCTTCCTCGCTGGCCCCTTCGGAGTTACCAGTTTCTCCTCCGAGGGAAGTGCGCGCCTGGCTCCATAAACCTTCTTCTCGAACCGAAGCCTCCTAACAATTTTTCCAGACTGAGGGTCCTCCTCGTAATCTGAGTAGATGACCTCATTATCTTCATAGCGGGCCTTCGATCGGTGGAGAAGGTTGGCCTTGCCGTGTCGAACTGGGCAGTTCGAGAACTGCTTCCAAGATCGGGTCCCGCAGGTTAATTCCAGGAAGAGATTATCAACAGCTCCCACCTGCTCCGGAGACCACGCAAGAGCTCCTCCTACACTGAACATGTCTATTTCATCATGCACATTGTATCGCGGGACCTCAGGAACAGACATCGGGGTCCATGCACCAGACACCGACAGCGGCCAGTCAGTGTAGAGCTTATCAGAACCAATAGTGTCCTCGATCGGCCGAAGAGCAGACACACCCGTCAGATAGAAGAATGGACTGTCTTTCCTCCAGGCCCATCGGTAGTGATAGAAAAAATATCCAAACTCTATCCGGGCTTCTTCACCTTCGGGGAGGCTGGAATAGCATTCCCTCAGCTCCTTCTGGAAGTCCGATTCTACGCGACAGAAAGCGTAGATGATCCTCCAGGAGTTTCCAGTCACCTGCCCGGGACAGAGACCAGAGAGGTTCAGTAACCTCGCAGCAAAGGGAGGCAGTGGAACGCGCAGTCCACAGTTGAGCTGGCCGATCGTGACGATAGTCCCCATCACCTGCTCTTTGCTCGCATACGAGACAAAGATTGTCCGTCTGTCAATGCCAAAAGCTGACATAACTCCCGGAAGCGCTGGCTGGGCCTTCCCCTCAGTAAAACACGCTAACAGCTTCTGCAGTTTCTCCCTCTTCACGTCAGTGAGTTTGCCGCCAATGTTATACCCAAATTCTGGTTCCACCGACAGAGGTAACTGCGGGCAGAGGACAAACTTTGCCTTAGGAATCTGCTCTGGCCTCGATGGCGCTGAAGCAAACCCCACCCCTTGGTGCCTTTTGCCCAGCTGTCCAAGTTCGGCAAGTACGGCCTTGCCCTTGCCTCGACCCTTCGGAGGGGATGGAACCTCAACAATCTCCTTCCCTTTCCTCTTCGAAGGGACCCCGCCTGACTTCTTCGAACTTCCAGAAGACGCCATTTGATCGATCGAGCAAAAGCAGAAATCAAGAGCAAAAGAGTATGGACTTTGAAAAATTTTGGAAGCGTGAGGCAAAAATGACAGCCAGGGAAACTTATGTACCCAGGGTAAAATAGGTACGCAAATCGAGAAGACACGTGTCTTCACTGTATCAAATCGCGTGTTTTTGCAGGAACACGTGGCATCCATCCACAGCAAGCGCAAAATCAGGCGAACCGTCAGACCAGACGAAACGTCGGACCCCCGGTCCACGTGAACCAAACGGTCCAAGCGAGCCACCGGTCTAAGTAAACCAGACCGCCGATCAAAAGCCTCATTCAAACCAACCAAAGACTCAAAACAGGAAAGATCAAACTCCATCAATGATCAAAACTCTGCCAGAAGATCGAAGAATGGAACAGTTATGAAACCCTCTCTAAGGGCAGGTTCAAAACTTTCAACTAATCTTTAAAATTTCTACTAGATCTGGCAAAAAACCAAGGTTTTTTGCCGATCACTCGAACCTTGACCGGATAATTTTTACCGATCGGACAAACTTGTCCGATCGGCAAAAATCATTTGATCGGTCAAATTTCTACTAGATCTGGCAAAAAAACCAAGGTTTTTTGCCGATCACTCGAACCTTGACCGGATAATTTTTACCGATCGGACAAACTTGTCCGATCGGCAAAAATCATTTGATCGGTCAAATTTCTACTGGATCTGGCAAAAAACAAAGGGTTTTTGCCGATCACTCGAACCTTGACCGGATAATTTTTTACCGATCGGACAAACTTGTCCGATCGGCAAAAATCATTTGATCGGTCAAATTTCTACTGGATCTGGCAAAAAACCAAGGTTTTTTGTCGATCACTCGAACCTTGACCGGATAATTTTTACCGATCGGACAAACTTGTCCGATCGGCAAAAATCATTCGATCGGTCAAATTTCTACTGGATCTGGCAAAAAAACCAAGGTTTTTTGCCGATCACTCGAACCTTGACCGGATAATTTTTACCGATCGGACAAACTTGTTCGATCGGCAAAAATCATTCGATCGGTCAAATTTCTACTGGATCTGGCAAAAAACCAAGGTTTTTTGCCGATCACTCGAACCTTGACCGGATAATTATTTACCGATCGGACAAACTTGTCCGATCGGCAAAAATCCTTCGATCGGTCAAATTTCTACTGAATCTGGCAAAAAACAAAGGGTTTTTGCCGATCACTCGAACCTTGACCGGATAATTTTTACCGATCGGACAAACTTGTCCGATCGGCAAAAATCATTTGATCGGTCAAATTTCTACTGGATCTGGCAAAAAACCAAGGTTTTTTGCCGATCACTCGAACCTTGACCGGATAATTTTTACCGATCGGACAAACTTGTCCGATCGGCAAAAATCATTCGATCGGTCAAATTTCTACTGGATCTGGCAAAAAAACCAAGGTTTTTTGCCGATCACTCGAACCTTGACCGGATAATTTTTACCGATCGGACAAACTTGTTCGATCGGCAAAAATCATTCGATCGGTCAAATTTCTACTGGATCTGGCAAAAAACCAAGGTTTTTTGCCGATCATTCGAACCTTGACCGGATAATTATTTACCGATCGGACAAACTTGTCCGATCGGCAAAAATCCTTCGATCGATCAAATTTCTACTGAATCTGGCAAAAAACAAAGGGTTTTTGCCGATCACTCGAACCTTGACCGGATAATTTTTACCGATCGGACAAACTTGTCCGATCGGCAAAAATCATTTGATCGGTCAAATTTCTACTGGATCTGGCAAAAAACCAAGGTTTTTTGCCGATCACTCGAACCTTGACCGGATAATTTTTACCGATCGGACAAACTTGTCCGATCGGCAAAAATCATTCGATCGGTCAAATTTCTACTGGATCTGGCAAAAAACCAAGGTTTTTTGCCGATCACTCGAACCTTGACCGGATAATTTTTACCGATCGGACAAACTTGTCCGATCGGCAAAAATCATTCGATCGGTCAAATTTCTACTGGATCTGGCAAAAAACCAAGGTTTTTTGCCGATCACTCGAACCTTGACCGGATAATTTTTTACCGATCGGACAAACTTGTCCGATCGGCAAAAATCTTTCGATCGGTCAAATTTCTACTGGATCTGGCAAAAAACCAAGGTTTTTTGCCGATCACTCGAACCTTGACCGGATAATTTTTTACCGATCGGACAAACTTGTCCGATCGGCAAAAATCCTTCGATCGGTCAAATTTCTACTGAATCTGGCAAAAAACAAAGGGTTTTTGCCGATCACTCGAACCTTGACCGGATAATTTTTACTGATCGGACAAACTTGTCCGATCGGCAAAAATCATTTGATCGGTCAAATTTCTACTAGATTTGGCAAAAAATCAAGGTTTTTTGCCGATCACTCGAACCTTGATCGGATAATTTTTACCGATCGGACAAACTTGTCCGATCGGCAAAAATCATTCGATCGGTCAAATTTCCCACTGGATCGGTCAAAAAACCATGTTTTTTGACCGATCACCCTATTCTTGACCGGTTGAATTTTGACCGATCGGTCAAAATTTGACCGATCGGTCAAAAATTAACCGATCGGTCAAATTTCAACCGATCGGTCAAATTTCCTACTGGATCGGTCAAAAAACCATGTTTTTTGACCGATCACCCTATTCTTGACCGGTTGAATTTTGACCGATCGGTCAAAATTTGACCGATCGGTCAAATATGACCGATCGATCAAAAATCAACCGATCGGTCAAATTTCTTACTGGATCGGTCAAAAAACCCTGTTTTTTGACCGATCACCCGATTCTTGACCGGTTGAATTTTGACCGATCGGTCAAAATTTGACCGATCGGTCAAAATTGACCGATCAATCAAAATTGACCGGTCAGTCCTTTTTTACGCTAACACTCGACAAAGCTCCTCTACGTGTGTGACAGGGGGTCGTTAGCTTTGCACCACGAATCCAAGCCAGCCAAGGTGGCCTCTTAGCTAACTTGGAGGGGGTAACTGTGGGTGCAAATTTTGGTAAGAAGGTTGCCAACAGCAGGACCCACCGGCCCTGCCTGGTAGGCCCCCGAGTACCACAGCGGGACCCACCGGCCCTGCCTAGTGGGCCCCCCGAGTACCACAGCGGGACCCACCGGCCCTGCCTAGTGGGCCCCCCGAGTACCACAGCAGGACCCACCGGCCCTGCCTAGTGGGCCCCCCGAGTACCACAGCAGGACCCACCGGCCCTGCCCAGTGGGCCCCCGGAGACCGCAACGGGACCCACCGGCCCTGCCTGGTGGGCCCCTGAAGGCTTTCGAGGGACCCACCGGCCCTGCCTGGAGGATCCCCAGATACGGCAGCAGAAACCGCCATTTGCCCCGGAATTCCTCCCCGGGAATCCTATAAATAGCAGAGTCTTCGAATGTAAAGGGGGGGGATCGAATTCTCAGTTCTAAAACCAGAGCTCTGGGATTTCCAACTTCCCATCTTCCACCTCTCTTTGATCTTCTTTTTCTCTCGAAGAGATTAGTGTTTACAGTGATACTCGGCCTGTCGAGATCACTCCAGCATAAGTGTTAGTGAATTCGGGTTGCTCCCTATAGCACGGAGACGTAGGCTTCGGCTGAACTCCGAGATCAATCTCTTGTGTCAAACTCTCTCTGATTGCCTCTCTATTTACATATCGAAAGAGGTAACTTCAACTTCAATCAATAGATCGACCAACGATCTTCCATGTCAATACCTTCAATTGACTGGTGCTGCGAGAGTCTTCGGGTCGGCACGAAGATTTTCCCCCACAACGTTCAAGCACAAGTGCCAAAGCAAAGCAAACGCCAGCGCCACGCCAAAGCCGAAAGCTAAAGCTAAAGCCAAAGCCGACGCCAAAAACACGATCAACGTCACGAATCGACGATCAAGGGTGCCAAGGTCTAGTAAGGATCGAGGGAGACACGAAGGCCGAGGAAAGAAGCCCCAAAACCTCCCTAGCCGAGAAAGCACGAAGCACGGACGGGATAAAATCAACGGCCGATATTTCTTAGCCTCTCAAGAAACCCTCACCGTGTAAGGACCTTTGTCCTGGGCAACCCCTTCAGAGCTCTCGCACGAATACCACGTGGAGACGCGGATCAAAGGGACCCTCCAGAGGATCTCTCCCACAATCTCCTGATTAAATATTCACCGCACCCGGACTCGCCACACCCGAGCCCCCCGGGTCCCGGCATCTGTAATCTCGTGTGCTCGCAATAAAGACGACTCGAATCTTTTTCTGCGCATACAGATTTCTGGCACGCCCGGTGGGACCTCCTCTCCTTTCATCCGTACGTTTGAAGGAGTTGCTTTAAGTTCGCCATGGCCGGGACGAACGACGATATGTTTGCTCCAACAAGCCTTTCACCTATCACCGAGTCTCCGCTACTCCAACATGACAATCTAGAAAATCCGGAGAACAACGTTCCCCCGGTAGTACGCGTCTACACTCAGCGTGCTCAAACTCTCGCGGACTTCTTCACGCCCGAAACCGCTACCGAAGATGCTCGCCATAGCACCAATGAGGCCTTGGTGCACGAAGAAATAATCCTCGATCCTGGAATTCAAGTCCAGAAATTTTGGGAGATCCAGCCCCAACTCAGAGTCCATCCGGGTTCTCCAGCGGACTTTGCACCTCCTTTGCAGGGGGCAAACGTTCGTCACCAAGCAGAAGCAAGTCGGCGTAACTACGTCTCCGACGAGGATGGCGACGATCCAGGCATGCAACATCGAGACGTCCTGCGTCATCATCCTCCATCCGCTCTCCAGCTCCAAGTCATGCAAATGGGTGAACACATGGCACAAATCACCCGAATAATGGAGGAGAAGGATCATCATATTAATACCTTGCTTCAAAGGCTAAGTGCGAGGGATGCTACGGCATTCAGCCAACCTCCTGCTTCTCCATTAGCTGCTCCGGCTCCGTCTCAAACTCCCGCTCCTGCAGAAGTTGTTCCGGCAATACTAGCGGCTACTCCTGCACTCTCTTCGGCTCCCATGCCAGTCTCAGTGGTCGCGCAACCTTCAATGGCAGCAACAATGAATGCCCAGCAAATACAAGCGTTGGTGGCCGACATGATGCGTTCCCACGGCGGTAGTCTACCTCCGATCACGGTGGCATACTCAAAGCCTTACACCACAAGGATCCAACAGCTGCGCTTCCCTACCCGGTTCCAGCCGCCAAAGTTCCAGCACTTCGATGGGAAAGGCAATCCAAGGTAACACATTGCCCACTTTGTCGAAACTTGCAATAACGCCGGCACATACGTCGATGAGATGGTGAAGCAGTTCGTTTGCACACACAAAGGTAATGCTTTTGACTGGTACGTTGATCTTCCTCCAGGATCCATTGACAGCTAGGATCAGATGGAGAGGAAATTCCTCAACCGCTTCTACAGCACTCGGCGCATCATCAACATGACCGAGCTTACTGTCGTCAAGCAAAGGAAGGACGAATTAGTAATCGATTACATCGATCAATGGAGGAATCTCGCCCTAAATTCACAAGACCGCTTGTCTGAAGACTCGACTTTCGAGATGTGTACCCAAGGCATGCACTGGGGCTTTCTCTACATCCTCAAGGGGATCAAGCCTCGGTCCTTCGAAGAACTTGCAACTCAAGCTCACGACATGGAGCTCAGCTTAGCAAATCGCGGGGACTCAAAGGCCAAAGACTTTCTGAAGGTGGAAAAGAAAGACAAACCATCGGCACCCAAATCAAAGTAAGTTAACGTCGCCGACATCGCCTCGGCCTCCAAGCCACTCAAAATCAGTGGTAAGTCGGATCAAGAAAAAGGAGCTGATATTCCATCGCCTCCACCCCAAAAGACAGTCGAGGATGACTCTTGAAGAGCTTGAGGCCAAAGAGTATCCCTTTCCAGACTCGGAAGTCTCCTCCATGTTCGATCAGCTACTACAAGAGAAGATGATTGAGCTTCCTCCTTCAAAAAGGCCCGAACAAATGCATCGTGTCAATGATCCACTCTTCTGCAAATACCATCGAGTGGTTAGCCATCCTATCGAGAAATACTTCGTCTTCAAAGAAAAGATCATGACGCTCGCAAAGCAAGGGAAAATTGAGATCGACTCCGGTGACGTTGCAATAGCAAACATGACGTCCATCACCTTCGGTTCATTTCAACCAATACTTATTGTTGCACATCAGAAAAGGCCCAAGTTGCGCATCAATCGCTAGAGACCAATTACGAAGTTAGCTCCACAACGGAGAGTCCCAGAGCGACGATGGCATGCTCCTACGCTTACTGAGGAAGAAACGCCATTACCCAGGAGGCAACCATTGCCTACATCGGCATCTCGCCCAAACAAGGCCATGTCTCAACAAATTCTCCAAACAAGGTACGAGCAAGGAGACCCGGAGGTCGGTCTGTTAGGCCAGTCCTCAAGTAAATTCGACTACTACGTCCTCTACTCCAAACCTTTGTCTGTCTTAATAGAAGAAATCAAACCCACCAGCTGGGGGTCAGGAGACGAGCCAGCGGGGTCCCCAGAGGAGCAAGTCTCCCCGACCCATGAAGAACCTGTAATTGCCACTCCAAACCTTCACCCCGGTGAGGGAGAATCCACTGATGAAGATGCATGGATCATGCTACCTCGCAGGCGTAGGCCATGGATGGCAAGGAGTCGCAAGATAGATCGGGTGACAAGAAAGCTTCCTGAATGAAGAACTTACAAAAAGAAAAGTAAAGCTCCAGGAAGGAAGACATTCAAAGTACCACCAACAGATCCAGATAATCTCCTCCTGCAAAACACTCCAGAACCGGCAACGTTGTAAGAATTCTTCCCCGATTACTTCCTCCCAGCTGAACAACAGCACAAAGTTTCTTGTTGCATGGTTGAAATCCACATGACACCGGAAGAAGGAGACAAGATCGAGTCTCATAAAAAGAGCAACACCGATAACAAGGAGGATAATTCCGACAAAGACAGTGCTATTGCTCACGATGAGGCAATCTTGTACTTGCCACTCATAGAAGCACTACACCTCCCAAAGAAGGCTCGCCTAGCAATGGCCGAGGCTTTGACAGATCCAGACAGCTACAAAAGAAAGAAGAAAGACGCCAAGAAAGACAAAACTATTGTCTCCTGCCATGCAGCGATAACTTTCTAGGACGAAGATCTACAGCTCGGAGCACGACTGCACAATCGACCTGTCTATGTCTCGGGATATATCAACGAGAAGCCGGTAAATCGAATCCTGTTGGATTATGGCTCCGTCGTCAACATCATGCCCATCCAAACAATGCGGCAGCTCGGCATTACCACCGACCAGCTCTCACAAAGCCAGCTGGTCATTCAAGGGTTCAACCAAGGCGGACAGTCCACCATAGGAATCATCCGTCTAAAACTCTCCATTAGCCAGCTTGACACGACAGTTCTCTTCCATGTCATTGACTGTCAGACATCATATCGCCTTCTACTAGGACGACCGTGGCTACATGAAAACGGTGTCGTAGTTTCCACCTGGCACCAATGCCTCAAGTACTATGAGGAAGGTCTGGAGAAATGCATTATTGCAGATGACAAACCATTCAATGAGGCCGAAGCACACCTCGCTGATGCCAAATTTTACCAAGCAAAGGACCTTGTTGTAGAAGTCCTTCCAGCTAAAGCTCCTCGAACTCAGAAAGCTAAAAGGAGGGAGCAGGAGGAAACTCAGCCAACTCCAAATCCTGTGCAACCATCCAAGGCAATGCACGAAATCAGAGAAGTGCTAGTGCCAAGACGAAGGATGCGTATCAGCTCCAAGCCAAGATCCATGCAACATACCCCGTTGCCTGTCCAAGCTACGCCAGTCTTGTGCCTCATGCCTCAATGGCTTCGCAAACATGAACGACCATTTTTTGCCTCGCCAAAAGAGATGGTCCAGCCGCTATCGGAGGCAAATGTCATCACTCTGCAAGAGATGACACTGCCACTACCTAGTCTGATGCAAGCTTCAAGCCCGCCAAAACTTGTTAGTTCTTTCAAATCCAGCCAACTCATATTCAAACCAAAAGGAAGTTGGGGACAAAATGCCGCAAAGGTGCTGTTCAAAGCCGGTTACAACGAGGACAGTGCCACACATATGAGTACACTCCCGCCAGCTCCAATACCACACGGGATGACCAAGACTCAAGCCCATTTACTCCAAAGCGGCGAGCAGATCCTACCAAATCGGCAAGGCATCGGCTCTCGTCAAACCCCGATGGTCATTAAGATCACAAGAGAGAAGACCTTCACCTCTAACTATATTGAGGCGAAGTTGGTAGATGAAGCAGAAGAGGGATCGTCAGCCTCCGACGCACGCTCCACCAATGTCGTTCATCCCAATACCAGGTTCACCAAAAGAAAGTGATATCGAGCATGACGTTGAACCATACCCCAGAAGCAAAAGAAGAGCATCAAAAACCAGTCAAGTCAAAATCCTATATCAGTATTCAAAAGACTTGGGCCAATCAGACAAGTAAAGCAAAGGTCAGTATTCGACCGTTTGGGAAAGCCACCTACTGAGGTGAGAAATAACATTCCCACACTCCCACCCATATCAATCTTCCATACTAACAACATCAACGATATCATTTTGGTATCTGTTACCCATATCACAATTTTCGACCCTTCAATCGGCGCCACTTCTACTTCGGACGACGAGTTGCCCGACGCCCCGCTAGTCCTCGAAGAAGGGGGGCAATCTACCGTCGACGATTTAAAGGAAATCAACTTGGGTACGCAGGAGGATCCTCGGCCTACATTCGTAAGTGCACTCCTGACTCCCGAAGAGCAGGCCGCATATATCAAGCTACTCCAAGAATACATAGATGTCTTCGTATGGTCCTACAAGGAAATACCAGGACTTGACCCCAAGATCGCAGTACACCAGCTCCCTGTCAGACATGGAGCTAGCGCCATCAAGCAAGGACAAAGACGCTACCTACCAGAACTAATACCGCAAATAGAAGGCGAAATCAACAAGCTCATTGAAGCCGGCTTTATCCGAGAAGTTAAATATCCAACGTGGATCTCCAGCGTGGTCCCAGTCAAGAAGAAGAACGGTCAAATCAGAGTACGCGTGGACTTTAGGGATTCAAATAATGCATGTCCCAAGGATGATTTCCCATTACTAATCATAGAGTTAATGGTAGATGCGACAACAGGCCATGAAGCACTAACCTTCATGGATGGATCCTCAGGCTACAACCAGATCCGTATGGCCCCCAAAGATGAAGAGCTTACGGTATTCCGTACGCCAAAAGGGATTTACTGCTATAAAGTTATGCCTTTCGGCTTGAAAAATGCAGGAGCTACCTACCAACGAGCAATGCAAAAAAATTTCGACGATATTCTTTATCAGAATATGGAATGCTACGTTGACGACCTCGTGGTAAAATCAAGACAAAAGGCAATGCATCTTCAAGACCTCGAGCTGATCTTCAAACGGCTTCGAAGGTATCAGCTCCGCATAAACTCGCTTAAATGCGCATTTGGAGTCTCCTCGGGTAAGTTTCTCGGCTTTGTCGTACGACATCGAGGCATCGAGATAGATCAATCCAAAATAGATGCTATTCTCAACATGCCAATCCCAAAAACAGTGCGAGACCTCAGAGGTCTCCAGGGCCATTTGACATATATCAGGAGATCTATCATCAACTTAGCTGGAAAATATAGGCCCTTCAGTCGGCCTCATGAAGAAAGGAGCACCATTCAAGTGGGATGAAGCTTGTCAGGAAGGCCTCCGAAACATCAGGAATTACTTACTCAAGCCTCCAGTTCTGACAGCACCAGTTCAAGGAAAGCCATTGGTCCTCTACATCAGCGCCCAGGAGTAGTCCTTGGGGGCACTCTTGGCTCAAGATAACGAGCTAGGCAAGGAAACAATATGTTACTATTTGAGTCGCACTCTCATCGGCGCGGAGCTAAATTACTCCCCGATTGAGAAGGTATGTCTGGCACTCATCTTCGCCACAAAGAAGTTGCGACACTATATGTTAGCTCACGCCATCAGACTTATCTCAAAAGCTGACCCACTCAAATAAATCATGTCAAGACCAGTGCTCTCCAGACGTTTGGGTCAAAAGCTGGCCCACTAAAATACACAACGGCCCACCTGCGAATTCGGCCCGCACATAACGGCCCGCATGCGAACTCGGCCCGCATGTGAACTCAACTCGCACACAATGACCCATACATAAAAAGGGCCTGACTTAAAGCAAACGGGTTCCACCGGACCCGCTACCCGAACTCAAACATGGAAAATCGTGTCCCCTCCCTATAGGGAGGTGCGGCCGGCCATAAAGGGAAGAAAAGAAAAAGAAAAGAAAAAGAAAAAGAAAAAGAAAAGAAAAGAAAAAAATCCTAACCGCCTCGATGCGGGGGGAGTGGCGCGGATGTCTACACAACCGTAGATCCACAACGATCCCTCGATCCGACGGACAAGATGACGTCGTATCGCCATGCAATCGGAAGGTGCAAAGATGACGACGCATCTTCAAAGATCAAGTCACATCTTGCCTGTAACCACCCAAAACAAAAAGGAAGGGATCAAGGTTGTTCCCCCAAATAAGGGAACAATATCTTGATGGTTATGGGGGGAGATATTGGATGAAACAAAAAGATTTTAGCCATATCTCTCCCAACCTCCCCCCTTTGCCTATAAATAGAAGGGGTGGGGGAAGGCATCAAAGGTCGAAAAAGCTGAAGACGAAAGGGCTCTGCAAGAGAAGCTCCAACGCTTGAAGATCGAAGGCTTTACGAGGCACGGCAAGCACGTCCTACAGGAATACTTGGCCCTTCAAGTCCTCATTAACGTGAAAACCTTGTACTCGAAGATCAAAGCTTCGACTCCTTACACGAAGAAGAAAGCTTGGAGAAGAAGACCCGGAGTCGTCGTCACCCCGACTTCTCCAACGATCTTCATCAACTCCGAAGACGCCATAAGCAAAGGCCGGAGAAGAAGATCGAAACCGACAATACCCGTCGTCTTCAATAAGGCGTCGACTCCTCGCACAAAGAAGAAAGCTTGGAGAAGAAGGCCTGAAGCCGGTGCTACCCCTGCCGTCTTCGTCAACAAAAGATGACGCTACAACTGTCGCACGGTGACCGGTGCCATCCCCACCGTCTTCATCAACAAAAGCCGACGCTACAACCGTCGCACGAAAATCAGTGCTACCCCCGCTGAAAAGCCAAGCCGATGCCACAACCGTCGAGGAAGCTGGAAGAATAAAGAAGCCTAGAAGAAGTAGCCATCGCCGTTCGAGAAGAAGTTTGAGTCAAAGCTAAAGCCAAAGCCAACGCAAGAAGCCAAAGCAAACACACTGGTAAAGCCTGCGCCAAAGCAACGCACGTGCCAAAGCCAAGCAACTACGACGGTCACGAGCAAAGCACCGCACGTTCTAGCCGATACGATGCGAAGTCCGGAAGAACTAAAGCATCGCAAGCCTCTACCCGCCTACGTTCAAGCGCAAGCGCCAAAGCAAAGCAAACGCCAGAGCCACACCAAAGTCGAAAGCTAAAGCCAAAGCCGACGCCAAAAACACGATCAACGCCACGAACCGACGATCAAGGACGCCAATGTCTAGCAAGGATCGAGGGAGACACGAAGGCCGAGGAAAGAATCCCCAAAACCTCCCTAGCTGAGAAAGCGCGAAGCACGGACGGGACAAAATCAACGGCCGATATTCCTTAGTCTCTCAAGAAACCCTCACCCTGTAAGGACCTCTGTCCTGGGCAACCCCTTCAGAGCTCTCGCACGAATACCACGTGGAGACGCGGATAAAAGGGACCCTCCAGAGGATCTCTCCCACAATCTCTTGATCAAATATTCGCCGCACCCGGACTCGCCACACCCGAGCCCCCCGGTCCCGGCATCTATAATCTCGTGTGCTCGCAATAAAGACGACCCGAATCTTTTTCTGCGCATACAATGTTTCTTCCCAAATGTATGATACGATCTCCTCCAAAACAGCTTCAAAAAAATAAAAAATCTTCAAAACATCTCTCGCTTAATCTTTTTTCTTCCGCTTCATCTATTGTCATCTTCCTCCATCCTGAGCCACCAGATTCCCTCAAAAGTTTCTACATATATTTTTCTACCATATAAAACAATCTCAGAAGACTGATAGATGTCCTCTAACGAAACCCTCTCTCTCTCTCTCTCTCTCTCTCTCTCTCTCTCTCTCTCTCTCTCTCTCTCTCTCTCTCTCTCTCTCTTTCTGTGTGTGTGTGTGTGTGTGTGTGTCATGATGAATCACTCAGCTCACTCCCACACTTGTACAGTTCATCTCGTCTTCTAATCTAGGATTCTGTTATGGAATACAGATGAAATGATGTACAAGTGTCAAAGGGGACTTCGATCGTATCTCGATGGTCTCTATAATTAGGGGTGTTCATGGTTCGGGTTGGTTCGGTTTTTTAATAAATTTGGAACCAAACCGGTTGATCGGTTCTCTAGAAAATAGAACCGAACCAAACCATTCCTTGGTAAAAACCGAACCAAACCAAACCGGAAAAGTTCGGTTTGGCTCTGCAGGTCTTTCAAATCACTCAATAGCCTCAAAGATCGCCCCCTCGACTCTTTCCAAATACTTGATTGACAAAAATAATGAGATTGAATTGGCAATAAACATCCAACCAAATGTTCTTGAATTGACAATGAGGGGTGAATGGCTAAGCAGCTAAATGATTCATATTTCACTTTTAAGTCTTTAACTTTGGTTGCTACTATTTGCCCCCAGAATTACTAGCAACATCCTTAACTTTTCTCTTTGAGATATTTCATAAGTTGGGACTTGGGGGTGCTAATAATTATGTGGGTGCATATAGCAACACCCTTCACTTTTTAGTTTCATCATACGGTTGAACACTTGAAAGTCTTGAATGCATCGAATGACAATGATTGGGGTCACCACCATGCAATGTACAAAACTAGTGAGACTGTATAGTAGTAACTACATAAATTTTTGAGAAACGGAATGAAAAATATTAATATTTTAATAAACGGAACTAAAGTTGGGAATTTGTCAAAAACGGACTATTACGCCATCTCAAATGGCGTAAAGTCTTTACGCCATTTGAGATGGCGTAAAACTTTTGGGTTTTTTTATAATGCCGATAATGCCCTTCATTTACGCCAACTGAGATGGCGTAAATTTTTTTTTTTATTTATTTATTTTTTTTCATTTATTTTTATTCAATCTGTCGGCTCTTATTTTGATTTTTTTTTTTCATTATTCTATCATCTAACGGCTATTATTTTTTGTTCCGTTTTTGAAAATGTGAGGGGTAAAATTTAATTCAAGTAAAATTTGGGGGGTAAAATCTAATTCAAGCAAAATTTGGGGGGTAAATTCAAAATAACCCTTCTTTTTATTTACTCAAAGGCTTTACGCCATTTAAAATTTGGGGGGTAAAGTCAAAATAACCCTTCTTTTTATTTACTCAAAGGCTTTCGCCATTTGAAATGGCGTAAAGCCTTTGAGTAAATAAAAAGAAGGGTTATTTTGAATTTACCCCCCAAATTTTGCTTGAATTAGATTTTACCCCCTACATTTTCATTAATTACACTTTACCCCCCAAAACTAACTGCACCGTCAGCTCACCCCCCAAAACTTTATTTCTTTTCCATCAGCTCACCCTTCCAAATTTACGCCATCTCAGTTGGCGTAAATGAGGGCATTATCGACATTATAAAAAAACCCAAAAGTTTTACGCCATCTCAAATGGCGTAAAGACTTTACGCCATTTGAGATGGCGTAATAGTCCGTTTTTGACAAATTCCCAACTTTAGTTCCGTTTATTAAAATATTAATATTTTTCATTCCGTTTCTCAAAAATTTCTGTAGTAACTACTGAGGGTATACTACCAATGGTTCGGATTGGGTTGGTTCGGGTTAAAATACACACAACCTAGAACCGAACCGAACCGAACCGATCTTAGCGGTTTTTATTTTTTTGGAACCGAACCGAACCGAACAGTCAAAAATACCCGATCCAAACCGAACCAAATAGACCGGTTCGGTTCAGTTTGGCGGGTCAACCCGAACCAATGAACACCCCTATCTATAATGGGTGATGGGTGGCAATCATAAGTTGGGTGCCAATATAATTTTTTTAAAACGGAGAGGTGCCAAAAGTAAGAGATTGTTTGGTTGCATAATTAAAATACTAAGTGTCGATAGAGGCTCCATGTTATTTTTTTTCTTTTTGTCATGTCGATCAATAGGAAGGGAAAATAAAAAGAAGGTTTAGGCATATAACATGGTAGAATCTCAGGCTTAATTTGGGCATGGTTTGGGTTGGGGCTTCATAAAAAAAGTTTCGGGTTGGATTTTATTTTTAAAACATTATCTTTCTAACATATTATCTCTATCATATTCTCTTTCTATAATATTTTCTCTATCTCTAACATTCAGTCTATATCATTTTCTCTCTCTAATAATTTCTCATTCTACAATATTATTTATGTAATACTTATCTACCTATATTCTCTCTAAAATATTTCTCTTAATAATACATTCTTTCTGTAATATTTTCTCTCTACAATATTTTCGTTCTGATATTCTATCTGTGATTTTTTCTCTATAATATTTTCTCTTTCTATAATATTTTTATCTTCACTCTCTATGCCATTTTCTCTCTCTATAATATCTTCTCTCTAACATATTTTCTCTACAACATTTTTTCTTTTTATTATTTTAATGGTAACATTTTTCATTTCTATAACATCTTTCTACAATATTTTTTCTTTACAACATTTTCTTTATAATATTTTCTTTTACAATATCTTTTCTCTTCTCTCTCTGTCATTTTCTCTTTCTAAAACATTCTCTCTATATATTATTTTCTCTCTCTAAATATTCTCTTTCTACAATACTTTCTCTCAATAATATTTTCACTATAATATCTAATTTTCTCTCTCTACAATATTTCATCTCTATATGTTCCTCTCTCTATGATATTTTCCTTTTATAATACTTTCTCTGTGATATTCTCTCAACAACATTCTCTCTCGGAGCCGCATGAGAAGTCGCAAAAAAACCGAGGAGATAGAGACTGCATGTAGCAACATGCAATCAAGGCTTAAAAAATATCGTCACCGATGTGCCGTGTTGTGAGGAGGATCGGGTGTTTGGACAGCACGAGGTGTGTGCGGCTAAACACAGGCAGCAAGGAGGACCAGACAGTTAAATGGGACGTGATGCATTTGCCTGGAAGTGCTAGCTAGTTGAGTTGGGACCTGGGATCGAATCCCGCTTCTATCTAGTAGTTAACTGATTGATAGAGATCCTAGTCTGACCCCCCTTAGATGTGACGTTGATGGAAAGAAAAGAAAAGAAAAGAAAGATGCATGTGTCAGGACACGGGTTGCAAGATGGACCCGACATCAAGTCGGGCCGGGCATTTCGACCACATATGGTGCCGGGTGTCTAAACGATTGTGGTGGTTGGAGGTGCAACGCAATTACACAAGGTGTCGGATCCGGGAAAAGTTTTGGTTTTTGGCTCCCTTTTGAGCCCTACTGCCTTTAAAGTCTTTGCCATCCACGTTCTGCCCTTATCATGTGGGGGTGGCTGGAATCAAATGGCTTCTGATTGATGGGTCCCACACCAAGAAGTATTCTTGTAGATAAAAGCACCTTGCCATGTCAACAAAAGTCCTAAATGTTCATTCATGTTTTTTGTATAGACTATACACCTAATTTCACATCGGTCCCTCAACGATTCCTAAACTATGCTCCGTTTACATGTTCATTATTGTTCACCCCCTCCGTCAACGTTCAATCATCAAACTTAATATTTATCTCAAAGATATCCTTCTCAATATGAGTGAACACATTTTCGAAATATAACTTGTGCTGACGAGGACGAGAAAAGTTTGGTATAAAAATTATGTTTAAAGGCTAAAATTTGACAGAAGGGGGAAACATACAAACAGAGCATAGTTAAGGGGGTCAAGTTGTTCAAGAAAATACTCGAGGAATCAATGTGAAATTAGGTGAACAGTGGGTTTGTTTGTAATTTGCCCAATTATTTAATAATGTATAAAGATAAAGTAACTTTTATTAAAGAGTTGTGTAGTGTTAACTTACCAACTTAAAGGGCTTAGCACTCCCCCCGCACGTGCGGTCTCCTATACGGATACAAACATTGTGGAAATACACGAGCACAAAGAACAGTGGGAGAATATATAACCAAGGTATCAATGCACCTCAAGGGATTTGAACACATGACCTCATGTTGTGATGATGGAGAGGCTGAGGTAGAAAATGAAAATGTGTTTTCATCAAAGACAACATGGAGGGAGAAAAACTCCATTTGTAGACATATCAAGACAACCATATCCACAGTGGTTAAGACTATACCCCAAGAAAATGCATTTTCTAGTGCAATACTCTATTTTATATTTATTATAGGCCAGGGTCGTAAAAATGGATAGCAGGCACACCCAAACGCGCGTAAGATGGCGTAATCAGGAGCAACATTAAACAACTTTTCATAAGGGGATAAATGTTACAGAACTGGCTATTGATGAGAAAGTAGTGTGAGAAATAGCGTTGGAAGCATTGGAAGGCTATTGATGAGAAATATGGATGTATTGAAAGAATGAACCCAATAATATTGAAGAAGGTTGGAATGAGCAAGTAGTGTGAGACAAGTTTCCACAACATGCCTATGTTTTCTTTCAGCAACCTGTCCAATTTTGTTGGGGTGTATGTGTACATGAAAGATGACGTAAAATGCCATTGACGTTTAGAAATCTTTTGAAATGTTTTTTTTCGAGAATTCACGTCCCCCATCGGATTGAAAATATTTTATTTTGCATAACAAAAGATTTTCAACCATCAACTTGAATTTAAAATATTCGAATACTTCAGATTTGGCATGCAATGCAAATAGCCATCAATAACGATGTCACAAGGAATCACTAGTATGAACGAAGAGAGAGAGAGAGAGAGAGAGAGAGAGAGAGAGAGAGAGAGAGAGAGAGAGAGAGAGAGATGCTAGGGATTTTGGGGAGAAGAAGAAGTGATCCCTCTCATTAGGCCAAGGGCCAAATATATATGTCAGTCATACAAGAAAAAACAAGGGGTATCCTATACAGGCTATCTACGGGTATGTGTATCTCAACACTATACACTAACAGCCCCCCTCAAACTCAAGGTGGGTCATGCACCATGAGTTTGCTAAGCAGAAACTGAAAACGTGGAGCAGGGTGTGACTTCGTGACGAAGTCAGCAATCTGTTCTCCAGAGGAAACAAAGGGGAGAGAGATGGTCCCGGCCTCAAACTCCTGGCGAGAATAGTAGCAATCGAGCTCGATGTGCTTCGTCCTCTCGTGGAAGACCGGGTTGGTGACAATCTGTATTGCACTCCGATTGTCACAGTGAAGGGCTGTAGGTTCAGAGATCTCAACCCCTAGATCTCCAAGAAGTCATCGCAAGTGAACGATCTCTTTGATAGTAGAGGCCATGGCTCGAAACTCTGCTTCAGTACTGGAGAGAGAGACAACGCTCTGCTTCTTGTTGCGCCATGAGATAAGAGAATCTCCAAGAAATAGGCAATAACCGATAGTCGATCGACGAGTGGTCGGATCACCAGCCCAGTCAGCATCCGAGTAGGCACGTAGGACCAGAGGAGAAGTCGATGATAGGAAGAGCGACTGGGTGATAGTGCCTCGGAGATAACGGAGAAGCCGAAGAAAGGCAGTATAGTGAGCAGAGTGAGGGGCTTCGACAAACTGGCTGATGATGATAACAGCATAAGCAAAGTCAGGCCTGGTGATGCAGAGGTAGACCAACTGACCAATGATATGTCGGTACCGAGTAGGATTTGAGAGAAGCTCACCATCGGTGGGACGAAGCTTCACGTGAAGCTCGAGAGGGGTGATAGCAGAGCGATCATCGGAAAGGGCAGCTCGGCTAAGGATGTCAACTGTGTACTTCTGCTGGGATAGCAGAATCCCTCGCTCACTGTGGGCGATCTCTAGCCCAAGTAAGTAGCGAAGAGGACCTAAATCCTTCATCTGGAACCGGTGCCGAAGATACTGCTGAAGGGAAGTGATGGCAGCGGAGTCATCACCTGTGATGATCATGTCATCGACATATAATAGGAGAATTGCCCTGCCTTGAGGAGATGACCGCACAAAAAGCGAGTGGTCCTGCGAGCTCTCAATGTAGCCGATCTCGGTGACAGCTCGTCGGAAACACTCAAACCAAGCTTGAGAGGCTTGCTTGAGCCCGTAGATAACTCGATGGAGGTGACAAACATATTGGGAAGGAGTATGCAAACCAGGGGGTGGCTGCATGTAGACGACCTCTGAAAGATCACCATGGAGAAAGGCATTCTTCATGTCCATCTGGAGAAGAGGCCATCGACGGACTATGGTAACTGCCAGGAGTGCACGAACGAAGGTCATCTAAGCTACGGGTGTGAAAGTCTCCTCGTAGTCTATTCCGTATGCCTGAGTGAAGCCACGAGCCACCAACCGAGCCTTGTGCCGCTCGATGGAACCATTAGGTCGCCGCTTGACCTTGTACACCCACCGGCAACTAACAGGCTCAGTGCCAATAGGAAGGGGGACGGTATCCCAAGTCTGAGTCTGCTCAAATGCCTGAAATTCCTCGCTCATAGCCTGCCGCCACTGAGGGGACTGGACGACCTCCCGGTATGATCGAGGCTCCTGGTCTGTATGAAGGGCTGCAAGAAAGGCTGTAAACTGAGGCGAGTAGGAGGTGACCAAGGTAAAACCAAAACAGTCAGGTGGGCCAGAGCTAAAGCTGAAGCGATCAGGTGGGTGGTGCTCACGCTGAGGATAGCGCGGCAGTGGGCGAGGATCCATAATCGGCGACGTCTGACTGGGCGTAGCAGGCGGAGTACCATGGACATCGGGAAGAGGAGGAAGACCTACGGAAGCAATCGGTGACGAATGAGAGGAAGGAACAGAGGAAGACTCCGTGGAAGAATCACTGGAAGCAGGGGGAGAAGTAGAGCTGGACGAAAGGGGTGATAGAAGGGGCTCGAGAGTCGAAGACAGGGTAGTAGGAGTCTCCAAGAAGGTGAGGTCCTGAGCTGCAGAGGAGTAGTAAGGGAAATTCTCGACAAAGGAGATGTGTCGAGAGATGCAAAGGCGACGAGTCAAGGGGTCATAGTAATGATAACCCTTGTGCTCGGCGCTGATTCCTAGGAGGATGCATTTAACTGCATGTTCGGACAGCTTTGTACGCTCATAGGGCAGAAAGAGAACGAAACAGGTGCATCCGAAGGTACGAAGCAGACTGTAGTTAGGAGGGGAAGAGAAAAGACGCTCGTGGGGAGATGCACCACTCGAAAAAACAGAAGAAGGGGTGATGTTGATGAGGTTGACTGATGTTAAGACAGCCTCAGCCCAGAAAATGCATGGAACGGAAGCAGAGAGAAGAAGAGCACGCGTCGTCTCAAGGATATGATGGTGCTTCCTCTCGGGTACTCCGTTTTGCTCGTGTGTGTGAGGACATGAGTGCTGGAATAGGGTTCCATGGGACTGAAGAAGTGTCCGCATAGCAGTAGAGAGGTACTCGAGGGTGCAATCAGACCAAAAGGTCTTAATGCGACAACCGAACTGTGTGTGAACCATCGAGGTGAAAATCTGGTAGACCTAAGGAACCTCAAAGCGGTGCTGAAGAAGGTAGACCCAAGTGTATCGGCTGAAGTCATCGATGAAAGAGTTATAGTAGCGATAACCACACATCGAAGGAAGAGGTGTAGGGCCCCAGATATCGGAGTGTACTAATTCAAAAGGAGCAGAACTCTGAGAGATACTAGAAGGAAAAGGTAAGGCTATAGCTTTGGCAAGTTTACAACGGTATATATAGATAAAGAAGAAAAAGAGCAATGACCTAGAGCTCCAGTCTGGAGTAAGCTCTTAAGTCGAGACTCAGAAATATGGCATAGTCTTCGGTGCCACAAGTCGGCATCGGGAGAAGCTAAACTACAAACGCCAGAAGGGGGAATAAGGGAAAGATGGAGATGATCGAGGTGGTACAGCCCGCCTAACCTACGACCAGCGCCAATCACCCGTCCGGTATATGGATCCTGCACAACACAAGACGAAGAGGAGAAAGTCACAACACATCTAGAGTCACAGAGGCTGCTAACAGAGATGAGCTGCATGCAAAGCTGGGGGACATGCAACACAGTGGGTAAAGAGAGATGACCGCTCGGTTCTGTAGTGGCGGTAATCGATCCACACTACGAGATTGCTAAAGAAGAGCCATCTACAGTATGTATCGATAGGATGTGCGGTGTCGGTCGGCAATCGGTAAGCAAGGAAGCATTGGAAGTCATGTGATGGGAGGCCCCAGAGTCCAGAATCCAAGTAGCGAAGGTACTGGGAGTGGCTAAGTGAGCAGAGAAACTGGAGGCGCTGGAAGCCTCGGCGGAGCTGAAGCTCGCCTGCTGGTCTAGGCGGAATTGAAGCTGTGCAAGCTGCTGCTGAAGGAGCAGAGTAGTGTCAGGGGCGTCCAAGGAACCCCGGGGTGATGATGGAACCGTGCAAGGAGAGGACGGAGCAGTAGCAGCAGCAACAATAGAGCCAATGGGGCGACCACATCCTCGAGGTCCCTACCTCTTCTCGGGATGCAGCTTCCAACATGTGGCGACGACATGACCTGTTTTGTGGCAGTGAGTGCACACAAACCGATCACGACCAGAAGCAGAAGTAAAAGAGACAGCTGGGGCTGCAGCAAGGACGCCCGTGTGGCTGGAGGGGGACGGAGGAGCCCTGGTGGAGATGGTGCGTAGCCTGGTCTCTTCGGCGACAAACTCAGCAATGGCAGCATCCAAGCATGGAAGTCGGTCTCGATGGATCAGGGCGCCAGTAAGTGGGCCAAACTCTGGTCGATGGGCCATCAGGAACTGGTAAAGCTGGCGACGCTCCCAGAAGGCTTGGTGGGCGACACGGCACTCGGGAGAGACGAGAGGTACCAGTGACTGAAGCTCTCGCCAGTAACCACGCATCTGTGCATGGAATTGCTGGATCGTATGATCACCCTACTGTTCGGACTGGACCTGGGAGAGAAGAGCATACTCATGGGCGCCGCTAGACTCCACGAAGCGCTAAACTAAGGAGCGCCATATAGCTGCAGATGCTCCAAGGGCGGCGAGGTCAGCACGCATTGTCCGATCGACCGAAGCGACAAGGTAAGCGGCGACCCGTACATCACAAAGACACCACGCTTGAAGAGCGGCACGGAAAGCCTGACTTGGTGCCATGGTGGTGCCGTTGAGTATTCCAAGAAGGCCACATCCGAGAAGCGTGGTCTGTACGGTAGCTGCCCATGCTTCCCAGTCGGCGGAGGAGGCGAGAAAGAAGTCCGTCGAGCTCGGCAGGAAATCATGAGTGTACTCGAATGAGAGGCTCTCATGGTGCAGTGGCACGGGCGGACGAGCATCTATGGAGGAGGAGTCGGCAATGGTGGCTCACCGGCCAGATCAGTGACTTCACTTGAAGCTTAGAGACCGAAGATACAGATCTAGAGTTCGCCGGTGCGAGATCGAGAGGGTCTCGAGGGATCGTCGCGAGATCGAGATCGTTACGAGATCGAGAGGGCCAGAGCTGGAGTTCACCGGCGCAAGAGAGGACCAGATCTGGTCGAATCTAGAGGGAGGAGCAGCCGGACCTCAGAGCGGCTGGCAAGAGAGGGCAAGAGAGGGCTTCTGTCGGATCTCGCAGGTCAGATCTGGTCGGATCTGCAGGGAGGGGAGCGGCCAGACCTAGTGCTCGAGGATCTCGTAGGTCAGATCTGGCCGGAGATGCTCTGACTCGGAGATCGCCGGAGCTGTGCGCCAGATCTAGTCGGATCTGGAGGGAGGAGCGGCCGGACCTGGTGCTCGAGGATCTCGCAGGTCAGATCTGGTCGGAGATGCTCTGACTCGGAGATCGCCGGAGCTGCGCGCTAGATCTGGTCGGATCTGGAGGGAGGAGCGGCCGGACCTGGTGCTCGAGGATCTCGCAGGTCAGATCTGGTCGAAGATGCTCTGACTCGGAGATCGCCAGAGCTCAGGTCAGATCTGGTCGGATCTGGAGGGAGGAGCGGCCGGACCTGGTGCTTGAAGCGGCTGGCCGGAGCTTCTCAGAGGCGGCCATACCTGGTGCTCGAGGAGAGGCGGCTGGCCGGATCTGCTCAGAGTCGGATCTCGCAAGATCTGGCTGGAGAAGCTGTGACGATAGAGGAGAGGCGGATTGTCCGCTCTGATACCATGTCACAAGGAATCACTAGCATGAGAGAGAAGGAGAGAGAGAGAGAGAGAGAGAGAGAGAGAGATGCTAGGGATTTTGGGGAGAAGAAGAAGTGATCCCTCTCATTAGGCCAAGGGCCAAATATATATGTCAGTCATACAAGAAAAAACAAGGGATATCTTATACAAGCTATCTACGGGTATGTATATCTCAACACTATACACTAACAAACGAAAAAAATCATCGATAAAAATACATAATATTGATAACCACCGATAGAAGGAATATAAAAGCTTCATAAATCATGGTGGATTATTTGAAGGGGAGGAGTGGAAATGCTTAGATGACAAAGCAAATGGTAGGCATTTGCTTTTACCCATGTGACAAGACTCACAAAAATCAATATTATTAGGTTCCACTCCTGTCCACTGATGATGGCTGACGTTTTGGGAAGGGCCGGACATGTGGTGATCCGAATTTCAATGACCACGATCTATCATGGGATGAACCCTTATGGATATGCCACCACCAACAATCGTCGCCCACCACCGCGCACTGCTGCCCTCTGCCGCCAACCACCGGCCGCCCGCCACTGCCCCGTCAGCCACTACCCATCGTCGCCGATGGATGGTGGCCTACGGGATAGTGGCAGACTGCCGATGGTCGACGGGGTGGTTGCCGGTCGGCGGCGGCAGTAGGCAGTGGACGACGACCGTTGGTGGTGGCATCCAACTAGGGTTCATCCCATGGCTATAGATCATGGCCATTGAAATTCGGATTGTCAAAACATCAGCGACCCATAAGGGAGATGATCATCAGTGGAGTGGAGTCGAACCCTATTAGCAGACCCCTGAAGAGGGAGTGTTTTCACGGATATTACTCATCCCAAAAACAACCTACTCAATAGAATCTGAACGCTTTGTATGCCATGTTTTTTTATACAAACTGAACGTTGAAGACATTTGTGAAGAGCATATCATCATCCTAATCAGCATTAGTAGGATTCAATTCCATGTTTTTTTGCTATTCATGCAAGTGGAGTATACAAGTTTTCTTATAACTTCCGCCTTTGCCATACTGCTTCTTTTGATAATATCGGTTGGGGTCGACCTTAAACAACCTCTCTCTCTCTCTCTCTCTCTCTCTCTCTCTCTCTCTCTCTCTCTCTCTCTCTCTCTCTCTCTCTCTCTCTCTCTCCTTCCAATTGAGGGTTTCTCATTAAAAAATGAAATACAACATACTTGTCGGACGGGGTTGAGTGTGAATCATTTGTAGAAGCTTGTTACAATCAACAAGTGTGATCTACCATGTCACTATGGAAAAAAAAGGTATGGCAAGATAGTTTAATTCGTAGAACATTATTCTCCTTAGCTTATGTACTAACCTGGGTACGATATAGTGAGAAACCTCTTACATGAGAACCAAGTGAGAAACCTACCAAGAGGTCTTAGAGTTTGATTAAACTTTATAGGTGTGCTATGTATGGTAAGTTGAACATCCTCATAAAAATTTATCAAATTCTAAAACTTCTATAGGCATCAAATATTAGAATATTTATCGACCATCCATAAAAATTATTATTTTGAATAATATATTTGTTACGCCTAGAGGTTTTAGAATTTGATGAATTTTTGTAAGGATGATCAACTTGCCATAAATAGATTGGTGAGGATTTATATTGTAGAATTTGATGAATTTTCTCACAAGGTTTCTCATATAACAAGTTTCTCACTGGATCGAGACCCGTACTAACCTAATGAAAAGCTTTTTTACAATATAAATACTCTCCAATCGGTCTGCCCCGGTCGAGGCATCATAATTGTTTGATGCAGGTACGCATGATTCATGAATCGTACACCTTTGACTATGCACTCCACTAGGACACACGACGTGCATCGAGGGACCATTGTGGCCGACCGACTAGAGAGGACTCAAAATCATTTTTTTTTGGGCGGGTCTACTTACAACTCACACAAAATACCTAAGGCAACCCTAACTTAAATTTGAAATAATGCATGATGTGTCCATGTTTCATCCCTGCTCTTTTGCTAATGGCATCCCACGCCCTGGAATCGGCCATGTGCATGCTGCCGCATGTCTCTACCGCTGGCAACCCACCACCACCATGTCCTCCTTTTCTTCCTCCTCCTCTCTCCTCCCTCCTCTTCTCCCTTTTTCTTCCCCTTCTTATTCCTCCTCTTCCTCCTATATCCCTTCTTCTTCCACCTCCTCTTTCCCCCCTCCTCCTTCTAGAAATCACAACAATGGACCATACCAGGTTGAAGGCACCTTCCGTGCATTCGGCCACCCTTGTAGAATGCACAGAAGATGCATTTAGCCACATGCACATAAGGAGAATACAACCAAGTATGGCTGAATGTACATTATGTGCATTATATCAGGGTGCAGCAAGCACAGAAGGTGCATTCAGCCTAGCTAGTATGGTCGATTGCTGTTATTTCCAAGAGGGGGAGGGGGAAAGAGGAAGAGGAGGAGGAAGAAGAAGGGAAATAAGTGGAGGAAGAAGAAGAAGGAGGAGGAGTAGACAATGTCAACTGGTTGAATGGGCAGCGGTGGGCGGCATGGGCTTAACGGAGGAAAACAAACGGATGGCTTAGAGACTGAGGTTGCCTTTGGAAAAAAGTGTGTTGCCTTTAGATTGGAGCTGCCAAAGATAAAACTTCTTGCCTTGCGGACATCCTTTGCAAGGGTTTTTTATTATCCAAAGTAGAGCCAAATCCTCTATCCCATCAAAGTGCCCCACCTCTCTCCCAGCACTTGAAACTAGGGGTGGCAATCCTTGACCCGACCGGCCAACCCGACCCGAAGTTAGCGGGTTTGGGTTTGGCCTAAACGAGTTCGGGTCATAAACAGGTCAACCCGATTGACTCGTTTATTTAATGGGTCGGGTTCGGGTTTGTACTTATACTCCGACTTGACCCGTTTACCAAATGGGTCGTGTCAACCCGACCCGAGCCAACCCGATAACACTCGGCCCAATCCGACCTGTCTTGACCCAACCCAACAGGTTTACATGGGTTCTGTTGACCTAACCTGAGCCAACCCGATTGACACGACCCGACCCGTTTAGTAAACGGGTTAAACAGGTCGGGTCGGGTCAACCCGTTTATTAGATGGGACGGGTTTGGGTTTAAGTTTTTGACCCGTTTATTAAACGGGTCGGGTTCGGGTTCGGGTTCGGATTCGGGTTCGGGTTCGGGTTCGGGTTCGGGTTAGGTGTTTTTCCCTTATACCTATGTCTCAACTCAACCTGGCCTGACCTATTGTCACCCCTACTCGAAACACTACACATGTGCTTTGATTCCAACTAATTGATTTTTTTTTTTAGTAATAGAATTACATACTCCACTACTAGAAGTTATACTATATCTGACTAGATATTAGAAGCAAGCTGCAAGGCTATTGGTCGGCAAAAACAATGGGAACCAATGTCGTCTTGACAGAGAATCCGGAGGCCATGTGGATATTCTCACTGCCAACTTACTGGACCCTTCATCTTCGTTGCTTGCTTTGAGAGCCAATCAGCAGCTGAATTTTCTTCCCTATAAACATGAGAGATTCTGCAGAGAAGACAAACCGACGCAACATGCGCCTAACATCAACAATAATAGGATTGTGACTAATGTGTTGTTGTTGAACTTTCATAATAGTAGTTAGCGAGTCCCCTTCGATCCATATTTGATCGAAGATTCCATTAGTTGCTTTAACTCCCTCCCATAGTGCTCAAGCCTCTACAATGGCAACCGATCTCGTATTTAACGGGATGGCTCCAGCTTTAAGGATTCTGCCTACGTAATCTCTAATGATAAAGCCAGCTCCAGTATATTCTTTGTCGACCGAACCATCAAAGTTGACTTTGATGATATTAATTTCAGGAGGAACCCACTTAATAATACAATAATCTATTTGTCGAGTATGCTGTGTCTGTAGAGAACGATTATGTGCTTGGTAATATTTGTCGAGGATACTCTTACTCATGGCCTCTTACTCATATAGTTACCTATGATCCGGGTCGTACATTAGATCCCGACGTACGGTTCGGATTAGATAGGGAGTTAAAGCAATGGTGTCCGCATTAAATGCCCATATTAAAAACCCGTATTAAAAGCCCGCATTTAATGTGGATACCATTGCTTTACTCCCCATCTAATCCGAACCACATGTCGGGATCTAATGGACGGCCCGGATCATAGGTAACTATATGAGTAAAAGGCCATGAGTAAGAGTATCCCTCCCCTATATATATATATATATATATATATATATATATATATATATATATATATATATATATATATATATATATATATATATATATATATATATATATATATATATATATATATATATATATATATATATATGGGCATGCTATAATGCGGTATGCGGTAAGTGCGGCACCACACCGCAGCCGTCTGATGCACCCGCTGTGTGTATCGCATGCACACAGCATTGCATCAGACGGTTGTAGTGCGGTGCCGCACTTACCGCATGCCGCATTATAGCATGCCCCTATATATATATATATATATATATATATATATATAGAGAGAGAGAGAGAGAGGGATGGATTCCTATGACATGTCATAGGGAGTACCCTATGACATATTGATGCAATACGATGCAGGTGAGCAGGAAATCAGCAGTTCAATTGTACCAGCAATGTTCACAGTAAATTAAGAATCTCAAATAGAAACCTTTGTTCATACAATTGCAGGAATGATGGGTTAGTAGGTTACTACGAGCACCCTACAGTTCTCTTCCAGCATCCAAAATTAAAATAATTAATGCTTAAATCATCGGACACGAGTCCGTCCCGCAATATCAAATACTAATAGCCTAACGGGCAGGAAGGGACACACAAACTCTCGACAGTGGACAGCGATGAGCAATTGATAATGCACTAGAGATTCAATTGGTGGAACACGAAAGTACCTGACCGAGTAGGAGTGGTCTTACTGAGGAGGTGATGATGGCGCGGGAACGTTTTCTGGAGTCTGGAGGACCTCCGGGTGAGGCGATGGCGGTGCTGGGACCTCTGAGTGTGATAGAACTGATGTCGGGGCTTCATTCGTCACCGGATGAGGGTTAGCAAACAGGTGGAGGCAAACGATGTTCCGGTGTACCGGTGCGTCCGGGTGCCAGCGACGATGCCACTCGCTGATGCCGAGGCGGGCCTCAGCATCACAAACCACGGTGTAGGTATGCGCTCCACGTACTCCTCCACGCTCTCCTTCGGCAAATTGAAAATCGAGGAAGGGAGAGTTGATGTCGAGGTATCCGTCTTCGTCTTGGATCAAGCCATGATCCACGTCTGGGTCCGCTATGTGAGCATGCCGGGGTTGTGAGAGGAGGATAGGTAGGGTGTGGCTTGGGTCGGTTTGTAGAATAGGGTATTAGGATGCGGGTTGGTTCGGGTCGGGTCGGATCGGGTATGGGGTGGGTCACGGGAGTAGGGTTCGGGCTGGGTCGCGGTGGGAAGGGAAGGGGAATAGGGAGGGGGCTGGGCCGCAGCAAGGGCAGGAACGAAAGGGGGAGGGGCAGCACCGGGGCTGGTGGTGGCGCGGGAGCAAGGAGGGGGAGGGACTCGGGTGGCGGAGAAGGGGGTGGGGTCTCGGGTCGGGTTGCGCGCGGGCCGACGTAGGGCAAGGACGGGCGAGGCGTCGCAGAGGTCGGGGGGGCCGGACCGTGGTGGGGCTGGGGTCGTCGACCGAGAGGAAGGGGAGGGAAGGGAGGGGAGGAGTGGGGTCTCGGCTGGCGGGGCAAGGTCGGGGAGAGAGGAGGGAGTCGGGGATGAGGCACGGGGAGAGGGGAAGGGGAGGGATCGGGCCTGCGTGCGGGAGACCGGAAAGAGAAAGGTAGGGGCGGCTGGCTCTGTAGGTTGGAAAAAACGATGTTTCCAGCTAGGGTTTCACACACCTATGCTGAACCTAGGGTTTCACACGCTAGGGTTTTGGGTTTGGGTTTCACACGCCTTGCCCGGTTGTTGCTCAACACAACGTGGAGAAACGAAAACTTTTTTTATTTTATTATTCAGTACCTCACATGAGAAGACAGGGGCCTTTATATAGAATTACAACAACTGGTCCACACGGCCAAAAGGCGAGGTAGGACTAAACACAAGTGCCAAAAAATAAAGACAAACATAACATGGAATCATGCTGAAACACTGATCACATCCACAAACTAAGCTGGCGCCTCCTGCGCTGGTACACCCGCCACGGGCGCGACTCAATACTGATGTCCGCATCATCCTCTCGGGGTGGGAGAGAACTCGACTCTTTCGAGTAAGGTCTGGGCGGTTCTCATATAGCTCCATTAGGTCTGGATCCAGCTGCTGAAGCTCTTGACGATCAATCCATGTGTCCTCAGACGAAGGGCTCCCTTTCCAGCGAACTAAGTACCGCCGAGTTCTACCGTCTCTTCCAGAGACAATCTCATCATCTAGAATCTTATCAATGCTCTTCGCTGTATATGGTGGGGATATTTCTGGGAGTAGGGGTAGGGGGGACACTCAGGGGCTAAGTCCAGGGTAGGCTCATCCAGTAGTGGATTTCTAGGGTTAAAATCTGGGCCCTTATAAGCCACCAGGTCTTCAATATTGAAGGTGGGACTGATGCCAAAACCCTTAGGGTAATTCAATAACATAAGCATTATCATTAAATTTCTTTACAACCCGAAAAGAACCTGCACTACGCGCATGTAGTTTCTTAACGGCTCCCGAAGAAAATTGTTCCGGACGAATCCGGACCATCACATAATCTCCCACACTGAAAGTCTGAACTCGCTTTCGAGCATCGGCTCTTAATTTATAGCTCGCATTGCTCTGTTCAATTTTTTTACTGATTTTCTTATGTAAATCATGCACATGAGATGCAAAAGAAGATACCGACTCAGTAATTCTATGATGCTCAGACATGGGAATAAGATCGACGAATGAATTAGAATAGCTCGTACGAATGAATTAGAATGGATCGTACGAATGAATTAGAATGGATACATTCGTGCTGGTTGCCTAGGTTTAAACCCATGCACGACTTCACGAGGACTCATACCGGTCATCCTATTGACAGATGTATTATATGCAAACTCGGTTATTGACAGTTTCAGATCCCAACTCCCAACGTGTTCACCCACTAATGTTCGCAGAAGATTCTTCAAGCTCCGATTGACTACCTCGGTTTGACCGTCGGTTTGGGGGTGGAATGCCGTGGAGAATTGAAGCTGTCCCTAGTTTGTGCCAGAGAGTTTTCCAGAAGAAACTGGTGAACTTGACATCTCGATCCGATACGATGGTTTTGGGTAACCCATGTAACCTCACGATGCCATCGAAAAAGATTTTTGCGACGCGGGAGGCATCGGAAGTTTTGGAGCACGGGAGGAAGTAAGCCATTTTAGAGAATCGATCTACCACTACCAAGACCGAGTCATGTTTTCATAAGGTTTTCGGGAGGCCGAGCACGAAGTCCATACTAATGTCTTGCCATGGACAGTTAGGAACTGGGAGAGGGGTGTACAAGCCAGTGTTTTGTTTTCTCTACTTGGCCAGTTGACAAGTATGACACCTACCCACATGTCTGGCGACATCACGCTTCAGGCACGGCCAATAGAACCGATACTCGATGGCCTCGATGGTTTTATTAACGCCAAAATGGCCAGCAAGACCACCCGCGTGAAGCTCCCAAATAAGGAATTCACGAAGGGATGTTCGGGGGATGCACAGCCGACGGCCACGGAAGAGGTACCCGTTTTGCATGAGGTACCCATCCATTTCTTGAACTGTCTCGTCTACTAGTGCTGCATAGACTTCACCGAAATCGAGGCAAGACTCGTACTCAGCCCTCAGCTTTTCAAAACCCTCGACCGCAGTGGTCAACTTAGACAGAACGAACATACGACGACTGAGTGCGTCGGCCGCCTAGTTCTCTACTCCCGCCTTATAGCGAAGGGTGAAGGTGTAGTCCTGGAGGAACTCGACCCACCGACCATGCCGTGCGTTAAGCTTCTTCTGCGAGTAGATATACCACAGGGCCTCATGGTCAGAATAGATAACAAATTCTTACGGGAGCAAATAGTGCCGCCAGTGGCGAAGCGACTGAATTACCGCATAGAATTCATTATCGTAAGTGGAGTATCGTTGGCAAGTTTCATTCAGTTTCTCGCTGAAATATGCGACAGGATGACCTTCTTGGGAGAGGACGCCTCCAATGCCGATTCCGGAGGCATAACAGGCCACTTGAAAGACTTTGGTAAAAACTGGGAGGCGCATCACAGGTGCCTCAACCATTCGCTTCTTAAATTCCAGAAAAGCCCTAGTGGCAACACTCGTCCACTCAAACTCGCTTTTCTTTAGGCAGTCTGTGATTGGGGCCGTAATGATACTGAACCCCTTGATGAACCTCCTGTAAAAGGTGGCGAGACCGTGGAAGCTCCGGACATCCCGGATGTTCTTGAGTTCAGGCCATTCTTCAATTGCGCGGACCTTCTCCGGGTCGGCAGAAACCCCGTTGACAGAAACAACAAAATTGAGGAAGTGGACTTCGGTGGCAAGAAAAGTGTACTTCTTAGGATTGGCGAATAGCTCTTCCTTCCTCAGTACGGCGCAGACTTGCCAAAGGTGGTCTAAATGCTGCGCCTGGGACTGGCTATAAATGAGTATATCATCAAAGTACACAAGGAAATTTCCCATAAAAGGACGGAGTACTTGTGTCATGACTCTAATGAAAGTGCTGGGCGCATTAGTCAGTCCAAACGGCATAACCATCCACTCGTACAGTCCGTCCTTGGTCTTAAACGTCGTCTTCCACACATCTCCAGGGCGGATGCGAATTTGGTGGTAACCACTCTTCAGGTCAACTTTGGAGAAGACTATGGCTCCAGACATCAGGTCTAATAGATCATCCAGGCGAGGGATAGGAAAACGGTATTTGACCGTTATCTTGTTGATGGCACGGCTATCCACGCACGTACGCCAGGTTCCATCCTTCTTGGGCGTAAGCAGAGCGGGAACCGAGCAAGGACTCGTACTTTCTTTGATGAAACCCTTCCTCAATAATTCATCAACTTGCCGTTTCAGCTCGGCATGCTCCGTAGGGTTCATCCGGTAGTGGGGTAGGTTGGGGAGGATCGCTCCAGGAACCAAATCGATGGCGTATTGTATGTCACGCATCGGAGGCAGTTGGTCTGGGAGGTCCTCAGGGAAGACATCGGCGAACTCTTTCAGCACTGGAGCAATCTCTAGGGGAATAACTTGGGTGGACTCTTTAGGAACTTCCCGGGCTGCAAGGATCATGACTGGAGCCCATTTTTCTATCTCGATGCTCAATTCTTTGGCACCGATATAACTGACGTTGCTGGTTTTCTTTGTGGAGGTGGGCTGTTGCGCAAGCTGACTACTCTTGAGTTGAGAGGGTAATAATTTAATTTTCTTACCCTCATGTTCAAACAGGCACATGTTAGATCGGCCATAGATGAGAACATCATTATCGAAAAGCCAAGACCATCCTAGTATAACTTGACCCACATCCATAGTCAAGACATCACACCAGATCTTCTCCTGGTAGGTATTGAAGTTTATAGGGACCAAACATCTTTGCTTGACCTCCATTGTCATAGAGTTGATCCAGGAGACTTGGTATGGTCGGGGATGGGGAACTGCCTTCAACCCAGTCTTGGAGATCACGGCAGATGAAACTGTGTTAACGCAACTTCCACTGTCGATGATCACTTTACAGTTCTTATCCCCAATCCTGGTGAAGGTGTGAAAGATATTGGTACACCTTCAGTCATCTTGCTCTTTCAGCTAGGACAAGGCGCACCTTACAACTGACAATTTGATGGGCGACGCATACCTAAGGCAAGCTAGCGTGGGGTCACTATCATCTTCATCGAAGTCTCCCTTGTCTTCGTCGGCTTGGTACACGAACCCGTCAACCTCTGACTCTAGTGCCTCAACAGGTGTGCCATCAATGATATTGATTTTGACGGGGCTAGGGCAATTCGCAGCCACGTGTCCATTACCCTAGCACTTGTAGCACTTGATGAGGAGACTGACTTTGGAGAAGTCCCTCTCAGGGCCCTTGCCACGGTTGTCCTTTTCATTGCTTCTACTGGTGGAGTTGGCTCGTGGTTGAGATTGGTTGGGGTAGGACCGACTTGGGTAGTTGCTTGAGGAGGATCAAGGGGCATTACTTCGGGAATCTTGGCCCCGATGAGAGTGGGTGGACCTAATGCTATCGAGATCTTGCACTAAAGCGTAGGCCCTCTCTAATTCTGTAAAATCTCGAGCAAGGAGCTCGTTCCTCAGGTCTTCTCTCAGACCTGATCGGAAATGGGATAGAAACTGAACAGGGGTTTCAGTCCCTAAAACGTTGCAGCGGGTCAAGAACTCATCAAACTTGGCGACGTAGTCCATTGCTGACTTGTTGCCTTGAGTGAATTGATGCTACTGATCCAAGAGGCGCGCCTGATAAGAGGATGGCACGTATTTCCCCTTCAATTCATTCTTCATGGCTACCCAAGTATCGATGGGGTCTTGGGTTCGGGCCACTCTCAAGGCTTCGACGTTAGTCCAGTATTGACTGGCAGGGCCACTGAGTTTCATCGCGGCAAATCGGACCTTCCGGGGTTCCGTTAATGGGTACCAGGCAAAATACTGGTCCATGGATTGGAGCCAGTCTATGAAAAATTGGGGATCATGCCGACCATCGAAAGAGGGCACTTCTAGCCTGATGCTCCGGAGATATTGTTCATCCCGATCTTGATTATTTTGCCAAGGTGGCCGAAAATCTTGAGGGTCCAGGGGTGGGGGAGTCCGAGGTGAAACTTGGTCCAGGCGGTCAAAACGGGCGTTGGTAAGCTGTGAAATTTTAGTTCATTGTGGCAATCCCCTGAGCTAACTCAGTGAGTGTCCTAGCTAGGGCGTCGGGATCCATGTTGCAACTATCAGACTCACTAGACTCCCCTAAAAGATATGGCCTACCTCTACGGGTTGGCATGCACACACAACGACAATCGATGCAAATAAAATGATGACATATAATAAATGCAGGATTCCTATCTAAAGGTCACGACCATGCTCTGATACCAAAATGATGCAATACAATGCAGATGGGCAGGAAATCAGCAGTTCAATTGTACCAGCAATATTCACAGTAAATTAAGAATCTCAGACAGAAACCTTTGTTTATACAATCACAGGAATGATGGGTTAGCAAGTTACTACGAGCACCCTACAGTTCTCTTCCAGTATCCAGAATTAAAATAATTAATGCTTAAATCATCGGGCACGAGTCCGTCCCGCAATATCAAATACTAATAGCCTAACAGGCAGGAAGGGACACACAAACTCTCGACAGTGGACAGCAATGAACAATTGATAATGCACTAGAGATTCAATTGGTGGAACACAAAAGTACCTGGCCGAGTAGGAGTGGTCTTACTAAGGAGGTGATGATGGCGCGGGAATATTTTCTGGAGTCTGGAGAACCTCCGGGTGAGGCGATGGTGGTGCTGGGACCTCCGAGTGTGATAGAACTGGTGCCGGGGCCTCGTTCGTCACCGGATGAGGGTTAGCAAGCAGGTGGAGGCAAACTGTAATACCCGATGCTCTATAGTCTTTTTCGCACAGAGCGACTCGAAAATTTTTATTATTGCTATGTTGATTGATTGTTTTCATATTAAGGTTTGTTGATGATGTGTGCTGAACATGAAGTGGACCGGGCAGTGGGCCCCGGGTCCGGGTCGCTAGGCGACGCCGGAGGCATGGTGATCGCTACACGAGCATGCGAGCACGTGTAACAAGGCAGGCTTGATCGTTATGGAGAATAATATAAACAAATTATATAGCGGGTTTTACAGGCGAGTCTGTCAGACTCGTGAGGTTTGCACACCGGCCGTCTCGGTGCGTTGCGAGCTCGACTGCGAGCAATGCGTGATTGCTTAGAAGAAAATAAAATTAAAAAAAAAATAAAAATAGAAACCCAAACCCCATCTCACCCAACCCAATCGAACCAACCTCTCTCTATTCTCTTCCCTCAAATCCAAAACCGAAACCCACCTTATCCTATTCAAATCTGTATTTTTTTTTTTTACCAACCCTTTTAACCAACCCAATCAACCCAACCCCACTCAACAGCAGACCCTCTCTCTCTCTATCTCTCTTTCTCTCTTTCCTCAACTCCAAAACCCAATCCGAGCGCAACCTGTTCCCCCTCAAACCTGAGACTACCTCTCTCCCTCTCTAAACCGTTTCTCTCTCTATATCTCTCCCTCTCTCTCTCTTAATCCTAAACCCAAACCCATCTCAATCCCGATCTCTCCCTCTCTATCTCCCCCTCCCATCTCACCGTCCAGCTCTCTCTCTCTCTCCCCCTATCTCTCAGCCGAACCCCCTCAACCCGATCTGATCCCCTGCGCGACTCCCTCTCATCTCGATCCCCTCCGATCTCCTCTCAAATCTCGTTTTCCTCCCGAAATCCCGGAGATTTCCCCCCAACGGATCACCCCGATCCCGTCAGCCTCGATCCCGATCCCCCCTCTCATCTCTATCCCGTCAGGTTCCCCCCTATATAAATTAAACCCAAAACCCAGCCCGACCCCATCCCTCACATCTCTCGATCTCTCCCTCTTTCATCCGACCTCCTCTCCCCTGCGATCATTGGGGGGCGCTGCAGCCAACCAGGGAGGAGCAGCCGGCGCTGGGGAGGAGCAGCTGGAGGAAGAGCCATCGTCGACGACCCCCGACTGCACCAGGTCAGCCCCCTCTCCATCCCCTGTTCTTTTCTCCGGCTCTGTTGAGACCAACCCGACGAACCCCTGTTTTTTTTTTTCTCCTTTTGTGATGATCAAACCGACGACCCTGCCGATCGAATCTATGCCCTGTTTTTTTTTTTTTTTTTTTTTCTTTCGGTAAGAAATCCGGCCGACCTCTAACCCTCTTGTGGTTTTGGACCTCGATGCGGCCATGGTAGCCGGTGGCCGAGCTACCGACGAACCAATCCATTGCATGCCGCTCCCTTCGTTCTCATCTTGCTGCAATGGCTGCCGACGGCCTCGTTGTCGGCAGCCATGCAACAGGTGGTACCCGACCCAGTCCGATTAGGCCCCATGTGCTATCAGCCACCTACCCCTTTGTTTCCGTGTTCCCTCTGTGGTGGTGGCCGCCGTCGGCTTTAACGTCGACTTGCAGACAGTAGAAGCCAACCACCATTGATGGCAGACCAACTAATACCCCTTTAACCTTATCGATCTTCGTGTCCATAACACGGTGATAACAGCATCCAGTCCCCATGCAATTAAAATTGAAATCCCCGTTTTTAGCCTATTAGTAACATGTGGATGCATGCAACTTACAAGTTCGTACCAAGGCGATCCAGTCGTGGACGGAGCAGAGGCCAGAGACAGGAGTCCGTGCGCGTCGACCAGGTGACACAGCACGCTTTTTTTAATAATTAATAATGTGAATATAGAAATTAAGGGTAGGTATCCATAACGCTGCATGCGGGTCCCGCCGGACGTCGTCGCATGTGGTCGAGTGGACCCCGCCTTGCATGCGGAGTCGCGAGTCCGGCGACGCATGCATAAAAAGTTATTAATTTAATAATAAAATATTATTGTTTGCATGGACACCATAACTAGGTTTTTCCCTTAATTTGAATAAATAAATAATTAAAGAATTATCGGGACCCACCCTCCTGAGGTGAGCGTGGTAACCCTAGTAAAGGAATTTTGGGTGAGAGTGTTGTATTGTTTTTTTTATGTAATGCTGGGTTATGAGAGAGTGCGGAACCCGGGTGTAAACCATCGAAAATGATTAAATACTGTTTAGTTCATTCAATGCCATGGGGTATGTTAAATATTGTTAAACCTACCTGGTTAGAGGGTAGGGACCCCGTGCGCGCAAGGGTCGTGAACCACCTTGCGCGTACAGCCGAAGTTAAGTAGGTTAGGGGTCACGGGCAAGGGTTGTGGTAAAGCCAATAGGAGGTGCCCTCGAGTAGGGATTGGCCTAGCAACCCTGTCCCGGGGAGTTGAAGTCCCCATAGTAAAGCAAGTTGGGCGGTAGAGCTCCACCGTGAAAGACGGGAAACCCCTTATGATCATCTGGGTGAAATTGTGCATGGTGTTGGAGGATGCACGGCGAGAGAGTTGGCCCTCTACATCGAAATAAAAGGCCCGATAGTAATGCCCGACCGGGGGCAGGTTGAACAAAATATCCGGGGTTCATGTATGAGTGTGTAATTGTCTGATTACAAATTTTGAATTGTATGACTGTTCACACGATGACCTAGTGACAGTAGGATTTGCATATGAATGTAGAAATTGCATGGACACATAGGACGTGATTGAGAACATAGCTTGACAATTAGGTTAATCAGTAATTTGTCTTAAAAATTGAGCGTTGTTAGTTATTAAAATTGTTAGCTTGTCACTAGCCATTTATTTGGCTAATCTCCCAAATGTATTTTTGGGGGCTACTCATTCCCACGAGTAGACTCTTCTGCAGGAGCTGAGGCATCGGAGCAGCAGTAGGAGTCCAGGAACGAGTTTAGAGTTGCAGCATTTTCTTTTTAACTCTAGTATGTCGTTTTATCAGTAGTCTCTTTCTTGCGATGTAATCTAGTGGATTGGAATAAGACGTCTATTATTAGGTAACTAGTGTGATAAGTGGTAATGTGCCAGCTGAATTTCTTTGGGTAGGCCTCTCCTCAAGGCCCCAAGCCTAGGTTAGATCACCACAAAAATATAAGACGAATAATTGACCTAATTTGACAAGCCCAGTAGATAGGACCTCCAGATAGATGCACCGAGTGGTCGGGAGCGAGTGAGATACTCGGCTCGCCGTCAGAGGCTTGAGCCGCGTGCTCCTTTAGAGGATATTCTGTCAGTATGTTGTGACCCCGTTGGGTCGCATGTACTGAAAGGATACTCCTTTTAAAGGTCGAGCCTGATCTTTTGTTTCTCCCCCTTCTTTCATTTGCTTGTGCGTGAGCGTAGAAAGAGCCCAGTGAGAATCCTAAATTGGCATAGTTAAGTAACCATACCCAGAACCATTTTTCTTTTCTCACCTCACACCCCAGGAATCGGTCTTCAGATTTCTGGGGCGTGACAGCTGGTATCAGAGCCTAGGGATATGTTCCTAGGGGTTAGTTTCTAGGATTATGAGTCAGTCTAGAGCCTAAATAGTTGGTTAGTAGATGGTTGACGTTAGGACTACCTTTTCATTTCAGATGGCAGGTACTAGGAGTGGAAATGGTGCGAGCAACGGAGCAGGATCATCCTCTGTGTCTGATAGCACGGCGAGGATGATGGAAATGCTCCAGGGGATGGCCACCATGGTCCAACAGCAGCAGGCTGCTGTTGCGCAGCAGCAGACGGCTGCTCAGCAGCAGGCCGAGCTAGCACAGGCTGCTCTTGCCCAGGCCCAGGCTCGTCAGCAGGCCGAGGGCGAGCGGCAGGGAAAATTGCTGAAAGACTTCAAGGCGATGGGACCACCGAGCTTCAAGGGTGAGCCAGACCCCATTGAGGCCGATCGATGGTTCCAGCAGACTGAGAATATACTGAACGCGTTGGGCATCACCGATGATAGGAGAGTGACCTTCGCCTCGTACCAGTTTGAGGCTGAGGCAGACTTCTGGTGGCAGACTGTCCAGCGCACCAGAGCAGCAGATCGAGGAGCGATTATGTGGCAGGAGTTCGAGGAACTCTTTCGGAAGAAGTTCTTTCCGGTTACCGTGCAGAATCGGATGGAGATGGAGTTTCTGGCGCTATATCAGGGATCTCGTACTGTGACACAGTATGAGGCCAAGTTCTCGGAGCTTGCGAGGTATGCTCCACACCAGGTGGCGACCGACGGTAGGAGAGCCTTGCGCTTTGAGCATGGCTTGAATCCAACAATCAGAGGTAGGGTTACCCCTTTCTTGGGGCAATCTTATGAGGAGTTGGTCAACCGGTCCCTGGCAGTGGAGCAGGAGTTGAAGGAGTCCCGCGCTATCATGGAGAAGCGGAGTGGCAGCAGTCGCAACGGTCCACCGACTCAGAAGAGGTTTAGGCCTATGGAGACTCGACCCCCGCCGCGCCAGTCTTAGAACTTTCGTGGTCCTCCAGCTCTTGAACCGCCGCGGCGTGGATGTTTTCAGTGCGGTTCGTTTGAGCATCTGAAGTGGAACTGTCCACAGCTTCGTCGGCAGCCACTCCTACCAGCTCCACCCCAGAGGCCTGCTCTGCTGCCACCACCTGTGCAGCAGCAGAGGCCTCCACAGAGAGCTCAGCAGCAGCAGCGTCCTCCCCAGGCACAGCAGCAGAGGTCTTTCCCCCGTCAGGGCAGAGGAGGCAACCAGGCTCAGGGAAGGACGTACATGCTAGTTGGTCAAGACCCAGAGGCTTCTGGGGGAGCGATCGAAGGTAACCCTGAACTTAGAATTTCAATTCGTAGACGTAATGGTGTAGTTGTCTTTGCTATTAGTTTTGATTCGTTAGAACTTGTAGCAACCGGTAGCTAGATTAGTTTCTTACATATTTCCGATAACGCTAGGTACCCTTCCTGTCTTTTCGACCCTTGCTTTCGTTCATTTCGATAGCGGGTCTACTCACTCCTATATCGTCCCTAGTTTTGTCAAGACTTTGGGACTGGAGTCGGTTCCATTGGGTCACACTCTGTCGGTGTTTTCACCGCTCGGGGTAAGTACCGATGTGGACCGGATCTGCCGGGACTGCATCATTCATATAGGAGATAGAGAGCTCTCGGCAGACCTCATTGTCCTGAACTTAGGAGGAGTGGACGTACTGCTTGGGATGGATTGGATGTCAGCCTATCACGTTACCCTTGATTGCTTTACTAAGAAGGTCACATTCTTACCTCCGGGGAGCGAGGCTTTTTACTTCTTGGGAGACAAGCAGAAGATCTTGTGCCCGGTACCGCTCAGTGTTTTCAAAACCGGACCGGAAGGCGAACCGAAAAGGCATCCGGTTCGGTCCAAATCGGTTCAAACCGGTGGTTCAACCACCGGTTCAACCGTTTGAACCGTATGAAAATATGTTTTTTTATATAGATATCTACTAAATTCTTCAATGGGAAGGTTTGATTCATGGGTTAACATACAAACCGGTTTATTCAAAGACCGAACCAAAACATGCTCCGGTTCCGGTCCAAACCGGTTGAACCGCCCGGTCCGGTCCGGTTTTCAAAACACTGGTACCGCTGCAACAGATCACCCTCAGCTTACTAGCGCAGCTACCGAGTAGAGATAAGGATGGGAATCCAGTAGTGCTACCACCGATGGTTCGTGAGTTTCCGGATGTCTTCCCAGACGAGCTTCCAGGCTTGCCTCCACCTCGAGAGGTTGAGTTTGCTATAGATCTCGCACCGGGAGCAGCACCGATCTCGGTTGCTCCGTATAGGATGGCTCCCGCGGAATTAAAGGAGCTGAAGACCCAGTTGGAGGAGTTACTCGATAGAGGCTTCATTCGTCCCAGCACATCTCCTTGGGGAGCCCCAGTTCTTTTTGCTCAGAAGAAGGATGGGACGAAGAGGCTTTGTATCGACTATCGTAAGCTGAATAGCATAACGATCAAGAACAAGTACCCTTTACCCCGAATTGAAGACCTGTTTGATCAGCTGAAAGGGGCTTGCTATTTCTCGAAGATCGACCTGAGGACCGGATATCACCAGTTGGCTGTGAGAGCAGAGGATATTCCGAAGACGGCGTTCCGGACGCGATATGGGCACTATGAGTTCTTGGTCATGCCCTTCGGTCTAACGAACGCCCCTGCAGCATTTATGGATTTGATGAACCGAGTCTTTAGCATGTTCCTGGACAGATTCGTAGTAGTGTTTGTGGACGATGTCCTCATTTACTCCAAGACGGAGGGAGATCATCGAGAGCACCTGAGTGCTGTGTTGCAGACCCTCAGAGACCACCAACTGTATGCCAAGCTCAGTAAGTGTGAGTTTTGGATGCAGGAGGTGAAATTTCTCGGACACGTTGTCTCGCAGGAAGGCATCTCCGTAGATCCGTCGAAGATAGAGGCCGTGATGGACTGGGAGCAGCCGAAGAACGTATTTGAGATCAGGAGTTTTTTGGGGCTAGCAGGCTATTATAGACGTTTTGTGGAGGGATTTTCTCGTTTAGCAGCACCTCTCACCCGTTTGACAAAGAAGGGTGTCAGGTTCGAGTGGTCGGAGGATTGTGAGAAGTCCTTCCGAGAGTTGAAGAGGCGTCTTACTTCGGCCCCAGTGCTTACGATTCCGGCCAGTGGCAAAGGTTATGTTGTCTTCACCGATGCCTCACTGATGGGGCTTGGAGCTGTACTGATGCAGGATGGTAGGGTAGTAGCCTATGCCTCTAGGCAATTGAAGACTCACGAGAGGAACTATCCCACCCATGACTTGGAGTTGGCTGCAGTGGTTTTCGCCTTGAAGATATGGAGGCACTACTTGTACGGTGAGGAGTTTGACATGTATTGCGACCAAAAGAGTCTGCGATACATCGGGAGTCAAAAGGATCTGAATATGCGTCAGAGGAGATGGATCGAGGTCTTGAAGGATTTCAATTATTCGTTCTTTTACCATCCTGGTAAGGCGAATGTTGTTGCAGATGCCTTGAGCCGAAAGTCCCGTAGCCAGCTTGCTAGATTGGTGACTGATCGACAGGACTTTCTGGCCACGATAGAAGGCTTTGATTTGTGGGTTCAGTGGGAGTCCTCTTATACCGTGTTGTGCATCATGCGAGTGCAGCCTAGCCTACTTCAGAAGGTGATTGTAGCACAGAGGCTGGATTCTGAGTTGGAGGAGATTAGAGTGCGGTGCGACAGTGGAGAGTCTGTCCCTGATTGGGCGATCGATGCTGATGGAGGTCTAAGGTTTCGTGCGAGTGCAGCCTAACCTGGACCTCTGCACTGTCGCATGCAACCGTTATACCCGACAGAGCAG
Source organism: Chamaelirium japonicum (assembly GCA_947650365.1). Lineage (NCBI taxonomy): Eukaryota > Viridiplantae > Streptophyta > Magnoliopsida > Liliales > Melanthiaceae > Chamaelirium > Chamaelirium japonicum. The sequence goes on from OX393549.1 coordinate 131,463,027, forward strand.
TGAATGCTCATCAGTGCGCTGCATGCAATAGGCTATAAGTGTGGGAACGTTATGGCTAAGGACCTCTATATAAGAGAAGGTCCTGTGAAGCCAGAACACACACCAAGCAAAGAGCTCTCTCCACTCTCTCTTCTTCTTTCTTGTTCGTGATTCGGTTCCTGTCTGGAGTACGCTGAGAGTCCCAAAGGGGTTCCCTTCGGTGCTGAAGAGGAGTCCAGTCGTTGTACCCTAGGGAGCGTTCGTCGGAGGCCTTGAAGCACCTACCGAGACGGCGAAATAGCTTTCAGGGCATTGTGCTAGCACAAGCCTCGACTACTACTAAGTCCACTATTCTTCTTCCTCCTCCCCACCTTCTCTGCCATATCTGTAGACAGCCTTAGGACAACCTAAACCTTGTTTGTGTGTTGTGCTAAACTTTGCATACTAAACCCTCTACTTTTGTTCCACTGCTTTTAGTACTAGATTTGTAATCTCTCATTATTTTGCTAGTCATCATTTGCTTGCATAGAATAGAAAACCCAACATTACATTCTAATCGCATTTTCCACTTCGCTTCAACTTGCCAAATTATCCAGCATGCACTTCCCATCACTTCAATTTGCTAAAAAAAAAACGACACATGCGCCCCCAAAGCCCACACGGCCCTAAGGTTCAAGGTGGGCTCGGTTCCCTAATGTGTACTAGGGTTCATATCCACTCATGCTCATCAATAAGCCCCAAATCTAAGCATACAACCAATACCCAGAACAAATTACATCCTAATCTTGCCAAAACCCAGCTTACTATCGACAGAACAATAGCTAAAAACTCAGACGGAATCATTTGTGTCTGTAAAACTGAAAGTAGTTAGCACTCACCGTTGACGCCCATATCGGACACCTTAGAGTCCAGCGCCGATCGGGCTGCCATCGGCCGACGCAGGAACAGCTTGCGCGCCGCGTTGGGGCTTCCGGCTCTGCCGAGGGAGGGAGCGGGGATGCAAGCGGGAGATCGGCAAGCGGAAGCCATGGCTGAGGGAGAGAGGGGAGGGGGGGAGTCAGGAGCGTCGAGTACCTTAGCTCGTACTAAATGAGCGGGGCGAGCATCTTTTCGCGGAGATGCTGATGACGTTGGGGTTTTGTCACGGCACTACCACAAGTGGGGAGGGCGGGGGGGGCAGAGTGGCAACCACTTAACCCCCACCAGTGCGGGAAAATTTTCAGCACATCCTGCCTACCATACAGCAGCGGGGCCCACTGCCCCCAGACCCTATCAGCACGTCTGAGTGCTGGGCCCCGCTACCCATGTCCCTTGAATCGCAGTGGGCCCCGCGGGTTGTCATAGTACGCAGGATGTGCTGAAAATTATTGCGGTCTTTGCTGTTATTTATTGTTTATTATTGTTTTTTTTTTTGGTTTTTTTACAAAACAACCACTACAATATTCACTATTTACATTTAAAATCTACAAAAGTGATATTTATATATAAACCCTTAATCCATTCAAATATTACATATTGACCCCTGCAGTTAGCTAACATCCAAAACGAGAGAATGTTTTTGATTTCATCCTTAATATTTTACCTAAACTCTGTAAATATCCATCGAATGTGAGAATTCTTTGGATTATGTCCAAGTTAGATTTGGATTATGTCTGTATTTATTTTGGATTAAGTCCTTGTTCAATAAAGATATATCAATTTAAGTAATTAAAACAGTAGGTAAATCGGTTATTTTTTATTTAGATTAATAAAATAATAGTTGAATGAAGGAATATTTTGAAAATATTCCTTCATTTTGTATGCCAACTAACTATAGCGATTGATATGTAAATATTAGATAATTTTAGAGGTTTATATGCAAATATTAACTTGACAGAGGTTTATATGTAAATAAAGAATATTATAGTGGCTGATTTATAAAAAAAAAATTTTTTTTTTTTGGAGGTAAAGGATTTGGATTGTCGCGCCAGACGGGATGGCGGGAGGAGAAATCTACGGGTTTTTTTTTTTGGAAGCGGTGGGGAGAGAAAATCTTCACCACATCTTGCGTGCGCTACAACCGCATGGCCCACTGCGATTCAAGAGACATGGGGTTGCAGACCCAGCACATTGGCCCCCCGCACTCTGGGCAACGGTTGCACGGTACACAAGATGTACTGAAAATTTTCCCGGGGAGTAAGGGGGTCTTAAGTGGACCTTTACCTATCTGCTGCTGTGCTTGTCTGGAGCCTGGAGCTTGGTGGTGGAGGCAGCACCACCAAGAACGGCTGCTAATAAGGTACATGAATCATCGTTGTTGATGTCTAATTAAATTTTTTTTTATAGGTAAGATTAGGGGTGGCAGTGGGTCGTGTCGGGTCGGATTCGTGTTGTGTCTAGTTTCAGATCATGTCCAAAACCCCTAGACCCGGACCCGACCCGTTTAACTAATCTTGTCTAGATCCTAAACCCGTACCCGACCTATTTATAAACGGGTAGACCCGATAAGACCCGTTAGACCCATTTACCACACAGGTTTTATTCAGTTGACCCGATCCGACCCAATCCGACTCGACCCGACCTAACCCGATAGACCCGCTGATACTATATATTACAGTATCGGATTGCAGGTAGACCCGACCCGACACGACTCGTTGAATTTTAAACGGGTCTTCCCGGGTCTACCGTGTCCATACCTTAAACCCGGACCGGACCCGTTTATTAAACAGGTCTATCGTGTCGACCCGTTTACGACCCGAACCTGTTTCACCCTGACCCAGACCCGCTAACTTCGTGTCGGGTCTGCCGTGTCGGATCCGAAATTGCCAGCCCTAGGTAAGACACACTTTGCCCCTCACCCGTGCCATGGGGCCCACTGCGATTCAAGAGAGGGTAGTGACCCACCCCAGCACTCAGATCGTGCGGATAGACTCGGGGGGGGGGAGGGGCAATGGGCCCCAAGGTTGTATCATACACGTCTACTTCCGTTCTACGTCCATTGGACACAGTTGAGAACCCCTGTCCCTGGGTACAAGTCTCCCTCTTTCTCTTCTCCGAAATCTCTCAAAACCTCGAACTACTAACATTAGTTTTTTATATTTAGTATATTCTAGGCTAATCATAGTGATAAATTTAAGTCTGACCAAATTTGAGGAAATATGTTTTTGAAGAGCTCTGGAAATTGATTGTATGACAATTTTCCTATTCTCCCTCCATCTATTTAAGCTCTATTCTAAAGTTTGATATGTTCACCAGTTGTGGGGAGACTGCTACTTCCTCCGCCGATCCAAACCGAAGGTATGTCTCTTGATTAGAGGTGTGCATCGGTTCGAAACCGACCTAATTAAGCAAAATCCAAATAGATCCAATCTTGGTTGGTTTTGAGGATTTTAAATCCGATCCAAACCGAACTAAGATTGAAATCCAATCCAATTGAAGTCGGTTTAGGCTTTGGACCATGTTCATATTGGGCTCCCCCCCCATTTATTAAGACCTGGTTCAAACTTTAAAAATAATAATTGTTATCAAATCATTAGGCCTAAATAAGATTTTTAACTGATTTTGAGTCATCCTACAGTATTGCAATTGTTGTTGGTAGCAAGGAATACGAGGACATATAGTATATTTAATAAAATATTATATGTATATACATATGTCGATTCGGTTCGGTTTAGGTCGGTTTTGAATTTACAAATCTGTCAACCGACCCACTCATGTCGGTTTTTTAAAAACCCAATCCGATCCATTGAGTGTCGAAACTGATCAAAAATGATCGGTTTGGTTTGGTTTGGATCCTGCACACCCCTACTCCTGATGGGTTAAGATTGGATTATGATGATGATGCCAACTCTTGAAATGGTCATTTATTAATGTAATCATTTTTGGGCATTTATAACGCTAAGCTATCTTACTATGAAATTTGTTGTTTCTATGCCGTTTTGTTTTCCAAGCATGTGACTCTGATGCATCACTCACATGATGTTTGTTGTGGTTTCTTTTCTTAAAAAATCCTTGAGCAAACAACCCAATAGAAGTATTATACTTAATGTTGCTCTTAGTAAGCCTGTGAGTCCGATCGAGTATAATGGGCAGAAAAAATTACAACACATAATGTGGTCACAAATGGCTAATCACATCTTTGAGAAGCGCCATGCATGGATGGTGTGAATTGATGGCTTAACATGTTCAGTGCATTGGCTTTTGTAATTATGGTTTTCGAGCTCCTTAAATTGTCTTCCGTAGAGTGCTACCTAGCTCTACATAACCAAGTGTACATGACCAGCATTTTTTTTTTTATTTTTTTTGGTACATTGTGTGGTGATCACATCGAGATGATCTGCATGACCAGCAATTCTTAGTGGAAGAATCATGGCTAGTTGCCCAAAATTTAGGGTATCTTATTTGTAGAGTGGTAGCTCTACATAACCAAATGTAAAATACATTGTAGCTACGATATGTTGTGGCGGGGGAATTTGTGAATAGGGGTGGCAATGGGTCGGTTCGGGTCGGGTTGAGACATATGTATAAGGGCAAAACACCCGACCCGTTTAATAAACGGGTCAAAAACTTAAACCCAAACCCGACCCGCCTAATAAACGGGTTGACCCGACCCGACCCGTTTAACCCGTTTACTAACCGGGTCGGGTCGGGTTGGCTCGGGTTGGGTAAATAGAACCCATGTAAACCTGTCGGGTTGGGTCAAGATAAGTCGGATTGGGCCGGGTTTGATCAGGTTGGTTCGGGTTGGCTCGGGTCGGGTCGGGTTGACACGACCCATTTGTTAAACGGGTCAAGTCGGGTCAATCGGGTTATAAGTACAAATCCGAACCCGACCCATTAAATAAACGGCTCAATCGGGTCGACCCGTTTATGACCCGAACCCGTTTAGGACAAACCCAAACCCGCTAACTTCGGGTCGGGTTCAGGTCGGGTTGGCGGGTCGGGTCAAGAATTGCCACCCCTATTTGTGACCATATGTGTATTTCACAAAGGTTTGCTAGGTTGGGTTGTTAGTTTTGTTACTGCCTAAGAATCTCTACGTCTTTAATCTCTAAGTCTTCGTCTATCCTTCCTTTTACGTGTAGGTTTTAAAAGGGTGTTTTAAGCTCATTTTAATTGCGTTGTTTGTTCTGATATTGAGCGGGAGAAGGAAGATAAATGGAAAGAAGGTGGCAACATCATCACAATCTGATATGTGGGGCCCATGTTGTTGGTGTTCTTAATAAGTGTGGCACGTTGTCATGGTTTCGTCTTTCACGGTTCTCGGAGATGGTAGTGGTAAAGCAACTGGAATTACGATGAATTTTTCTTTTTTGTTGTATTTTTTAGGAATTTTCTCTTTCGGATTATTGAAATCATTTTCCTCTTTTATGTTTTAATTTGATGTTGAATTGAAGGCTGAAGTCGAGTATGATTTTTCTCCTTTGTGCCAACCACGGTGCAAGATAATGCGCATGGGGTAGTGGGCCCTAGCACAATAGGTTGGACTCATACTTCGGTAAACCAACCCGGCCCAATCCGACCCATCTTGACCCAACCCGACAGATTTACATGGGTTCTGTTGACCCAACCCGAGCCAACCCAACCAATTTAGTAAACGGGTCGGGTCAACTCGTTTTTAGGCGGGTTGGGTTGGGGTTTAAGTTTTTGACCCATTTATTAAATGGGTCGGGTTCTGGTCGGGTGTTTTGCTCGTATACTTATGTCTCAACCCGACCCGACCCATTACCACCCCTACTTGGCATAAACGTATGCCAAAGGGGGAGAATGTTAACACCAAGAACGTACCACTTTGTTGCATAAGTTGTGTGGACAAAACATTCTCAGTGAGAACGGGTTATAAGTTTTGAGTCATGTGTGTCTGGATGTGTCGGTGCGACACAGGTTTAGTTGAGGATTATGGCCAATTCCTACCAAAAGCTATATCTCCAACTCATGCTTTGTGATCAAGAATTTTATATTGATGGCAAAAAAAAACTTTAAATCCATGTTTTACTAATATAATATTATTAAATCTGTTTTTGAAAACTACTGTAAAAAAATGCTACTTAGAGCATGTTGAAAAATTGCTTGTGGTATGATAATCTGAGATGATGCATGTTTTTTTGTTAGAGCTGAAAAAACGGATTAAGGTTTTTGTAAATTTGGGTTGGGCATGGCCAGACCCTTTAACCCGCCTCAGTCCCACCCCTACTCATAACATGTGGTATGATAATCTAAGATGATGTATGTTTTTTTGTTAGAGCGGAATGCCTTTTTACACCCACTATGCACACCACTAAAAGCTGAAGCGATGGCAGTTAAAGAGTGTTTGTTGATGGATACTAGTGCAAAGCAAACAAAGTTATTATCGAGGGAGATAATGTCTCGATGACCACTCTCATGTCGGATGAAAATTTGATCCCTCCATAGCGTATCTACACTATGATTGTGGAATACAGGAGGCTGTCGAAGTCCTTTATCTATTGAACAATTAGTCATGTGCGATTGTGCAATGCAAATCAGGCAGCTCATGCGATTGCAGGTTTTCACTCTAATTTTAGCGAGGACCTTCTGCTCCCAACTAATTCCTTAATGGATCTTTAAAATCGTTGATGATTTTTTGTCTGCACAATGTAATAGTCTTTCCTTATCTGGTTCTAGAAACCAACTTGATCACGATTGTAATTCTCCAATTTTAATGCGGTCTGGGGCACCATGAATAGAGCAAACCCCTAAAGTTTAGCTCAAGAACACTTAAGCCCCCTGTCGTTTATTTTGTTCCAAATCATACTCTAAAGTTTGAAATGTTTGCACAATACCCCCTTTTGTGAACTTCTTATTACTTAATTTCCTCATTTGGTAATTTTAAATTTTAATCTGATCAGAGCTAAATTGAAGGGGGTAAAATGTAGTTTTTTTAACGTCAGGGGGGCAAAGCGTAATTTACCCAAAAATGCTACTCAGCCGTCCTGATTTCCGTCCATCCTGATGTGTCACTTATCACTGTCGTCCGTTGCACACACCTGGGATGGTATTCAGGCAAAGAGATGAGGTTATAACATCGCTGGAGTCCCCTTCATCTAGGGTTTCGCCGTTTCTCTTTTGCCCCCAATTCCCCGCCAGCGGCGGTCTCCAGGGTTACACAGCTCGGAATCAGGATGGGGTTGGATCTGTTAGAAGCTTGCGATCCGATCTCCGACGACCAAGAACTCTCCAGTATCGTGATCGACCGGAAGTACGCTCACCGGATGGAGCACAACAAGAGGCGGGAGGCCCTGCAGCGGCTGCAGGAGCTGAAGAAGCGCGGTCTCGCCGGCGGCTCCGACGACTCCGAGGAGGATTCCTCCGAGGAGGAGGACGAAGAGGACAGCCTTGTCGGCTCCGGCAATAAGGAGCTTAAGTTCTATGAAGCCCTCGTCAAGGTCAAGAAGCAGGACCCGATCCTCCTGCAGAATGATGCCGATCTCTTCTCCTTCGATGAAGATGGGAACGGCCTCGGCGCCGAGGAGCCTAGGGCTGCAAGAAAGGAGAAGCCTTTGTACTTGAAGGATGTCATGGCTAAGCACCTGATAGAAGAGGGGCCGGAATTTCAAGACAAGCCGCTGAAACACCACTCTAAGATCTACAAAACGGAACAATCGGACGACATAAGGGCGTTCTTGGACGCGGAGAGGGAGGCATTCACTTCCAACGACGGCGATCTCATCAAAGAGAAGGAGACCGCTGGAGAGGAGATGGGGGGTGGTGATGATTCCGGTGAGATTGACAAGAGGTTGGACTCATACTTCGGTCAAGAAGACAGTTTGAATGAGAGTGAGAAGTTCTTGAAGAATTATCTGCGGAAACGAATGTAGATAGACGAGCATAAGGGCAAGGAGCCTTCTCTTGCTGACATTGGTGTTTCAGAGGACGAGGACGAGCTGGAGAAGCAGGACAAGTATGAGGCCGAATACAACTTCCGGTATGAGGAGGCGGAGCAGGGGGACCGCGTGCTCGGCCACTCGAGGGTCATGGAGGGGTCAGTGAGGAAGAAGATGAGCAGCAGGAAGCTACAGAGGAAGAGCAAGGAGGAGAGAATGGCACATGCGGAGCTCGAGAGAAAGGAGGAGCTGAAGCACCTCAAGAACCTGAAGAAGAAGGAGATCCAGGAAAAGCTCGAGAAGATCCGGACGATTGCAGGGATTGGGGAGGATGGGGTTTGCAAGCTGAATGAAGAGGATCTGGATGAGGATTTTGATCCGGAAATGTATGATAGAAAGATGGGGGAGATGTACGGTGCTGGTTACTATAATGCCGATGATGCGGATCCTGGATTTGGAAGTGGCGATGATGATGGCAATCTGGAGAAGCCTGATTTCGACAAAGAAGACGAACTGCTCGGGCTTCCCAAAGATTGGGATGTCTGCGAATCTAAGGATGGGTTTGCGGCTGCAAGGGAAAGGGCTTTGAAACTGAAGGAGGAGGAAGATGAGCCTCAAAAAGAGGAGGGTAAGAGGAAGAGAAAGCGTAAGATCTCTCTTAAAGAGAAAGTGGAGCTGGATAAGGAGTTGGAGGAGTACTATAAGTTGGATTACGAAGACACCATTGGAGACTTGAAGACACGGTTCAAGTACAAGCCCGTATCGGCTAACAGATACGGCCTGCACTCCGAAGAGATTTTGATGGCAGGTGACAAGGATTTGAACCAATATGTTTCCCTGAAAAAGTTAGCACCCTATAGGCAGGATGAGTGGAAGGTGCCGCATCACCTCAAATTGAAAAAGAATTTGATTATGGGGGGATCCGACGCCCAGAAGGATTCAAAAAAGCATGTGTCTAAGGGAGGCCAAGGTTCTGCAGAGGTGGAGGGGAAATCTAAATCAGAGGAATCAACTTGTGAAACAAGTGCTTTGTCTAGAAATAGCCGAAGAAGACGCCGGCAAGCTGAACTGAAACCATCATGGCAAAGGCTCATGGTGTATGGAAAGATCCCCTTCAAACCTCAGAAAAAACATTAAGGCCGTTACCATTGAGGGAGGAAGCTTTAAGTGTCATTCCTGTTGTGTCCTATAGTAAGGATATTTATCCAATATAAGAGTTTATGGTGTGGTTTCTTCTATTTATTCTCTAAAGTTACAGCCTGCGGTCCAACGTTCATATTTATCATTGCTTGTTCAGTGATAATGTAGAGGGGGTCTAATGAAAGACTTTTGCTTAGTATCACTAGCTAAATTTATCGTCTCTCCCTTTTTCTCTCGTTATATGTCTCATGTAATTTCCCTTATATATTTACCTCTTCATTTTTCTTTATATAACTGAATAGTATAACTTTTATTCTCCTCTTTCCATAGTTTCTGCTTCTTCTTCTTCTTCTCTCTCTCTCTCTCTCTCCCCCTCTCCCTTCTCTCTCTCATAGTGGAAGTGCTGCATCAAGTGTTTGCTCCTCATTGATTTGTGGAGAAGATTGCCAACTTTCAGAAATCAGCTGGTCAGCTTTTCCATTATCATTTCTATGAATTCTTTTAGGATTAAATAACTTGGTTGGACTTGTACCCTTTTTTTTCTTTAGTGGTTGTTATATCTGAATTATGTTGTGGTTATCGTGATCAACGTTTAGATTTCTTGATATTGTAATGTTTTTTTTTTGTTGTTCCACTTTTCCTTCACTAGGGAGCTTGCAAAGATGCATCATGCAGTCTTTTTTTGTGATTTAAGGAAACTGATATGGTACTCATTTTACAAGGTTACTTTTCATAACTGTGTAGGCTTTGAAGCGCTTATTTAGTATCAAACATGCCATAGTGCTGTGCAAGCAAGAGATGCTCTGCAAGCATGCAATTTATATGTTTTTAAAATTTTCTGTGGAATTCAGAGTTCTTAACTTGCAGCTGATATTTGGAGATGATATGGTTACTTCTGTAGGGGCGCAATATATATGATGGTTGCTGTCGGCTAGATGTACAGTTCTCCATGTATGCTCCTGTTAGAGTTTCACTTCTTTACTTGCTAGTTTTTTGTTCTGCTCTGAATCTCTTATTGGTTTTGTTTCACCTCTTCAAAATCCAACCTCAGTGGGTTGCAAGTAAATTACAACAATTGCAGCTCGAGGTATGTTGACAACTTATCCGACTTTTGCGCCATCTTATATATAAATGGCAATTTACTGTTACCATTTAATTCCTGTGCTTGGAAGAAGGGTTTAAACAAACTGTCCCTTAGAAAAATATATTCTTATAGCCAACCATTTTGCTGATCACATAAAATTCTTAAGTAGCAACACTTCTTAAGGAACAAGAAGAAAAAAAAGACAGGGAAAACAATTAGCTTAGTGGTTTCTATATCCTAACAAGGGGGAAAACTAACACTCTAAAGAAGATCAAAAGTAAAAAAAAAACCAAAACAAGTACTTGAAGTGTGTCACTCTCTAATATCTTAAACGAGGGGGAAACTCAGTATTCAAAAGAAGATCAACAGTATGAAAACTAATCAAAACAGTCCACTTTAAATTTTAAAAAATGGTCACTTTCCAAAAAAACACAAGAATTTCTGTTGACTGCTGACCAGCAGAGGAGCAGATGCCCAAACAGTATCCATATCCTTTGCTCCTTAAAAATCCTTTAGCTTCCCTTCTTCCAATTTTCCCACTAGATCACATTTGGTATAAAGGCCTGCATGTTTCTCCATCTCTTATATATATTTTTTGGTAGGTTCCAGGCAAAGGTGCAACCCTTCATAGTTGGGAAGTGGATCGGAGGATTGCCAAGCATTTGGCACCGACTCTCCCCTCCATTTTTTGTCACAAAAGGAAAAAGTAGGACCAAACCGAGAACAACATAGACAAAGATGGATTTGTGAATGAGATATATAAATTGCCTATTTTCATCAGAATGAAAGGTTGGATGGAAAGTTTCTTGAGTGGATTGTCAACGTAAATTGCTCAAGTGGATTGTCGTAAATTGCTCAAGTGGTCTGTCGTCGTTTCTGTTGAAAATTGTACTTTCTACACTCATTCTTGCTATTTCCTGAAGATTTTGAAGATAGTTTTCATTATCATGTAGTATCCGCATGATAAAAGGGACCTTTGGGTTAGGATTTTCTTAGGTGTTTTATAGTCACCGAACTCTAGGAGGCTACATCAACGAAAAGTGGAACTTGGGCATGTTGATAGACTGAGTTACTTTTGTTAACAACATTTGCTAGGTATGTGATTTAGAGGACATCCCTGATGTCAATCCATTTCTCTTTTGCTAGCTTGGTGGGGCATGTTGATAGACATATGAAAGATTAAGGTTTGGAACTTTGAACCTTCCTTTTGAATATCAAACTTTGATAGACATTTGATAGATTAAGGTTTGGAACTTTGAACCTTCAAACTTTTTCCATATTTTTTAAATTTGTTTCCCTTCAAATGGTGCAAATCGTACTTATATGCATTCGAAAAAGATTTGCCAATGGATCCATGTTTTCTACTTCCGTCCTTGCAGATTTGATTTGATATATAGCTACATTTGCTGCGATGAAAAATAACCCAACCAAGTTTCACTACGACTAATTATCCTTAAACATGATTAGATCTCATTTCCTTTGCTCCTTGGTGGTGGGAGATTCTAGGGTTTGGTGGTAGGAGATTCTAGGGCTCTTCGCCCTCCTCAATAGAGGACGCCACGGATGCTAACTCAAAGTTAGGGCTTGGTGGTGGTAATCTAGAGGAGAGGGCGCATTATTCTTATCTAACTGAAGATTATCAGGCGTAGCGAAAGATGGAAATCACTCGCACGTTTTCAATTAGGTTGTTAGATGAGAACTATAGGCTACAAAAAAAAAATCATGACATATTAATTATGGAATATGATATCTCACATGATCAATAAAAAAACATGGATCTTTCTTTTGAGAACATTGTGATAATGTCTCGATGACCACTCTCATGTCGGATGAAAATTTGATCCCTCCATAGCGTATCTACACTATGATTGTGGAATACAGGAGGCTGTCGAAGTCCTTTATCTATTGAACAATTAGTCATGTGCGATTGTGCAATGCAAATCAGGCAGCTCATGCGATTGCAAGTTTTCACTCTAATTTTAGCGAGGACCTTCTGCTCCCAACTAATTCCTTAATGGATCTTTAAAATCGTTGATGATTTTTTGTCTGCACAATGTAATAGTCTTTCCTCATCTGGTTCTAGAAACCAACTTGATCACGATTGTAATTCTCCAATTTTAATGCGGTCTGGGGCACCATGAATAGAGCAAACCCCTAAAGTTTTGCTCAAGAACACTTAAGCCCCCTGTCGTTTATTTTGTTCCAAATCATACTCTAAAGTTTGAAATGTTAGCACAATACCCCCTTTTGTCAACTTCTTATTACTTAATTTCCTCATTTGGTAATTTTAAATTTTAATCTGATCAGAGCTGAATTGAAGGGGGTAAAATGTAGTTTTTTTAACGTCAGGGGGGCAAAGCGTAATTTACCCAAAAATGCTACTCAGCCGTCCTGACTTCCGTCCATCCTGATGTGTCAATTATCACTGCCGTCCGTTGCACCCACCTGGGATGGTATTCAGGCAAAGAGATGGGGTTATAACATCGCTGGAGTCCCCTTCATCTAGGGTTTCGCCGTTTCTCTTTTGCCCCCAATTCCCCGCCAGCGGCGGTCTCCAGGGTTACACAGCTCGGAATCAGGATGGGGTTGGATCTGTTCGAAGCTTGCGATCCGATCTCCGACGACCAAGAACTCTCCAGTATCGTGATCGACCGGAAGTACGCTCACCGGATGGAGCACAACAAGAGGCGGGAGGCCCTGCAGCGGCTGCAGGAGCTGAAGAAGCGCGGTCTCGCCGGCGGCTCCGACGACTCCGAGGAGGATTCCTCCGAGGAGGAGGACGAAGAGGACAGCCTTGTCGGCTCCGGCAAGAAGGAGCTTAAGTTCTATGAAGCCCTCGTCAAGGTCAAGAAGCAGGACCCGATCCTCCTGCAGAATGATGCCGATCTCTTCTCCTCCGATGAAGATGGGAACGGCCTCGGCGCCGAGGAGCCCAGGGCTGCAAGAAAGGAGAAGCCTTTGTACTTGAAGGATGTCATGGCTAAGCACCTGATAGAAGAGGGGCCGGAATTTCAAGACAAGCCGCTGAAACACCACTCTAAGATCTACAAAAGGGAACAATCGGACGACATAAGGGCGTTCTTGGACGCGGAGAGGGAGGCATTCACTTCCAACGACGGCGATCTCATCAAAGAGAAGGAGACCGCTGGAGAGGAGATGGGGGGTGGTGATGATTCCGGTGAGATTGACAAGAGGTTGGACTCATACTTCGGTCAAGAAGACAGTTTGAATGAGAGTGAGAAGTTCTTGAAGAATTATCTGCGGAAACGAATGTGGATAGACGAGCATAAGGGCAAGGAGCCTTCTCTTGCTGACATTGGTGTTTCAGAGGACGAGGACGAGCTGGAGAAGCAGGACAAGTATGAGGCGGAATACAACTTCCGGTATGAGGAGGCGGAGCAGGGGGATCGCGTGCTCGGCCACTCGAGGGTCATGGAGGGGTCTGTGAGAAAGAAGACGAGCAGCAGGAAGCTACAGAGGAAGAGCAAGGAGGAGAGAATGGCACATGCGGAGCTCGAGAGAAAGGAGGAGCTGAAGCACCTCAAGAACCTGAAGAAGAAGGAGATCCAGGAAAAGCTCGAGAAGATCCGGACGATTGCAGGGATTGGGAAGGATGGGGTTTGCAAGCTGAATGAAGAGGATCTGGATGAGGATTTTGATCCGGAAATGTATGATAGAAAGATGGGGGAGATGTACGGTGCTGGTTACTATAATGCCGATGATGCGGATCCTGGATTTGGAAGTGGCGATGATGACGGCAATCTGGAGAAGCCTGATTTCGACAAAGAAGACGAACTGCTCGGGCTTCCCAAAGATTGGGATGTCTGCGAATCTAAGGATGGGTTTGCGGCTGCAAGGAAAAGGGCTTTGAAACTGAAGGAGGAGGAAGATGAGCCTCAAAAAGAGGAGGGTAAGAGGAAGAGAAAGCGTAAGATCTCTCTTAAAAAGAAAGTGGAGCTGGATAAGGAGTTGGAGGAGTACTATAAGTTGGATTACGAAGACACCATTGGAGACTTGAAGACACGGTTCAAGTACAAGCCCGTATCGGCTAACAGATACGGCCTGCACTCCGAAGAGATTTTGATGGCAGGTGACAAGGATTTGAACCAATATGTTTCCCTGAAAAAGTTAGCACCCTATAGGCAGGATGAGTGGAAGGTGCCGCATCACCTGAAATTGAAAAAGAATTTGATTCTGGGGGGATCCGACGCCCAGAAGGATTCAAAAAAGCATGTGTCTAAGGGAGGCCAAGGTTCTACAGAGGTGGAGGGGAAATCTAAATCAGAGGAATCAACTCGTGAAACAAGTGCTTTGTCTAGAAATAGCCGAAGAAGACGCCGGCAAGCTGAACTGAAACCATCATGGCAAAGGCTCATGGTGTATGGAAAGATCCCCTTCAAACCTCAGAAAAAACATTAAGGCCGTTACCATTGAGGGAGGAAGCTTTAAGTGTCGTTCCTGTTGTGTCCTATAGTAAGGATATTTATTCAATATAAGAGTTTATGGTGTGGTTTCTTCTATTTATTCTCTAAAGTTACAGCCTGCGGTCCAACGTTCATATTTATCATTGCTTGTTCAGTGATAATGTGGAGGGGGTCTAATGAAAGACTTTTGCTTAGTATCACTAGCTAAATTTATCGTCTCTCCCTTTTTCTCTCGTTATATGTCTCATATAATTTCCCTTATATATTTACCTCTTCATTTTTCTTTATATAACTGAATAGTATAACTTTTATTCTCCTCTTTCCATAGTTTCTGCTTCTTCTTCTTCTTCTCTCTGTCCCTCTCTCTCTCTCTCTCTCTCTCTCTCTCTCTCTCTCTCTCCCTCTCTCCCTTCTCTCTCTCATAGTGGAAGTGCTGCATCAAGTGTTTGCTCCTCATTGATTTGTGGAGAAGATTGCCAACTTTCAGAAATCAGCTGGTCAGCTTTTCCATTATCATTTCTATGAATTCTTTTAGGATTAAATAACTTGGTTGGACTTGTACCCTTTTTTTTCTTTGGTGGTTGTTATATCTGAATTATGTTGTGATTATCGTGATCAACGTTTAGATTTCTTGATATTGTAATGTGTTTTTTTTGTTGTTCCACTTTTCCTTCACTGGGGAGCTTGCAAAGATGCATCATGCAGTCTTTTTTTGTGATTTAAGGAAACTGATATGGTACTCATTTTACAAGGTTACTTTTCATAACTGTGTAGGCTTTGAAGTGCTTATTTAGTATCAAACATGCCATAGTGCTGTGCAAGCAAGAGATGCTCTGCAAGCATGCAATTTATATGTTTTTAAAATTTTCTGTGGAATTCAGAGTTCTTAACTTGCAGCTGATATTTGGAGATGATATGGTTACTTCTGTAGGGGCGCAATATATATGATGGTTGCTGTCGGCTAGATGTACAGTTCTCCATGTATGCTCCTGTTAGAGTTTCACTTCTTTACTTGCTAGTTTTTTGTTCTGCTCTGAATCTCTTATTGGTTTTGTTTCACCTCTTCAAAATCCAACCTCAGTGGGTTGCAAGTAAATTACAACAATTGCAGCTCGAGGTATGTTGACAACTTATCCGACTTTTGCGCCATCTTATATATAAATGGCAATTTACTGTTACCATTTAATTCCTGTGCTTGGAAGAAGGGTTTAAACAAACTGTCCCTTAGGAAAATATATTCTTATAGCCAACCATTTTGCTGATCACATAAAATTCTTAAGTAGCAACACTTCTTAAGGAACAAGAAGAAAAAAAAGACAGGGAAAACAATTAGCTTAGTGGTTTCTATATCCTAACAAGGGGGAAAACTAACACTCTAAAGAAGATCAAAAGTAAAAAAAAAACCAAAACAAGTACTTGAAGTGTGTCACTCTCTAATATCTTAAACGAGGGGGAAACTCAGTATTCAAAAGAAGATCAACAGTATGAAAACTAATCAAAACAGTCCACTTTAAATTTTAAAAAATGGTCACTTTCCAAAAAAACACAAGAATTTCTGTTGACTGCTGACCAGCAGAGGAGCAGATGCCCAAACAGTATCCATATCCTTTGCTCCTTAAAAATCCTTTAGCTTCCCTTTTTCCAATTTTCCCACTAGATCACATTTGGTATAAAGGCCTGCATGTTTCTCCATCTCTTATATATATTTTTTGGTAGGTTCCAGGCAAAGGTGCAACCCTTCATAGTTGGGAAGTGGATCGGAGGATTGCCAAGCATTTGGCACCGACTCTTCCCTCCATTTTTTGTCACAAAAGGAAAAAGTAGGACCAAACCGAGAACAACATAGACAAAGATGGATTTGTGAATGAGATATATAAATTGCCTATTTTCATCAGAATGAAAGGTTGGATGGAAAGTTTCTTGAGTGGATTGTCAACGTAAATTGCTCAAGTGGATTGTCGTAAATTGCTCAAGTGGTCTGTCGTCGTTGCTGTTGAAAATTGTACTTTCTACACTCATTCTTGCTATTTCCTGAAGATTTTGAAGATAGTTTTCATTATCATGTAGTATCCGCATGATAAAAGGGACCTTTGGGTTAGGATTTTCTTAGGTGTTTTATAGTCACCGAACTCTAGGAGGCTACATCAACGAAAAGTGGAACTTGGGCATGTTGATAGACTGAGTTACTTTTGTTAACAACATTTGCTAGGTATGTGATTTAGAGGACATCCCTGATGTCAATCCATTTCTCTTTTGCTAGCTTGGTGGGGCATGTTGATAGACATATGAAAGATTAAGGTTTGGAACTTTGAACCTTCCTTTTGAATATCAAACTTTGATAGACATTTGATAGATTAAGGTTTGGAACTTTGAACCTTCAAACTTTTTCCATATTTTTTAAATTTGTTTCCCTTCAAATGGTGCAAATCGTACTTATATGCATTCGAAAAAGATTTGCCAATGGATCCATGTTTTCTACTTCCGTCCTTGCAGATTTGATTTGATATATAGCTACATTTGCTGCGATGAAAAATAACCCAACCAAGTTTCACTACGACTAATTATCCTTAAACATGATTAGATCTCATTTCCTTTGCTCCTTGGTGGTGGGAGATTCTAGGGTTTGGTGGTAGGAGATTATAGGGCTCTTCGCCCTCCTCAATAGAGGACGCCACGGATGCTAACTCAAAGTTAGGGCTTGGTGGTGGTAATCTAGAGGAGAGGGCGCATTATTCTTATCTAACTGAAGATTATCAGGCGTAGCGAAAGATGGAAATCACTCGCACGTTTTCAATTAGGTTGTTAGATGAGAACTATAGGCTACAAAAAAAAATCATGACATATTAATTATGGAATATGATATCTCACATGATCAATAAAAAAACATGGATCTTTCTTTTGAGAACATTGTGATAATGTCTCGATGACCACTCTCATGTCGGATGAAAATTTGATCCCTCCATAGCGTATCTACACTATGATTGTGGAATACAGGAGGCTGTCGAAGTCCTTTATCTATTGAACAATTAGTCATGTGCGATTGTGCAATGCAAATCAGGCAGCTCATGCGATTGCAGGTTTTCACTCTAATTTTTGCGAGGACCTTCTGCTCCCAACTAATTCCTTAATGGATCTTTAAAATCGTTGATGATTTTTTGTCTGCACAATGTAATAGTCTTTCCTCATCTGGTTCTAGAAACCAACTTGATCACGATTGTAATTCTCCAATTTTAATGCGGTCTGGGGCACCATGAATAGAGCAAACCCCTAAAGTTTGCTCAAGAACACTTAAGCCCCCTGTCGTTTATTTTGTTCCAAATCATACTCTAAAGTTTGAAATGTTAGCACAATACCCCCTTTTGTCAACTTCTTATTACTTAATTTCCTCATTTGGTAATTTTAAATTTTAATCTGGTCAGAGCTGAATTGAAGGGGGTAAAATGTAGTTTTTTTAACGTCAGGGGGGCAAAGCGTAATTTACCCAAAAATGCTACTCAGCCGTCCTGATTTCCGTCCATCCTGATGTGTCACTTATCACTGCCGTCCGTTGCACCCACCTGGGATGGTATTCAGGGGCAAAGAGATGGGGTTATAACATCGCTGGAGTCCCCTTCATCTAGGGTTTCGCCGTTTCTCTTTTGCCCCCAATTCCCCGCCAGCGGCGGTCTCCAGGGTTACACAGCTCGGAATCAGGATGGGGTTGGATCTGTTCGAAGCTTGCGATCCGATCTCCGACGACCAAGAACTCTCCAGTATCGTGATCGACCGGAAGTACGCTCACCGGATGGAGCACAACAAGAGGCGGGAGGCCCTGCAGCGGCTGCAGGAGCTGAAGAAGCGCGGTCTCGCCGGCGGCTCCGACTACTCCGAGGAGGATTCCTCCGAGGAGGAGGACGAAGAGGACAGCCTTGTCGGCTCCGGCAAGAAGGAGCTTAAGTTCTATGAAGCCCTCGTCAAGGTCAAGAAGCAGGACCCGATCCTCCTGCAGAATGATGCCGATCTCTTCTCCTCCGATGAAGATGGGAACGGCCTCGGCGCCGAGGAGCCCAGGGCTGCAAGAAAGGAGAAGCCTTTGTACTTGAAGGATGTCATGGCTAAGCACCTGATAGAAGAGGGGCCGGAATTTCAAGATAAGCCGCTGAAACACCACTCTAAGATCTACAAAACGGAACAATCGGACGACATAAGGGCGTTCTTGGATGCGGAGAGGGAGGCATTCACTTCCAACGACGGCGATCTCATCAAAGAGAAGGAGACCGCTGGAGAGGAGATGGGGGGTGGTGATGATTCCGGTGAGATTGACAAGAGGTTGGACTCATACTTCGGTCAAGAAGACAGTTTGAATGAGAGTGAGAAGTTCTTGAAGAATTATCTGCGGAAACGAATGTGGATAGACGAGCATAAGGGCAAGGAGCCTTCTTTTGCTGACATTGGTGTTTCAGAGGACGAGGACGAGCTGGAGAAGCAGGACAAGTATGAGGCGGAATACAACTTCCGGTATGAGGAGGTGGAGCAGGGGGACCGCGTGCTCGGCCACTCGAGGGTCATGGAGGGGTCAGTGAGGAAGAAGACGAGCAGCAGGAAGCTACAGAGGAAGAGCAAGGAGGAGCGAATGGCACATGCGGAGCTCGAGAGAAAGGAGGAGCTGAAGCACCTCAAGAACCTGAAGAAGAAGGAGATCCAGGAAAAGCTCGAGAAGATCCGGACGATTGCAGGGATTGGGGAGGATGGGGTTTGCAAGCTGAATGAAAAGGATCTGGATGAGGATTTTGATCCGGAAATGTATGATAGAAAGATGGGAGAGATGTACGGTGCTGGTTACTATAATGCCGATGATGCGGATCCTGGATTTGGAAGTGGCGATGATGACGACAATCTGGAGAAGCCTGATTTCGACAAAGAAGACGAACTGCTCGGGCTTCCCAAAGATTGGGATGTCTGCGAATCTAAGGATGGGTTTGCGGCTGCAAGGGAAAGGGCTTTGAAACTGAAGGAGGAGGAAGATGAGCCTCAAAAAGAGGAGGGTAAGAGGAAGAGAAAGCGTAAGATCTCTCTTAAAGAGAAAGTGGAGCTGGATAAGGAGTTGGAGGAGTACTATAAGTTGGATTACGAAGACACCATTGGAGACTTGAAGACACGGTTCAAGTACAAGCCCGTATCGGCTAACAGATACGGCCTGCACTCCGAAGAGATTTTGATGGCAGGTGACAAGGATTTGAACCAATATGTTTCCCTGAAAAAGTTAGCACCCTATAGGCAGGATGAGTGGAAGGTGCCGCATCACCTGAAATTGAAAAAGAATTTGATTCTGGGGGGATCCGACGCCCAGAAGGATTCAAAAAAGCATGTGTCTAAGGGAGGCCAAGGTTCTGCAGTGGTGGAGGGGAAATCTAAATCAGAGGAATCAACTCGTGAAACAAGTGCTTTGTCTAGAAATAGCCGAAGAAGACGCCGACAAGCTGAACTGAAACCATCATGGCAAAGGCTTATGGTGTATGGAAAGATCCCCTTCAAACCTCAGAAAAAACATTAAGGCCGTTACCATTGAGGGAGGAAGCTTTAAGTGTCGTTCCTGTTGTGTCCTATAGTAAGGATATTTATCCAATATAAGAGTTTATGGTGTGGTTTCTTCTATTTATTCTCTAAAGTTACAGCCTGCGGTCCAACGTTCATATTTATCATTGCTTGTTCAGTGATAATGTGGAGGGGGTCTAATGAAAGACTTTTGCTTAGTATCACTAGCTAAATTTATCGTCTCTCCCTTTTTCTCTCGTTATATGTCTCATGTAATTTCCCTTATATATTTACCTCTTCATTTTTCTTTATATAACTGAATAGTATAACTTTTATTCTCCTCTTTCCATAGTTTCTGCTTCTTCTTCTTCTTCTTCTTCTCTCTCCCTCTCTCTCTCTCTCTCTCTCTCTCTCTCTCTCCCCCTCTCCCTTCTCTCTCTCATAGTGGAAGTGCTGCATCAAGTGTTTGCTCCTCATTGATTTGTGGAGAAGATTGCCAACTTTCAGAAATCAGCTGGTCAGCTTTTCTATGAATTAAGCCATAGGTGACATCTTTTGATGATTCCTTCTCACTGTGATGCATGGTCACTATACCCAGTAGACCATCACACACCATGACCATGAGCCCCTCACACAGATGGTTGCGACAAACCACCCTTTCAAAGATGGAGGTCAAGTAGGTCATAGTCTATCAGATAAATCGCTCAGTTTTGTGAATATTGTAAACCATGTTTGCGAGCCATGAAATACTAATGATATGATCACCTGCCCTCGAACAACACTCAGATGAACTCGTTTTATGCATGATGCCATCTACAAGATGACTTGTTGATGTTTGATTGGTCCCATGAGTCCTTAGTATACCAATGTAGCGACGACATAGATAGCCTTTAACAAGAATTAATGGCAAAGAGGAATTCATAAAGCTGACTCCAAACATACACGACAAGGCTTATGCTTACAGTTTTTTGTGTACCAATGAAACGTGCTTTTATATATTAGGTAATGATTTTGGACTTGCTTTGTTAAAACTATACTCACATCCTAAGAAGCACAGACACGGACACGGGACACGAACACGACATGACACGGACACGCCGATACAATATTTTTCATAAAACCAGGACACGGACATGTTAGGGAACACGCTGAATTTTATATATATATATATATATATATATATATATATATATATATATATATATATATATATATATATATATATATATATATATATATATATATATATATATATATATATATATATATATATATATATATATATATGGGTCAGGATCGGATGACCCAGCAAAATTTGACCCAGCAAATAACCCAGCACCCTTTGAGGCACCTAGAGGTTTTAGAATGGGCTGATTTTTTGTAGACATGTTGTCTATGATATGTTGATCATCCTCACAAAAAACAGCCCATTCTAAAACCTCTAGGTGCATCAAATGAGATCTTCAAGTCGGGATCGGCTGACCCAACAAATTTTGACCCACCAATAACCCAGCACCCTTTGATGCACCTAGAGGTTTTAGAATGAGCTGATTTTTTGTAGACATGTCGTCTATGGTATGTTGATCATCCTCACAAAAAAAAGCCCATTCTAAAACCTCTAGGTGCATCAAATGCGCTCTTCAAATCAACGGTTTTCGACTGTCAATTTTAACCGTTGATTTGAAGAGCGCATTTGATGCACCTAGAGGTTTTAGAATGGGCTGATTTTTTGTGAGGATGATCAACATACCATAGACAACATGCCTACAAAAAATCAGCCCATTCTAAAACCTTTAAGTGCATCCAAGGGTGCTGGGTTATTGCTGGGTCATCCGATCCTGACCCATATATATATATATATATATATATATATATATATATATATATATATATATATATATATATATATATATATATATATATATAACAAGTCTAATATTATGATTCATAAACAAACAGAAAGCTAATAGTTAACTAAAACGTCTCCAACAAACAACAATAACATCATTACATCTGGCATCATCAATGATTTAAGTGTATAATTTCAAACTTTCAAAACACCAAAAAAAAACAAGTAGAACACGCATAGAATCATCATCCATCAAGATCAATGTCAAGTTTCACCGTATCATCACCATCGACGCCATCATCTGTGAAGACCACGGCCTCCATATCCGGCTCATCGTTGGAAAGATTCGCAATATCAAGAACCCCAATATCTTTAAATGAGAAAAATCCTCTACGGTAATGTTTGACACACTCCGACAATCGTCCGACACGTGCCGAACAACCTTTCTTCATAGTGGACACGTTTTTTGCTGTGTCCAACACGTGTCGGAGTGTCGGATGAGTGTCGGTGTCCGACACGTGTTGGACACGGATACATAGAGGTCCCGAGAGTGTTGGCACTTCATAGCTCACATCATGCCATTTAGCCCATACCACCTGATCTTTAGCCCAATAGTTGTTAACCATAAATTATAACCATCATGATATTCATTTCTATTTAGGGCTATGTCTGTTGAAATTTTTTCCATGTTTTTTTTAACAAATTCCCCCAATGTTATTATAGTTCTTCCCCTCCACCTTGGACCTTCCACAGTAATTCAAGACCCTCTTTTTATAGGGGTTGCCTCTGCTCTACATTGTACGTGCCTAAACCATTTTATATCTTCTCCATTATTTTGTCCTCATTTTGTGCCACTCCAACACTTCATCTAATACATTCATTTGTCACTCTATCCCTCTTAGTTTTTCCGCTCATCCATTTCAACATCCTTATCTCTACCACATTCGTCTTACAAGCTTCAGCTCTTGTTAAGGTTTAACATTGTAAACAATATAACATTGTGGGTCTTATTGTTGTCTTGTAAAATATACCCTTAAGTTTTCCAGGCATGCGTCACCAAGTTAAGCTCTTCTTATATATTAAATCCAAATGCTGATTGCAATATGTGTGCTTATTTTCTTTTGCATTTTAACAGCCTGGACTACTGTGAACTTGATTAGGATCTACATTTTTTTTTGTTGTTATTGACATCTATATATTATCTAATTCAAAGTTGATCACCAATGCGATAGGGTATTTAACTATTATATTCTAATGAAGACGAGATGCAATTTTAAAACAACATGGGACCTACTCCTGAATTTTTTCCTTAATGTACAGTGTTTACTCCGGAACAGTAGCTGGTGCTCGGGAGGCATTCTTATGGGGTGTACCTTCTTTAGCTATATCATATAATTGGTGAGTTGAATTACTCTTGTCCTTGAGTGGAATCATATGAAAAAGTTGTGTTAGTAGATTGGACTTGTTTGATGCATTCTGCATTTCTTATACAAGTTTTTGAGCAATTAAGTCCGATTAAACCAGCATGATTTAAGTTGTTCAAAATATATAAAGGGTGCTAACAAACATGAAATACTTAGTCCAGGAATGACCATGAAGTGGCTATTAAGTTTGGATTTCTCATCTGTTTAAATCTACTGTCATTTGTTCCTCTATCAAAATTGACTATGCATCGTGCTTTTGGTTAGCTAGCTTCTGGGGATATAAATTTATTCATCATCTTTACTTGAACTATAACCTTTTTGAGTAACATGATCAGTTCATTTCTTTCTACTTCTGCTCTTGGATGAATTACATCAGATCAACATTTAATCACTGTCGTTTTAAGCTTTTAATTGAATTGTGCTTCTTGATTGGTATTAGGAATGTCACTGTCAGTGTTTACTGATGTAAAGCCTTACTTTATTCTTCACATTCAAGAATTACCGTTTGTGTAAGTGGTGAAGCTTTATTTTTCATGGTGGACATGACTAATGGTCAATTGGATGTGTGTGCCAATAGCTTTACATTATGCTCGTGGACCTCTATAGGAAATGGGTTAGGGACTAATGTACTTTACTTGAGTTTGTTTTAATATGCACAATATTCCTTTTAGTTTATGCATTATTTTTATGGGATCCCTAAATTGAAGAACTAATGATAGTCAAAAAGAAGCCAAGTGAACCCTCAAAAACACGTCTTAAGAATAGTAAAGCTCCACACTAAAAATGAAAAGAAGGTCAACTACTAGCAAGGTTTGAAATGTCGATTTTGACCATCATCTTGACCCCTCCAAAAACAGCATATTTCATGAAATATCGCTATTTTTCACAAAATATGCCATTTCGGTGTATTAATTTTTTTTTTTTTGTGACATTTTGCATAATATTTTGATTTTTGTACCTTGATTACTAGTTAAGAGACAGTTAAGACCTAAACTGTACAAATTCAACATTTAGCATTGTCAACAAGATATAGTATCACAGAAAGAAACCATTTTGGAGGAGCTAAGCTGAGTGCTCGTACTTGACTCTAAGCGTTTAATTCTCTTTTTCCTTAGACAAGGGTATCTGACTAAAATCGCCTTGAAGCAGCGATTGGCTTCTCCTCTATGGCCTAGTTCCATAAATGAAAGTCAACAAATCTTGAACATCAGCAAAAAAAAAGACACATGTAGGAAAATAAGATAGTTCGTTTCCAGACAACCCACATGAAGCTTGGCTAACCCTATACAAGTATATGCTATAGAATTGTGATGTGTAAGTTGTAGCATTTTTCTTTCATTCGTATGCATGCTATTTACATCATTAGAATGAACATTCTTTCTTTACACATAAACAATGCGGATTGGCTTTTCAGGAAGGAAAATCCCATAATGCTTTCCACCACAAATCTTCTCTAAGTAATATGGTACCCAAGCTACATTGAATCATTTGTCACCTATGGTTGATGCCAGGATTGATTATGTCATTGATTGTCCTCAAAGCCTTCGATTGTAGTCACCATTTACTTTCTTGTTGGTCTGCTGAACTTGCCGTGCTAGTCTGTTAGGAAGGTAATGACCCTTGCTATTCGTGTTTACACCAAAATGTTGCATATGAATCCCTCTTCAGAGGTTACTTCTATGAAGGTTCCTTCCTATCAGCCCTTCTTTAGATGGCAATCTTGCCTTATTTGGGCACTTTTTTCCTTTTGCGACCGAAAACCAAGAGAATTTCTAATCTTACCACCACTGGCATCTTCTCCCTCATTCTCCAACGTTCTCTTGTAGTCAGCCATAGTCATTGGCTGTCAAGGGCCCAAAACCTTGAATTATGATCAAAATTGTGATCTAGTCCCATGGCTTATGGAAACCCTATTTTTTTTGAAGTGCAAGAATCACTCTAATGGATTTATAGAAGAACCTAAGCTCGATTTATGGCGAATGGATTCACAAGGTAGTGTGACGTTGATGTAGGCGAGCGCACAGATTTTCTACAAGCTGATTGCGTATTTTGGCTCCCCACGAAGATCCAGGAGCCTGATCGTAGATCCGCCGGATGCTACGAATTCGTCTTTTTGTTATCTATGTTTCCTTTTTTTTTCGTCTTGATCCGACTCGTGGATCTTACGTTATGAGCTCTTTTATTTCTTATTATCCTAGGTGTGAAGGTTGTTGCACCCGACTCGAACCTAATTGGGTTTAAGTTGCCCGAACCGGTTTTAACAAGATCCTTTGGATCTAATTAAAAGCCGATGCATGGTAAGGATCACATGAAGGCCAAAACAAATCCCAATGGATCTTGGAAAAGGCCTGACCCGTGCCCCTTTCTTTTGCTCTCTCTCTCCTCCACGCCGTACTTCCGCGGGTCTCTTGTCTGCGAGCCACACACGGTATCCCCCCTCCCTTTTTCTTCTATGCACACATCTCTCTCTCTCTCTCTCTCTCTCTCTCTCTTATATTCTCCTATTTAAAGGCCATTATACCCTAGTTTGGGGGAGGATGATTTTTGATGAGTTTTGAAACCCTAACTTCAAGAACAAAGCCGGCGGCTTGTTTGAGAGACCTTCTCCGATGCTTCTACTTCGTTTCTTCACTTTTTCTTCCACCGCAAGCTTCTACCCCTCCACATCGACATTCTTCTCCTTCTTCGCGAAAGATCGGTACGAATATCTACTTCCCTTAGAGATCGTTTGGCTCGGTTTATTCACATTTTCTTCTGGATCTGCCTCCTTTCTCTGCCACTTCGTCCGACGGGTACCCGGATCACTATGAGCATCCTCCGAGCTACATCGTAGATAGACGGTAACTCGTTCCAACACAATAACTGCCCCTTTATTTTTCCTGTCCTTTTTTTCATTGACTATTGGGCTATTATCAGATCGTTTGGGTTTCATATGTTTATCACCATCATTGCGGCTTTTCTTTAGATCCATTATTTTGTTGAATCATGACCTTATTATTGTGATATCATTTCTTTTTAGTTACGTTTATTAAATTAAACAAGTCTTATTTGCTTTATTTTCATCATCTGAATGCTTCTTGATATATTAGAAAAGTATCTTTGATGATAGCATATGATTCTTTCGCATGTACCATTGCTGAATTTTAAACTTAAGGTGCTGAAATTGTCATTTTAATTGTTAAAAATCTGTACTTTAGTTTTTACAAGAACACCCGCATGCATCAAACATTGATTACGAAGTGTCCTTCACTGCTGTGCAACTTCTGATTAATGTTGTTGCAATCCATTAATGGCTTATATAAAAGCTATAATTGTTGAATGCGTTGCTTTACGGGGATTTTTGTGGGAAAGGTTTACATGCTCACTCCTAACCATCCACATTTTGTTTAGCATGTTTGTTGTCTTGAACTACTTATGGTCGTAGAAAGGCTCCATAGGGATTGTTTGAGAAGTTCAATCGCCATTTTAGTGGGCAAGCTTTGGACATGGTCATGCCATGTTCATCCTTTTGTCTTCTTGATATCAGACTATTCTACTTTTATACATGGAATATCATGATTTTTTTTGTGGATGATTATTAATTTATTATCACAATTAGTTGTTAAAGTTTCTTTTACTGGATGATTATTATCGCACTTAATTGTTCAACGAGAACTTTAACGACAACTTGGCATGAAGGATATTTGTCATCCTATACGTTCTTTAACTTGAGGCCTCTTATGGTCCATGTGGAGAGATTCAATCATACTATAACTGCACTACTAATGGTATAATTCGTGCCGTCTTAACTCACACCAATAATAGCCCTTATCTATTGGGCTTTGGTGCAACCCTATGCCGATAAAATATGATTCTTTATTATTTTGTGATAAAAATTGTGGATTAAACTAGTGAATTTAAAGAACAAGCTTGGCACTACATTTATTTTCATGATCAATCGACCCACAATTTTTCAAGCATCAACGAGCTAGCATGCAATTAATACAGATTATGCAAAGTTCCAAACACAATTCTTAAATCAATACTATAACTAGAACATAAATTTGATCCAATGTTTTTCCATGACAAACATAGTAGAAAGTTAGTAAACAAAGATAAACAACAATCAGATAGATCCCATTGAGATTATGAGCCAATGGAAGATGAAAACTGGGAAGTGAAAACTGAAAATCGGCACGGTGCACAAAATCTACGGCATGCATACTGAGGCTTCCCATGGATGCCCATAAGGCATCCCTCAAGGGTGGCGGCTTGGGTTTTATGCCACCGTCTTCCTTGATCCTTGGAGATCCGATCTTGGCCTTTTGCGACTTAAGTCAAGAGAGGATCACCACGGACCTTGACTTAAGTGCCTTTTGTTCTTATCTCTCGAATGAGCCATCAGACGGTGTTTAATTCTTTTATTCATTAGCCACTTAATGAAGGCTTTGAGTTTAGTCCAATCATGAAGTGGGTGCAGACAATCCTTGCATCCATAGTTACCAAGTCGGAAAACGGAAAAAAAACGGCAAGGGAGAAAATCGGAAGATACGATGAAAACGGAATAAACGAAAAAACATCGGAAAAAACAAAAAAAATCTTAAAAATTATACCAAGTATGCATATATGTCATTTCCCAACATTAAGTATTCAAAAGTTCAAAACATATAGCATATGCGTTTATTAAGCACGAACAAAATAAAACCCGAATCCAATTTAAACCCGGACCAAAATGTGTTTTATACATGTTTTATACGCGTTTTGCCCGTATTAAACGCGTATAGACTTTTTTTTTCAAAAAAACGACTTTTTTTCCTGTTTGCTACGACTTTGGATCGATACGTGTTTTATACGCGTTTTTTTCAAAAAAACGCCCGATTTGGTAACTATGCTTGCATCTATGATAGCCATCTATTAAACTAACCATAAAATAAATCCACATGTCTGATCGCTGAGCCGAAACAAGCGTCAGAAAAATAAAAGTGAATAGAACCAATCGTCATAATATAACTAGCATCAACTGTAGTAGATAAAGACTTGTTGCATTAAGTCTCCACGGCTTGGAAAACTCGACTCATGTCGAGGAAGATCATGCATATAAATACATTATGATCCAAGCACTTGCAACTTTGTCTACCCTACTCTGTCGGCAGGTACACCTATAGTAGTAGTTGTCCTAGTCATCATCCCTGATATTGAGAAGGTACTCCTCGATGCTGCTGGGGCACCAGTGTCGGAGGCCTGCAAACTATCATGCACACATTCCTGTGCATATTTGCCGTCAAAGTATGGTCATTGCTTCCCAAGGATTTAGTAGAGAAGGAAAGTCTGTCAACAAAGGAGGCCACCATTTGTAAGATACATCAGAAGATGAAGTAGTCATAGTCTAAGTCAATGAAAGAGTTCTATGTATTTGTTTGTTGGATCATTGAAATTAATTCAGCTTTGGGTTACCTTTGGAAATTATGCATTTGTTCCTCACCATTCCAAATTCTAAACATGCTATCAGATTAATACTTGATTGCTTAATGGTGAAGATCGACAAAAAATGATATCTATTGTCAGCTTGGCTACCAGGCTTGTATGCTCTATCATTAGTGCATGCATATGTTAACTATATGATCTATATGTGGGGTGTATGCAATTCATTGGGCTATGTCGTGTGACCCCAATGAAACCATATATGGAGTCCTTCAAATTGCTCATCCATGATTTCACAAGGAAGCTATTCCTGCAACTTTGCCTTGCAATTATACAAATTGTTCATGTGGTTCCTTCCACAGGCTCTCGAGCAATTTGCTTTCTCCTGAGTGGTTGGGGTCCAATGTTATTTCTTAGCCATCTTTGACAAAGGTATAAGTACTGTTGGGTTGGTTATTATGATCTTATTGCAATGGACGACCTAGCAAGATATTACCAGTTTCTATAGGTCTAATAGACAGCTTAACAGAACAATGGTATCTAATAGGAATTCCCCATTTTCATGAATCCAGGTAACTCTGTGAGTTCTTTATAGCGGTTCCGTTCGTAACTTTAGCACTCTGATCATTCGATCATTGACCAAATTGTAAAAGCCCCCACCCCCCACTATGATGACACAATACTGTCTTAAGTGCGGAAAACTACATGCCTCTGGCCTTCAGTTTGTCGTGTCTCGTGAACTTCTTCGAAGGATTGTGTGGTGCATAATGAATTTCAGTTCGCAAAAGCACTAAAAGAGGAGCTTCATTATTGTCATCGTCAACTATTATTTCAATGGGATCACTCATCTTTGTATTGGCATCATCTTCTTCATTTTCACTCAGTGCAGTGGTTGTTTGAGGATTGAATTGCCTCCTCGGGCAACTTGCTGATCTATGATCAGATTGGTTACACCAGAAGCATCTCATTATGCTAGGTCTTGCTCCTAGAACTCCTTTTACCCAGGGATTATTCTTTTCTAGTGTGGAGTTGGGAAATCTTCCAGCATGGGGGAGACTAGCAATCAGTTTGTTCATGGATCTTTGAAGGCATCCTAGCGTTCGCAGACCGTAGTTGATTGGGCTCAACTTTCTTGGCCCTATGATGTGTATCACTGACTCTATACAACTCACACAAGGATACTACTACTTGGATGAATATCAAATCCAGTTCAAATATTGTGTGGCGCTCTGCTCTTTGTCTTCATGGAGGTCATTACAAGCTTGGAGCTTGTAAAACTCATTGGAGTAGTCATCCATCGACTTGTTTTCCTATTATAGATTCTGAAACTTTTGGAACACAGTTTGCTTGAAATATGAGGTGAAAAATTTATGTTACATTTCCCCTTCATGTGTCCAGGAAACCATCTTACCTTTTCCCTTTTTGATCCTAGATGCCTACAACTGTTTCCACGAAAAATTGCATGGTTTTTAAGCTTAAGACTTGCGGTTTTAACTTGCTTGTCTTGAGAGATACCTTTCCACTCAAATATTGATTAATTCATTCAGTCCAATCTAAGAACTAGGGGTCCATCCTACCCTCAAAGTCAAGTATCTCAATTTTATGTCTTGGTCTCACCCTTTCTGGGATCTCTCGTATTTGTCACCTTGCCTACTTGATCTGTTTGGTGACGCTACACTTATGCTACTTGGCTCATCATTATCTTGTTAGGATTTGGTGACTCTCTGGCCCTCTGCTTTCAAGGAGATCAATAATGGTTTTGGGTGTTGGCAAAGGCCATAATGAGTGTTTTTGGTTGAGTTTGGATACGATCTATGCTCTCTTGCTATCACTTGAAGGCATCCTGCCAGGTGTGGAGTGAAGAAGTTAAATCCTGATTGGCCATGGGGAAAACTCACAAACTTGGATTCACTAGCAAATTTTTGTGGTCTTGGTGTTTAGTGTATTCTGATTGTATGAAAATGCACTAACAAGGTATATGAGTTATTTCATATGTGTTAGTGTAACTGGTAGGGGTCTAGGCCGAACCCCCCCTCATACACTGAGAGGGATTTCTCAAAAAAAAAAAGTGTTAGTGTAAGTTTGTTGCCAATGCAATTATATGCACTCGACATATAGGGAAGCAATCATACAATGTTTGGAACGACCGTCGTGATGGAACACAACTGAAAATCACCTTCTGACCGGCACTGGGTAGTGGGACAGAGGTGAGAGCGGTAGCGTTAGACCGGAGTACGATGGGATACGCACTCCAATTTTCACAACTACTAATTTAGCTTCCAATTTCTCTAAATTTGAGATCGGATCGATCAAGGATACGACTAGAGTAGTCGGCAGAAAATCCTTGAGTTCAGTTGCGAAAACATTCAAGTTCGGACCCCACTAACTTCCTATAACCTACGAGCTAGACTAACAGATATACTGGAAGTCTAACTCTGCTGGTACGCCTCTCGTGTAATAACATAGATGAGAATGCGAGGCAATAAAACTAAGTGCTGGGCAAGGCTTGGAAACATAGTTACACTACAACACAGTAATTTTAACGAGCAAAGCCTTTGAGGGTAAAAACCTCGCCAGCTTCGCATCGGATGGTGAGAGCAATCTACTAAAACTAAAGGTCCAGTTACAAACTCGGAAACACTAACACACGGGTCCTACTAGGAGTACACCCTCCATACAACGCTGTCTCCAGTTGTGCTCATTCTAGCTTCTGGTAAGCTCCTTGCCTGGCCGCCTTCACTTCTGCTCCAACACGAGTGGTATGGACTCTAATCGGTGACGCCACACCGACTCCCTCGTTCACTCGAGCGGAGAAACCAAAAACACGTTAGCATTAGCAAAGATAGAGCGCATCCAAGAGCAACTCGCCCCCTATTGTCGGTCTATTGCTATGTAAGGGATTTCTCCACCGTCTAATGATCGGTGGACCTCAAAGGAATTATGTCTGTATACCCTGACACCCTGATAAGAGGAATTACGGCTTGTGGATGACTTTGCACTAATCCACCACACCAAACCCTTGTTTCTCACAAGGGCACCCAATTACTGGGATTTAGGGTTCAAAGGAAGAAAATCAAAGCATAAAACTTAAGAGGAAAGGTCTGAGACATCAGTTAGGTATATGATGTCATAGTACAACATTCCATTGTTGTCTATTATGTCTTCCTTGGAGACTTCATGGTCTTTTGGAAGGTCAAAAAAGAAATACATTATCGTTTTCTCTAGTGCTAAAGCTGTGCCATAGGTAGTATATTCCGTTACTAGCTTGGTTTTGGGTGGCTTCTCTCTTGCATGAGAGTTCATATTGATACACCTCCTATACACTATGAAAGTCAGAGCGTAGTTCAGATTGAATGAGCGTTACCAAGCATATTGAGATTATCAATGATGCTAAACGCCATTGCTATCTTGCTTAAATTAACTCTTTACCATTTGTCTAAGAAACCCATCAACTGGCTGACTTCATAGCGGATCCATTCACTAGGAGATTTGTTTTTTTCTTTCTCATCAATCGTTTACGCAATTTACCCTTTGGAATTCAATCCCAAGCATTTCGAAAACAGAGCGAAAAGTCCTATTTATATTCTCGTGAAGTTTTCTCGGAACCAATTTTATCCTTCAACGCCTTTCGTTTATTCTTTGCTATTGAAGGAATGTAGAATGTTGTCGCTTATACTAAGATAAAATCATGTATAATACTGGCATTCACGAATGCTTCTCTAGTGATAGCAAACTTCACACTTCTTACAAATTTGGTTGTCAGCAATTCAGTGCTGATAGTAAGGGTGCAAGTTGGAGATCATCCGGTTCATCCACACCCTCTTCTAGGAAGAGGGTTTTTACAGGTGTGGTTCATTTTGCAAGAAGTCTATCATTTGAAAAATGAATTAATGTGAAAAGAAACTCATCTTTTATTACCTCTCAAAATGATTTGAAAGTGTAGACAAAAACCTTTGTCTCAAGCACGTCTTCTGGCCAGTTAAATACTCACAATATTAATTGACTTGTTCTTTTATCCTAATTGTTGGTTTCCTCACACAGAAATACACTTGCACACTGAATTAGTCTCATAGATGGATCGTTGACATCGATATTTGCAACTTGAGGTTGTGATTTGGGATTGGAAGCAATAAAATATAGCTCAGTCAGTACAAATCTCTAAAATACCATGCATAAGCAGTGAAATTATGTTCTATAACATTTCTGGTGCACAATGGATTCTGTATCGGACATCTTGTGTTTGGAGCCTAGATGCAAAAATTTATGTAAGATGAGGTGAAGGAGAAAAATATACGTAAGTATTTGGATGCACTATTGGTAGTCATAAGGTGTCTCTTTAAGCTCTTTTTCATAGAAATCTCTCAATGGGTGAAGGGGGGATTAGACCTAGATCCCTACCTGTTTATTAGTATTTTCCAAAAGGATTGAAACTTCTGGAAGATTACATAGCACTGCTCTGCTTTCTGTCAATTTTTCCCTTTCAAGGCCATTATACAATATTGGCTTCCTTAACTCTTCATTAGCCTGAGTGTTCTTTGTATTTGAAGACATGAATTTCTTTCCACACGTTCCAGCAGACAGAAGCCACTATCATCCCAAGCTGATCTCAGATTAGATGACACCCTTCTGTTCCTCCATTTTATCTAGAGTAATGGAATGCTAGGTAGCCATTCATTGATACCGAGTCAATTTTTGATCCTCCTCCAAACTGCGTTCTTCAATGGGCAACTAAATTAATTGGCAGTTATAGAAATTGATAGTGCCAGTTACTAGAATGGTGTCCCAGTAAGTTTGATACTGCTAGTTACTGAATTGATTGACAGATTATGTAGTCCTCTGTACCAGCAAATGACACAAGGATCCATAAATCTGTTCCAAGATAGATAGGGGAAAGCTTGTTGACAGTGGTAATTTTATGTGGAATTTACTTATGATAACTTGAGTCATTACAAAGTAGGCAACATGAGGGATTCATGTTTAAATTTGTCTTGATAAATCTTCATTACTTAGCATTTCTATTGACACTTTTGTGTACTATAGTTCTGTGAGTAATTATGGTCTATAATTGACCTGTGCATTTTTTTTTCTGTATCATTGCATATGGATATACAGGGTGGGAGGTAAGAGCAATGTTTGTGACTTCAAACTAGCTGCAGAAATTTGCTTGCCCATCATAAAAGAAGTGTTGACTGAGGTCAAGACTAAGACATATCCTGAAGGGTCATTTCTGAACATAGATCTACCAACAGATCTTGCACATCATAAGGTAATATCTAGAACCAGCCCCTTCTCGTGAAGTGATATGCACAATGCCACAATGTAATATATATATATATATATATATATATATATATATATATATATATATATATATATATATATATATATATATATATATATATATATATATATATATATAGGGAAAAGGGATGCTGGACCTGAGGTGCAGCGTCGTTGCTGCACCTCAGGCATTGTTTGACCATCCTAGAAGTTTTGGAATTTGATGAAATTTGGTGAGGGTGTTGTCTAGGGTAAGATGATCATCCTCACAAATTTTCATCAAATTCCAAAACTTCTAGGGGGTTCAAATGGTCGAAGCAAAATCAGCCGTCCGTAGTCATCGTTAAAATCTGCAGATTTTGCTTCGACCATTTGACCACCCTAGAAATTTTGGAATTTGATGAAAATTGGTGAGGATGATCATCTTACCCTAGACAACACCCTCACCAAATTTCATCAAATTCCAAAACTTGTAGGGGGGTAAATAAGCGAGAGGTGCAGCAACGATGCTACACCTCGGGTGTAGGCTCCCCACCTTATATATATATATATATATATATATATATATATATATATATATATATATATATATATATATATATATATATATATATATGGGTAGTGATACAGTGTGGCCGCTTAACGTGCGGCCCCTACTTGGAGGTTTTTTTTTAATTTTTTTTGGAGAATGATCACCTCTCCTTTGATAGCACACACAAACAATTCATCTCATTCTAAGACCTATAGGTCTATCAAATGTGCTCATCAAATTGACGGCAAAAATGAACAATCGATAAAAGTTGAGCACATTTGGTAGACCAATAGGTCTTAGAATGAGCTGAAATTTTGTGTGTGCTATCAAAGGGGAGGTGATCATTCTCCAAAAAAAAAAAAATGATAAAAACCCCCCTTGGGTAGGGGCTGCACGTTAAGCGGCTGCAATGTATATGTGTATATATATATATATATATATAGAATGACGATACATTGCGGTCGCTTGTCGTGATGCTTAACGTGCGGCCACTCCTTTTGGGGATATTTTTTGAAAATATTGTTTTGGAGGTTGATCACCTACCCCTTGATAGCACACACAAAAAATTTCAGCTCATTCCATGACCTATAGGCCGTTCAAATGTGCTTTGACTTTTATCGGTCGTTTATTTTTACCATCAATTTGATGAACACATTTGGATGGCTTATAGGTATTGGAATGAGCTGAAATTTTTTGTCTGTGCTATCAAGGGGTATGCGATCAATCTAAATAAAAAAAAAAATTTAAAAAACCCTTAAGGGGGTGCCGCACGTTAAGCCTCACGATATGCGGTTGCACAATATCAGCACCCTATATATATATATATATATATATATATATATATATATATATATATATATATATATATGGTTCAGGATCCATAGACCCATCATTTTTTGACTCATACTTTTACTCGTCGTCCAAACCGTTGAATTGAAGTTTCATAATTTGCTAATTTTTTGCGAGGAGGATCACAATGGCTTAGGTTGCACACCTACAAAAAATTAGCACATTCTAAAACCTCTAGGTGTATCAAATCTAAAGAACTTTGTTGACAGTCTATCTCAACCGCTAACTTGAGGAGCACTTTTGATACAACTAAAGGATTTAGAATGTGCTGATTTTTTGTGGGTGTGCAATCTAAGCCATTGTGATTCTCATCGTAAAAAATCAGCAAATTCTAAAAGCTCAATCCAACGGTTTGGATGACCGGTCAAAGTACGAGTCAAAAAATGACGAGTTTATGGATCTTAACCCTATATATATATATATATATATATATATATATATATATATATATATATATATATATATATATATATATATATATATATATATATATAGAGAGAGAGAGAGAGAGAGAGAGAGAGAGAGAGAGAGAGAGAGAGAGAGAGAGAATACGGGGTATGAGCTGACAGCCCATTTGCTAAAATGGGCTGTCATATATATATATATATATATATATATATATATATATATATATATATATATATATATATATATATATATATATATATATATATATATATAGAGAGAGAGAGAGAGAGAGAGAGAGAGAGAGAGAGAGAATACGGGGTATGAGCTGACAGCCCATTTGCTAAAATGGGCTGTCAACAAGAGCCGTCTGATCGGATTGATCACCACCGTTCAAAAAAAAAAACCCATCAAAACAGCTGTTATCAACTGTTAACAGCTGCACTGCCATCCCCGACCAGTCCCCCTCCAGCCCCCTCACCGACCCGGCAGCCCTCCGGCGACCCCCGACCCCTCCGGCGACCTCCGTCCCGACCCGGCAGCACCCCGGCGGAAACCCAACCCCCAGCGACATTCCGGCAGACACCCCGGCGGACACCCGACCCCCCGGAGGACATCCGACGACCCTGTCCCCCTCCGACAGCCCTCCGACACCCTCCGGCAGCCCTCCCGGCGCCGGGGTGGCTGTCGGAGGGCGTCGGAGGGCTGTCGGAGGGGGACAGGGTCGCCGGAGGGGGTCGGGGGTTGCCGGATGTCCGCCGGGGGGTCGAATGTCCGCCAGTGTGTCTGCCGGGGTGTCGCAGGGAGGTCGGGTGTCCGCCGGGGTGCTGTCGGGTGGGGACGGAGGTCGCTGGAGGGGTCGGGGGTCGCCGAAGGGCTGCCGGGTCGGTGAGGGGGCTGGAGGGGGACGGGGTCGGGGATGGCAGTGCAGCTGTTAACAGTTGTTAACAGCTGTTTTGATGGTTTTTTTTTTTTTGAATGGTGGTGATCAATCCGATCGGACGGCTCTTGGTGACAGCCCATTTCAGCAAATGGGCTGTCAGCTCATACCCCGTATTCTCTCTCTCTCTCTCTCTTTATATATATATATATATATATATATATATATATATATATATATATATATATATATATATATATATATATAGGGATGATACTGTGCGGTGTGCAGTGCGTGTGGTGTAGGTTCGCAACCGTCCGATGCACCCGCCCCGTGTCCGCACACATAGAGGTGCATCGGACGGCTGCGGGCGCACACCGCACCGTATCATCCCTCTCTCTCTCTCTATCTATCTATCTATATATATTATTTTTATAAGCATTCCTTGACAACAAATAGATTTTGATTTCTTTGACACGATCCACATGTGAGTTTCCTGTGAAATGGAGTTAGTGATATAGGGTTCTAAAAATATTATCTGACTAGTTAGCACTTTATTAAAGGCAAATGGCGAAGAGGGATTCCATAAAACTTGTTTGTTATAGTTGAAACTTCGTAATAGTTTCATTTAGAAACCAGATTGGGATTACTGTTTATTACCCTGTGTGCATAAGCCATTTCACATTCATATGTGCTATGGGATAAACATTGTATTAGAAACTCTGTTGAGTAAAGGGAATTTACATCTGAATACCAGCCACGTAAACTTCTAATTAATTTAATCCATGGATGTTCATATCTTTTCACAGAACTGCATATATTTGAAACTTCGTGATAATGTTAGATATGACACTGAGTGGAATCTGATTCTCAAAAAAAGATTTAAAAAAAAAGTGGAATCTTAGGTTTGGCATATAGAAGTTGATAATTGATACAACTCTGAACATATATGGAGTATTGGAATGTCTTGACCATAAATGACAATTTGTAATGTGATCTATAAAACTTTATTTATCCAAAAGATCTATATACATAAATGGCCACAAAATCTCTCTTGACAATACGTTCAACATCATTGCTGAACTAACTTTGCAGTTTCATTTAGAACTTTCATTAATCAAGATATTCAATAGCCTTCATTTGAATTAAGGTACTTTATGCAGGAAGGCTAATGTAAATAATAAGTGATACTTTCTTATCTTTCATCTTCTTGTTT
Organism: Chamaelirium japonicum; assembly: GCA_947650365.1. Classification (NCBI taxonomy): domain Eukaryota; kingdom Viridiplantae; phylum Streptophyta; class Magnoliopsida; order Liliales; family Melanthiaceae; genus Chamaelirium; species Chamaelirium japonicum. Next base: position 131,500,823 of record OX393549.1, read on the forward strand.
TCTCTTGAAATGATTAGAATAAGTTCTTCTCAGAGTTAACCTTCAAATGCCCTGCCTTTATATGGCCAATGCTTGATGTGACAAGGGTTAGTGTGTTCCTCACTTATTTAAGACAAATAACCTTGTAAACTTGGTTGCAACAAAAAACCTTGTAAACTTGGTTTATAGTTAGTGTGTAAATGAAGCGTGTTACCTTGAGCCCAAGTAACCATGGTTCCTATGCGTTGACTGTTATTAGTCTATCATGGGGATTAGTAGGCTTCTGTTATTGTGTGTTTATACTTAGCCTTGTATAGGTTAGTTAGTCTTCTATTGGGGTATGTTCGCTTTGGGTGTTCCCATCTTCTGTACAACATATGTAAGGCCATTGCCCCATTGAGTGAGATACTCATTTTCACTCTAAGCATTCTCTCTCTCTCTCTCTCTCTCTCTCTCTCTCTCTCTCCCCTTTTAGGGTTAACATGTATCAAAGCCATACTTGGGTTCATCTTGGCCGTCAACCTCCTCGACTCGCCGAGCTCATCTTTGTCTATCTCGATGTTGTCATCGGATCATCCATCGTCATTACTGTCTCCGGTCAGATCCACGAGGCGAAATTAGATCGCATTTAGACCTTAGATCATCTCTGATCTCCACACTTGAAGACCATCACTATTCTCCACCTGGTTAAGATCTGATTCCAGCTCTGGAAGCCCTGTGCTTTGTGAAAGCTATTTAGTTACAGATCTGATTGCAGATCTGGTCCTTCCCCTCTTCGATTCCTGATCTCGACTTGTGGTGTGCTCGTAGTGAGCTTGTGGAAGTCCTTTGACTACAGATATCGACTTGTGTAAGCCCCTGCAGATCTTTTGTGCCGCACTGGAAGGTACCACCAGTTCAAGCGACCTATTATGTCGCTGCTTAGTGGCACACTAATGCTGTCCCGACCATGTGATCTCTCAATGTGTGGTAGAATTGGAGCCACTGTTGCCTCTCTTTATTCTATTGTGTGCTCCATTCATGGACAACAACTGTTTGTGCAATTGCGTTTGCACCTCAGTTGATTTCTCTGCACATCAACTGTTTGTGAAATTGCTTGAACTGGGCACTTTGTCCATTGCAACTTTGTGACTCTTCGTGTGTCGCCTTGTCTTGTGCATCGCACGATACTTTGCTATGTGCTTGTGCCGCGTGCCTGTGCCATTGCACCTCGTTGCACATTTGTATGAACAAAAATTTGCGCAAGACTTTGCAAATGATGCTCAACAAATTACAATGGAGGATGGCGACTCTCGGAAGGAAAGCGGAGGCGACTCTCGGAAGGAGAGCGGAGGTGACCGATAGGAGATGGGGCCAATCGAAGCCCTCTTGGAGAGAGCGGATGGAGAGGAGGAGATCGGAGACATGACCGGACTGGAGATCTTAGGTATGATTTCCCCCGTCATCTTTATCCTCCTTTCCCATCCAGAGATCTTCCCCATGGATGCGGACCCCACAGATCCGGGATGCAGTGGGGACACCAGGTGATTCAGGCTAAGGGTCCCGAGAGAGGGGTTCACCCGACGTATGCTGAAGTCATCAGATCTGGTAAAAAACCCTCAGACTTTTACCATCCCGTCAATCCTTCGCTCGATCCTTGGGCCCAGAAGATCCGAGATCATAACAGCAGATCTGCATCGGTAGCAAGGAAACAGTCAGTTTCAAATACTGGAGTTGCCGCGCAGAAGCCGAAAATTTAAATGTCTACAAATTGTCTCCTCACGGATGTGCGATAGAATTGACGGCAAGTATGATTCATCCTTGATATTATCGTTCAATTTCTCATTTGAAGGATATTATGGGTGCCCTTATCGTTATTTGAGTTGGACGATATAAGGGGTGTTTATATCTAAGTTGTTTATGGGGTGTTTATGGTAACCATCTAATAACTTCCCCTTTATTTACTTATCCATGATCTCTCTTTCTTACTTTTGTCTTCTCAAAACGGAGTCTCCAATGAAGGAAAAAAACTTGATGGCAGGGGAAGATAGACGCACATCACAAGAAGCTTCATCCGTTGCAAACCCACTATGAGCAAAATTCTTTTCGTTTGTTGCTGTAGTCATTTCTTTTCTTCTCCTTCCTTTTCTTCTTTTTTTCTTCCTTGTCTCTTTCTTCTTCCCATTCTTCCCATTCTTCTTTTTCTTCTTCCCCTCTCCCCTCCTTTTTTGTTTTCTGTGATCATCAGGGCTGACCTACTGTGGCATCATAGCTGATCGGTCTTGGTGATGGGGCTGATCATCTTGGTTACTAGGGCCGGTCATCTTAGGTAATGGGGCCGGTCACCCAAGATTCCAGGGTGGGTGGGTCCTCTTACCAATTTTTTATGAATAATGTCGGATTTTCTTTCTTTTTAAGGTTTGTAGAAGATGGTTTTTCAAAAACCTCTGTTCCCATGTATGTGGAGCTTTCTCCTGACGGTTGAATTTGTGAGGAGTTTATTCACAAAATCTAATGTTTTATATTTTCCGGATGCCCATATATCATGTCATGGATATGGGCATCCGGAAAGATGAAGTTCCTGATGAGAGTTTTATCATGAGTGTCAGTGAGCGGGTGTTGACTGATGACGAGCCTTTGTCAACTTGCTTACAACCAAATCTATGTTTTCCTAAAATAGGAAGCTACATGTCCTGCTTAACCACATCTGATAAGAAAGCTTCTTCCCTCACCTAATTTCCACTCTAGGGTCATTGCGATGGCCAGTTCCAGAAGCTTTTGTGAAAGGAGCATGGTTTGAGCATCCCTTCAGGGTTTTCTCGAGTAATAATGGTGAAGGATTTTCTTGGATACTGTACGATGCACCTGCTCTAGCATTCAATATCGTCTCTCCTAGCTGCTGGGATATAGGGAATGATGCTCTCTCAAGGTCTGGGATCTTGCCTTGCATCAAAAGAACCCCCTTCCCCCCAACAAACCAACCAACCAACCAAAAAAAGAAAAGGAAAACATACACATCTGACGTGCCTCTCATGGTCCCCTATGCCATCCTTTGCTAGGTACGCTGCCACAAATCACCCTCGTCATGCCGCTTGCCGAGGTTGCCCTCATGGGCCTTTACAGTGACCCCTTGGGTGATCCTTTGACAATGATACTACCTTGGGCCAATCTCGTCAAGTCGCCTCTCATGGTCGCCATCGTGGGCCTTGACGCCAACCACTTACGCCATCCGTTGCCTGCTACCATGGATGACGCTCATCATGTTGCCTCTCAAAACGTCATCACGTGGCTACTATGTTTTATTAGTTTTTGCTTTGTACGTAAATGAGTAAAGAATCTATTATTTGACGAACTTATTTGGCTATGCATATCTTAAATTGTTTGACCATGACATGTGCAGAGAGCTCAATATTACTAAGGCTCCGTTTATTTTGAAGTGAAACAAATTCAAGTAGAAAATGAGGAATATATACATGAGTAAATAAATATAGTTCCTCCTTTGTTTTGAAGCAAAATTTGATGCAACTATGCAAGTATTTTGATCAAACCCCAGTTTTGTGGAGTTTAGCCATAACCCAATTCTTTTGGAATTTTGCATGCGTTTCTTGTGGGTAAAAGGGATTCTACAAGTATTAATAATTACTTCACACCATTGTATATACTTCAAACCAATTGAGGTATCTATCGTAGAATTCCAAAGTACTTACAAAACCTAACTGACTGACAATTATACTCCTAAACAAACATAGCCGTACTGTTTTGCATGATTGCCGTTAAAAATTATTGGTGCATGTGCTGCTTTGAATTCTTTAACTGGAAGATTGATTATTTCTATTCCTCAAGAGTTATTTTGAGGTTGGCTGTTAGACACTTTAAATTTTCCATATTCATTATTTTCTCAACCAAACAGATATTGAAATGACATGCTGAAACTTTTTGTAATCATTTACATCAAGAATATGAAATTCTCAATGCTACTGTATCTTGCGTTTCTTGTGCTCTTATGTAGGGATTTAAGATAACAAAACAAGGGAAATCCAAGATCAAAACTGAGTGGAAGCTGGTGAATTCTGGCACACCAGAAAGGACAAATATGGATGTTGAAACCGAAACAGATGCAGAAAAAAATGCATTTTCAACTCCACTACTTGATCGACAGTTTTTCATGAGAGCGGTGAAGTTACTTTCCTGATAACTATTTATTTTCCAATTGTTGTTTCATTTTTATACAATCAAAACACACCATCAGTACTTCATCTCCTGTTCTTAAGTTCTCATCCATGTTGCTGACGTATCTTCAGTCTCCATAGTTAGATTTCGCCATAGAGCTAATTGCCGACTGGATTTAGTTTCTTTTCCTATGTACTATTTTGCATGTACAATGTAATATGAACTCATCCCAACGGGATGGTAGGTTTTAAAGTGAATATGTAGTTGACTTACTTTATACGGCATCTGGAAAAGTGTTGGAACAAGATTAAATGAATAAAAAGCACTAGTTTTGTCGTTTTGGTCAAGGCTTACCTCTCACTCATAAAATATAAATGAAAATATAATCAACTGGTCTGGTGGCACTCAATTGGGTTTCAGTCTATGGGGCCTACAGTGCTCTGCTAGCAGCTACCAGATCATTGGTCAAACAGATTATGACCCAATTGAGCGTCATGTGTGTTTTGTGCAATGAGCTGGATTTCAATGAAAGTGATGTTTATTCCATTACCCGTCTTCAGATGATGGTTGGCAATTTATTATTTCGGAAAATGGGAATAGCAGTATAAAAGGCTTGCTTGAACTTGCTTGCACTAGAACTAGAAGCATAATTTTATTTTAGATCCATCCTATCAAATTGTATTTTTTTTTTTTTTTTTGAGGAATTCCTCTCCGAGAGGGAGAGGATGGGGTTAAGCCATACCCCAAGCTATTTTATTAAAATAGGAGAAGGTAGAGGTTACAGATTACAAAGAAAAGGAAACATATCTCCCGATTGCTGAGGAGAGAAGGCTGTGGACCAGGTTTGCACCATCTTCTTGAATTTCTCCCAGACTGCTGCTATAGACAGCTCGACTCTAGAGAAGACTCTAGCATTCCGCTCTCTCCAAATGCACCAACAGATACCAATAACTAGAAGATCCCACGTCGACCTGAGCTTACTGCTGATCCTCTTAGAGCGCCAAAGAGTGAGTCCATAACGATCGTAGAGAGCCAGGGTGGCCCTTAACAAGAAATCTGTGCTTAAGCATCCTCCACAGCTTTCGGGAGTAGGAGCAGCGAAGGAACAGATGGTCAACGTCTTCCTTATGAGATAGGCATAGTGGGCAGGAAGAGTCTGGGACATTCGGGTTATTCCGAAGGCGGAGATTAACTCTGGTGAGGATTCTCTCTTTAATCGCCAGCCACATAAAGATCCTTGTCTTGAGAGGTGCTGGAGATCTCCAAAGGTGCGAAGCAATCGGACAGATTAACCCTCCTGCATTAAAGAATCTGTAGAAAGAACGGACCGAGAAGGCACCTGAGGCTTCCCACTTCCAGATGGAGGAATCTCTGTCCGGAGAGAGCATGAAGGAAGATAGGATGCGGTAAAGTTCTGCAAGCTGATCCTGTTGCGTAGGGTCAAGAATCCTCCTGAACTTCACCGACCAGGAGTAATCCCCGCCAGACCTGGAAACCTGGGACCGGACTGAAGCATTTTGATCCCACGCCAGGTCGAAAAGATCAGCAAAGAGAGAGGCGAGAGTGATATCGCCTACCCATTGATCCAGCCAGAATTTGATGTTCCTCCCATCCCCTAGAACCAGCTTGGTACCGCAACGGAAGGCTGACCCAACTCGACAAATACCTTTCCAGAATGGTGAGATCTTTCCCGACCTCCGGCTCTTCGCTTGAAGAGGGGAAAACCGCCTAAAGTATCGGTCTCTAATTATGGTCGACCAATGATCACCATGGTCGTTCTGTAATCTCCACCACCATTTCCCAAGCAGCGCTCGATTGAAGTCTCTCAAGTTAAGAATCCCTAGCCCCCCTTGTGCTTTGGATTTACAAGCGACCCCTCACTTGACAAGGTGGTAAGATCCAGAGCTTCCATCCGCTCATTTCCAAAGGAAATGGCTTCTGATACTATCAATCTTCCTAATCACCCAAGAAGGAACAAAGTAGAACGCCAAATAGTAGGACGGAATGGAGGAGAGTACAGAATTAACCAGGCAGAGACGACCTCCGAGAGACAAGTGTCTGCTCTTCCAACTCGAAAGGCGCAAGTCCACTTTCTCGACAACCTTAGACCATTGAGCCCGAGAAATGGGTCTGTTGCTGATTGGAAGGCCTAAGTACTTCATCGGGAGTGTGTCCAGTCTACAGTTAAGGATCCTGGAGGCTTTAGCGGCTACCTCTTCTGCGTCTCCGACAAAGAAAATAGAACTTTTATAGAAATTAATACGCAGTCCTGAGCAAAACTCCAGGCCATAAAGAATGATCTTCAGCATTGCAATCTGATCAAGCTTCGCTTCACAGAAGAGGATAGTATCGTCAGCGAAATGAAGGTTGGAAATGTGCCAAGAATTACCTCGGATACCCCGGAGAAGGTTAATCGCATTAGCCCGAAGTAAGATCGCATCGAAAGCATCCACTGTGAGGATAAATAGAAAGGGAGAGATGGGGCAACCCTGCTTCAGCCCTTTCTTCACGAGGAATTGGCTGCCCAGCTCACCATTCACGGAACATGAAATCTTGGAAGAAGAGAGACAATCAGAGATCCAACGCAGCCAAATATCCGGGAACCCTTTAGCTCTAAGGGTAGAGAGAATGAAGTCCCAATGCAACCTATCGAACGCCTTCTCAAAGTCAAGCTTCAAGATGAGACCCTCTTCCTTCCTCTCCTTCAGATGATAAATGACCTCCTGAACGGAGGCAACGCTGTCTAGAATAAGGCGTCCTTTAATGAAAGCAGATTGGGATTTGCTGACTATCGAGTCCAAGAAGGGGGCCATCCGGTTAGCTAGAATCTTCGTGACTATCTTGTAGATGCAGTTAGAAAGACTGATCGGACGGAAGTCTGAAACTGCTTCAGCCCCCGGGCGTTTCGGGACGAGAACAAGGATGGAATAGTTAAGACTATGGAGAGAGGCCGCACCTGAGAAGAAGTCTAGGACAAAGCGGATAATGTCCGGGGAGATGCAGTCCCAGAAGGCCTGAAAGAAGACCATCGGGAAACCATCCGGACCAGGAGCCCCATCTCCTCTCATCTCCATCACAGCTCTCCGGATTTCTTCAGCCGAAAAAGCCCTGGCGATGTCCGAATCATCTGGGAGCCGACCCATAGGAAGATTAAGCCAGTCCAGCGAGGCTGAGGAGGACGGCAGAGAGCGGAAGTAATTCTTAAAATGGTCGCCAACCCCTCGCAGGATAGAATCTGTACCGGTAAGAAGCTGGCCCCCCACTTCTAGGTTCCCTATGAAGTTCTGCTTCCTTCTCTGAGTCGCAACCCTGTGGAAGTAAGAGGTGTTCCGGTCTCCTAACAGCACCCATCTGTCTCTCGAGCGCTGTTTCCACATAATCTCCTCGCTTCAAAATCTCAAGAAGATCTTGCCGAGAACGAAGCAGGTCTTGCGATTCTCCCTCTGAAAGATGAGTAAGCTCTTCCTTAGCTTCCAGTAAACCGATACCCTGAAGAAGAGCCTTCTTCCTAGTAAGAACGTGGCCAAATTCGGATCGCTCCCACCCTCGAATCTTCTGTCGAAGAACTCGAAACTTTCGGACTAAGTTCCGGGCAGAATTAAAGTCCGCCGGAGTCTGCGACCACCACTTGCGAACAAGATCATCGAATCCCGGGTTCTCTCTCCAAGCTTTCTCGAACCTGAATCTCCTCTGAGACTTACCAAGAGTAGGGCAGGTATCCAAAAGAAGGGGTACATGATCCGAGACTACTGACTGAAGGGAGGACTGAATAGAGTTGGGAAAAAGGGCATCCCACTCTCCTGAGGTAAGAAACCTGTCCAGTCTAGCAAACGAAGGAGAATCCCTCTTATTGGACCATGTGAAAAGTCGACCCTGAAGGGGAAGGTCTGTCAAGTCAAAGCTCCGAATGAAGTTAGAGAAGTCTTCCATCGCCCCCCTGTGACCTGGGCCCCCACGTCTCTCATGGCTGAACCGGGTGACATTGAAATCTCCTCCCACAACCCAGGCCCCTGGGTTCGAAGCCCGAAAAAGGGAAAGCTCATCCCAGAAAACCTGTCGAACGGACAAATCATTGGGGCCATACACCGAGGTGAACACACAGACAGCGTTGTCACGTCGAGAGCGGAGGGAGACAGAAAGAGAAAAAACTCCAACATTGGAACTGAGAAAATCAAAAAGGTCCTCTCTCCAACCAACGAGGATCCCGCTAGACGAACCGATAGCATCCAGGGTTTCCCAGCGGGAGATTCTGTTTCCTGATAGACTACGAAGAAAGGACTGGTCCGGCTGAGAAGTCTTGGTCTCTTGGAGGCAAACAACATCAACCCTGTGAAGAGAGCAAAAAAGAGAAACAGCCCGACGCTTATCAACATCACCCAAACCCCTAACATTCCAGGATAGTATCAACATTACAATTACAGGCCGGAGGCCAAAACTCTCTCCTTCTCCAACGTCTGGGACGACAACAAAAATTCCTTAGTCGCTTCCACGTCGCCTCCAAAAGAGAATCCACAGGAAGTCGCAATCTGCACGATCGACTCTGGATCCAGCAGATTAAGGAGAAGCCCAAAATCCTCCACAGCTCTTGACGCCAGAAAGCTACGCAGGTTGCACATCAGGTCGCCGGATCTCTGCGACCTTCTGACATACGTCCGGAAGCTCATCGCCCCTGTAGCCACAGAGGGAGCTATCAGAGTATCTCCAACAGGGTCGGGTACCAGAGGACCCTCAGAGACATCCGACTCCACAAGGGTAATTGGATCCGCAATCTCAGGGGAATCCCCAGAATCAAGAGGGGGAGAAACTGCATCCGCTTGAATCGCGGGATTAATAGTCAAGAGATCCCCAGAATCGGGAGGGCCCGAACCTCCCGGAGAATTGAAATCAGGAACTGGGCTTACCGGTCTGGGACTTACCGGTCCGGGCGACGTCCGGCCTGAGTCTGACCCTGGGGACCGGGTCCGATCCCTCTGCTGTGAGGTCTGACCGCCCTCCTGTTGGGTTGGAGCAAACCCAGCGTCAGAGGAAGGTCCTGAGGAAGGAGACGCCGAGGAAGAAATTTCTGAAACTCGGATGCTCAAGTCGAAAAAGAAATCCTCAAACCGAGCCACTAACGAGGCGGGGATAAGAGAAGGGTTGATCGATCGGAAGGAGACCACCAGTTCCTGCAGATCGTTCGTCGCCTCAAAATCATTGCGAACATCCACAACTTCTCCGAACTCAGCAAGGAGGGACTGCATGGAGGGCCGGTTCCAGCAAGGTATCGGAACTCCAGAGATAAAAAGGTCGACAAGGGAGTGGGAGCAAACACCTGAGGAACGGTGAGAAGGAGTCCAAGCAGAGGCCTGAAGCCGGAGGGGGCCAACATCAATAGGGACTCTGCTAACTACTGAATGCCTGGCATAGGGGGATGGGAATTCAACGAGGAACTCAGAAGGGCCTAAGCTCCAAGTGGGGAAAGACCATTCAGACTGCCAGAAGGTCTTGAAGGCTGAAGAGATATCCTCTGGCCGGTGGGAATCATCAGAGGTGGTGATAACTGCACAGGATTCCAGCTTCGCCACTAAGACGTGGGAAGCGAAAGAATCTGGAATGGGAACGAAAGCTGAAGGGAAGGCCCTGGGAGGAGAGGGGGGTGAAAAGCCGGCTGGTTGTGGACTGAAGGAGCCCTGATGACCCGAAGAGGGCAGGCCACCGAGGAGTGTCCGATTCCACGACAAATCCAACAGACCATGGCGTTTCTGCAGGAGGATCGAAGATGATCCTTGCTACCACACCGGAAACAGCTACCTCGAGGGAAAGGAGGATGAGGTCGTTGATCTCCAGACGAAGGGGAAACAACAGGGGTGGAGGGAGGATGTGAACGACGGAGGGGAAGGCTAGGGGGTTGAGGTGGAAGGGGGAGAAGAGGGGGAAGAGTGGAAGGTGGCAGAAGAGAGGGAGAAGAAGGGGCGGGACGGCCGAAGAGATGAGACGCCCAAGAGGTCGGACGTGACCTCTCGGCTCCCGAGGCCGCTCTGACAGCGCCATCATGGCGGGGTTCTCTCGGATGAGACCCGCCGCCGATCCTCTCAGAGAAAGCCTGCCGGGTCCCGAGATCGCTTCGTCTGTGGGACCCTGAATCCTGGTCTTGCCACCGCCCGTTCTGGATCTGAGGATTGAATACTGGGTGCCGGACCCACCCCGAAGGCTCGGAAGTCAACCCCCGTCGCCAGAAGCCATTGAGAACCTTCGGGTTTAGAGCCGGATCTTGGTGGAGACGCTGCGTCCTAGGGTTCCAGAGAGACGGCTGAGAATCGCCAGGATATCGCTCCCCGTACCCTCTCATTATGCTAGACTGGGTTTTACTCTATTTCCATGATATGGTAGACATATGAGTGTTATGCATAGTAAATTTTCAAATCCCAGATATGTAATACTAGCTGAGGATGTGGAATTACATATCTCTATTTACATGTACATTTCTATGTTTGGATATGCCGACCCCAAGTAGATGGGACATGGCTTGATGGTTATAGATTTTTATGTTTGGATATGTATGTGCATGGGGGTTGGAGTCATTATGCTTTTGACCAATTTCTTTTATATAAATTGTTTACTTTTTGGACCTCTGTAAGGCAAATCTTTCTTGCATCACAGACTACATAAGTGAATCCTCCCCCCCTCCCCCCCCCCCCACCCCTCCACACACACACACACACACCAAACACACATTGAAATCGCAGAAGCAAGAATATCAAATATGCAGTTAAACAAGAATATCTAATAAGCATTTAAACAAGTATTTGATGCTCTCGAGCCAAGCGCAGAAGCAAGAATATCAAATAAGCATTTAAACAAGTATTTGATGCTCTCGAGATATCACTCGTCTCTCTTTATCTGGATCATGCAAAGGACATGGGTATAAACATACAAGGCTCTAACCTAACATGAATATCACTCACAGAAATCACAGATAACACACGAGGAAACCCAATCCTCTCCGAGCAAGTTCGGACCCAACTATCCACTATGACATGAAGTTACAACATTTCAAAAAGCTGAAAAATAGATAACTCTGATGTACCCACGATCACGCCTTCCTTTCACCCTTGATACTCTTCTACGACTGAGTCCCACGAACCAGTCACTATCGAAGAAGCCTCGAACGAATATTACCCACCACCAACCTATTGGATGTAAACACGAAGACGGGGTTGCAATCGGATCTTGCCAATCAGTTGCCTTGACTCGGATATTACCCACAAATGTTTTAATTTGTTAATTTACGATTTTTGTACAGGTTTTAACCAATTGTTTCGTATAAATGTTATCATAATATAATGTATATGTTATCATATCATATTCATATGTTTTAATTATTTTTACATATTTAGGTACACGTTTTAACAAAACAAAAAACTAGAAAATAACTTTAACATTTGAATGGAATAAGTGTAACATATATGTAACAAATATGGTAACATATGTATTATGCCATGTAACATAAGGTCCATTTTTAGTGAATTGCACCCTAGTCTCCCTCCCTCTCTCTCTATCTATCTATATATATATATATATATATATATATATATATATATATATATATATATATATATATATATAGAGAGAGAGAGAGAGAGAGAGAGAGAGAGAGAGAGAGAGAGAGAGAGAGATGCTATAATGCGGCATGCGGTAAGTGCGACACTGTACCGCAGCCGTCTGATGCACTGCTGCGTGCATGCGATGCACGCAGCGCGTGCATCAGACGACTGCGGTGCAATGCCGCACGCACCGCATGCCGCAGCATAGCATGCCCCTATATATATATATATATATATATATATATATATATATATATATATATATATTAGAATCCCTCCTGTGCAATCCACTTGCTGCAAATCTAACGTGTAACATATGCACTGGAAGGGCTGCAACATATGCAGTGGAGCACAACAACATGTAGATTTTCGCTGGCCTGCACTGTTAGCTGTGATGCATGCACCTTCGAACAATGCATCACAACCATACAAATTAAATTGGGTGGCCCACAGTGCTCGGATCGCACTAATGGGTCGCACCAACAGGATCGCACAGGAGGGGTTGGAGGGGTTCTCATATATATATATATATATATATATATATATGGGAATGCTCGATCCGTAGCCATCCGATGCACCACTCCGTGCATCGGATGCACGCGGTCGGTGCATCGGACGGCTGTGGACCGCACGGACCGCACCTAAGCATCCCCATATATATATATATATATATATATATATATATATATATATATATATATATATATATATATATATATATATATATATATATATATATATATATAAAGAGAGAGAGAGAGAGAGAGGCCCCCTCTAGTGCGATCCGGTTGGTGCGACCCATTGGTGCGATCCGAGCACTGTGCGTCGTCCGATTTAATTTGTATGGCTGTGATGCATTGTTTGTTCGGTGCATGCATCACACCTATACACATGTTTACTCTCTAATTGCATACGTTGCGGTGCTCTATTGCATACGTTGCATTGCTTCCAGTGCATGTCACCCTACACGGAGCACATCAAACATCATATGTTGCTGTGCTCCGTGAAGGGGGTTGCAGCACTTCCAGTGCATATGTTTCTGGTCTAGGTCGCAGGGACTAGGTCGCACCAACGGATCGCACCTGAGGGATTATATATATATATATATATATATATATATATTTAGAGAGAGAGAGAGAGAGAGAGCGGAATGTTACAGTGAGCTGTGAGCTGCCGGTTTAGAAAGTGAGCTGCGGGTATTCTAACCCCCCTAGGAGTTTTGGAATTTGAAGAAATTTGGTGAGGGTGTTGTCTAGGGTAAGATGATCATCCTTACCAATTTTCATCAAATTTCAAAACTTCTAGGGATGTCAAATGGTCAAAGCAAAATTTGCCGTCCGCAGTCACCGTTAAAATCTACAGATTTTGCTTTGACTATTTGACCCCCCCTGGAAGTTTTGGAATTTGATGAAAATTGGTGAGGATGATCATCTTACCCTAGACAACACCCTCACCAATTTTAATCAAATTCCAAAACTTCTAGGGGGATCAAAATACCCGCAGCTCATTTTCTCCTACCGCAACTCACAGCTCAACGTAACAGCCCTCTCTCTCTCTCTATATATATATATATATATATATATATATATGTATGTATAGTCCCCCTCTAGTGCGTTCCTGTTGGTGCGACCCATTTGTGCGATCCAAGCACTGTGGGCTGCCTGATTTAATTTGTTTGGCCGTGATGCATGGTTCGGGCGGTGTATGCAACACACCTAACAGTGCAGGCTGCGAAAATCCATATGTTGCTATGCTTCACTGCATATGTTGCTGTCCCGCCTGTGCATATGTTATTCGTCAGGGTTGCATCAGTGGATCGCACCAACATGATCGCACAAGAGAGATTCGGTATATATATATATATATATATATATATATATATAGAGAGAGAGAGAGAGAGAGAGAGAGAGAGAGAGAGTGAGAGGTGAGGATGATCATCTTATCGTAGACAATATCTTCACCAAATTTCATCAAATTCCAAAACTTCTAGGGGGGGTAAAAATATCCGCAGCTTACTTTCTAAAACGACAGCTCACAGCTCACTGTAACATTCCTATATATATATATATATATAGGGGCATGCTATAATGCTGCATGCGGTGCGTGCGGCACTGTACCGTAGCCGTCTGATGCATGTGTTGCGTGCATCGCATGCACCGTTGCGTGCATCAGACGGCTACGGTACAGTGTCGCACGTACCGCATCATAGCATGCCCCTATATATATATATGTATATAGGAATGTTACAGTGAGCTGTGAGCTACGGGTGGAGAAAATGAGCTGCCCTCGTTTTGATCCCCCTAGGAGTTTTGGAATTTGATGAAATTTGGTGAAGGTGTTATCTAGGATAAGATGATCATCCTCACCAATTTTCATCAAATTCCAAAACTTCTAGGGTCATCAAATGGTAGAAGCAAAATTAACGGTGACTACGGACGGTAGATAATGCTTATACCATTTTCTCCACCCGTAGCTCACAGCTCACTGTCCTAAGAAAGTCAACAATTGCGGCTGGGTATATATATTTATATATTCCCTCATATATGTGTATATATAAATACCTTCAACTGCAATTATTGACTTTCTCAAGACATGTGGCAGCTTTTCCATTCGAGTTCATCATTTGAATGGTGAACTCGAGTTCGGCTTCCTGGACCCGATATATATATATATATATATATATATAGGGGAGCATGACTTTGTATGCCCATGCATTGAAGGCTTCAATGTATGCTTCTCTATTAACATATATAGAGGTTTCCAAATTTGCTAATTTTTTGTGAAGATAATATCTATGTTGAGATGATCATCCTTATAAAAAATCAGCAAGTTCTGAAACCTCTAAGCATTTCAAATAAGCTCATCAAATTAACGGTTGAAATGGACGGCTGATAAAGCATCTAACATTTTGATGGACCTAGATGTTTCATAATTTGTTGATTTTTGGTGGATATGCTATCTATAGCAAAATGATCACCTTCACCAAAAACCAACAAACTCTGAAACTTCTAGGTATATCAAAATGATAGAAGTTGTATCGTCTGTCCGTTTTAACCATTAATTTGATAAGCTTATTTGAAATGCTTAGAGGTTTCAGAACTTGCTGATTTTTTGTGAGGATGATCATCTCAAAATCGATATCATCTCCACAAAAAATTAGCAAATTTGGAAACATCTATGTATGTTAATAGAGGAGCATACATTGAAGTCTTTAATGCATGGGCATACAAAGTCACGCTCTCCTATATATATATATGGGCTAGGATCCGTTGACAACCCAAAATGGGAGGTAAATTTACAACCCATTGACAATCCACTCCAATGTGGGATAGAGGTTTTAGAATTTGCTGATTTTTTGTGAGGATGATCAATATGGCAAGTTGATCATCCTCACAAAAACTTAGTAAATTCTGAAATCTTTAAGGACATCAAATGTGTTATTCAAATTAATGGTTCAAATGGACGGTTAAGAGAGCTTCTAATATTTGACGCCCTTAGTGGTTTCAGAATTTGCTGATTTTTTGTGAGGATGCTCACAAAAATCATAAAATTTTAAAACCTCTAGCCTATCAAAACGACGGATTGTCAACGAGTTCTCAAGGAAACGGATTGTCAATGGATCCTCTCTTCCTCTCTCTCTCTCTCTCTCTATATATATATATATATATATATATATATATATATATAGAGAGAGAGAGAGAGAGAGAGAGAGAGAGAGAGAGAGAGAGAGAGAGAGAGAGAGAGTAGTGATACATTGCGGTCGCGTAACGTGCGGCCACCCCCTTCCGGGGTATTTTGGGAATTTATTTTGGGGATATATATATATATATATATATATATATATATATATATATATATATATATATATATATATATATATATATATAGTAGTGATACATTACGGTCGGGTAACGTGCGGCCACCCCCTTCCAGGGTATTTTGGGAATTTTTTTTTTGGGGATTGATCACCCACCCTTGGATAGCACACACAAAAAATTTCAGCCCGATCCAAGTCCTGTAGGTCGTCCAAATGTGATCGACTTTTATCGGTCGTTCATTTTTTTCGTCATTTTGATCAACACATTTGGACGGCCTACAGGGCTTGGATCGGGTTGAAATTTTTTGTGTGTGCTATCCAAGGGTGGGTGATCAATCCCCCCCAAAAAAAAATTCCCAAAATGCCTCGGAAGGGGGTGCCGCACGTTACCTACCGCAATGTATCACTACTCTCTCTCTCTCTCTCTCTCTGTATATATATATATATATATATATATATATATATATATATATATATATATATATATATATATATATATATATATATATATATATATATGGGCATGCGGTACGTGCGGCACTGCGTGCATCGCATGCACGCAGCGGTGCATCAGACGGCTGCGGTGCGGTGCCGCACTTACCGCATGCCGTATTATACTTATATATATATATATATATGGGAAATGAGTTCCTATGACATGTCATAGGGAGTACCCTATGACATGGTGAGTTAGTAACCCTAGAATATTTAGAATGTTCTGAATTTTTATGAGGATGATCACCCTATCTTAGATAGGACCCCCACAAAAAATTGGCTCATTCTAAAACTTCTAGAGGCATCAAATATGATTTTCAATTTAACGGTTAAAATGGATGGCCGATAAAGCTTCTAGCATTTGATGCCCCAACAAGTTTTAGAATGCTTTGATTTTTTGTGGACATTCTATCTAAGGTAAGGTGATCACCCTCAAAAAAATTTAGCACATTCTAAACATTCTAGCATTACTAATTCACCATATGTCATAGGGTACTCCCTATGACATGTCATAGGAACCCAGCCCTCTCTCTCTCTCTCTATATATATATATATATATATATATATATATATATATATGAGGGCCGGGACGCTGCCTCTCAAAGCAGCGTTTTTGCTGCTTTGACAACCCACCACGGCCACGCCACAAGTGATCTCCGGCCAGAATCAACATCAACAACCTCTGATTACCTTCATCGATGATCTCCTCTGACACCACTTGTCGGTGTTCACCGATAGAGGACTATCATGACTACGTCCATTGTGAGCCGTCCATTCATCACCTCACCTCATCCAGCAACCTCCGACGACATCCACCGTCGGCGACCACCTTTGGTGACTTCTAATACCTCCCGATTGTGAGTTCCGATGGCCTTTGTCGCCGTTTATGGCTTTAATAGCCACCGGCGACCTGTCAAAGTAGCAAAGAACGCTGCTTTCAAAGGTAGCATCCCATTTTTTTTTCTCTCTCTCTATATATACCCTAGGTGTAGCATCGTTGCTGCACCTCTCGCTTGTTTACCCCCCTAGAAGTTTTGGAATTTGATAAAATTTGGTGAGGGTGTTGTCTAGGGTAAGATGATCATTATCATCAATTTTTATCAAATTCCAAAACTTCTAGGGGGGTCAAATGGTCGGAGCAAAATCTGCATATTTTAACGGTGACTGCGGACGGCTGATTTTGCTCCGACCATTTGAACCCCCTAGAAGTTTTGAAATTTGATGAAAATTGGTGAGGATGATCATCTTACCCTAGACAACACCCTCACCAAATTCCAAAACTTCTAGGAAGGTAAAACAATGCCTGAGGTGCAGCAACGACACTGCACGTCAGGTCCAGGCTCCCCTTTCCCATATATATATATATATATATATATATATATATATATAGGTCTGTTAGGTTGCGCTGTTCGTTGCCCCGAAGGAATTGCGCTGCGGAATGTTGGCCGACCGATCGGTGTGAATCAGACGACACAAATCCTTTCCGCCCGGTTAAAAGTTTTAACCGTTCCCGGCTGTCTAATTGGCGTGAATCGGACGACACAAATCCTTTCCGCCCCGGTTAAAAGCTTTAATCGTTCGATCGAATGATCGAACGGATGAGATCCGTGACATCTCATTCGAATAGGACAAAAAATTGGGTCAACGCAATCATGTTTTTTTGTCCGATTCGAATGAGATGTCACGGATCTCATCTGTTCGATCGAATGATCGAATGGTTAAAGCTTTTAACCGGGGCGGAAAGGATTTGTGCTGTCCGATTCAAGCCAATCGGACGGCCGGGAACGGTTACTGCTTTTAACCGGGCGGAAAGGGTGTGTGCCGTCCGATTCACACCGATCGGACGGCCGGCATTCCGTAGCGCACTTCCTCCAGGGCAGCGCAAAGCGCAACCTAACAGACCTCTTATATATATATATATATATATGGGCAGGGATGCTCTTACTAATGGAATCTTACTAATGAAAGTTACAAATCGCCTTTTAACTAACCTATAGGTTTTAGAATTTGATGAAACATGGTGGGGATGCTCTCTATGGCATGTTGATCATCCTCACCAAAAATCATCAAATTCTATAACCTCTAGGGGCATCAAATGTTAGAAGCTTTACCGACCGTTCATTTTAACCGTTAATATGAATAACATCTTTGATGCCGGCCTAGAGGTTATAGAATTTGATGATTTTTGGTGAGGATGATCAACTTGCCATAGAGAGCATCCCTACCAAGTTTCATCAAATTCTGAAACCTCTAGGTAGGTAAAAGACGATTTGTAACTTTCATTAGTAAGATTCCATTAGTAAGAGTATCCCTCCCCTATATATATATATATATATATATATATATATATATATATATATATATATATATATATATATATATATATATATATATATATATATATATATATATATATATATATAGAGAGAGAGAGAGAGAGAGAGAGAGAGAGAGAGAGGGATGCTTAGGTGTGGTCTGCTGTCCGTGGTCCGCAGCCGTCCGATGCACCACTCCGTGCATCCGATGCACGTGGCGGGTGCATCGGACGACTGCGGACCGTAGACCGCACCTAAGCATTCCTTTCTCTCTCTCTCTCTCTCTATATATATATATATATATATATATATAATATAGGGTCGGGATCCAGAAACATGCTACTTTGCTACTGAGTTAGACACACATCATCCAAAACCCTAGATAGAAGTTTCAGAATTTGTTGATTTTTTATAAGGATGATCAACTTCCCTTAGATAGCACATCCATAAAAAATCAACACATTCTAAACCCTTTAGGTGCATCAAATCTAAATAGCTTGATCGACCATTCATTTTAATCGTTAAATTGAAGGGAATATTTGATTAGTCTATAGGTTTTAGAATGCGCTGATTTTTTGCTGATGTGCTATCTAAGGCAAGGTTATCATCCTCACAAAAAATTAACAAATTCTGAAACCTCTATCTAGAGCTTTGGAGATGCGTCTCTAACTCTGTGGCAAAGTAGCGTGTTTCTGGATCCCGATATATATATTACTTATGGAATGGACTGAATGGTTACTTATGCAATTACACACCGCCTTTTACCTACCGTAGAGGTTTCAAAATTTGATAAAGCTTGGTGGGATGCTATCTATGGCAAGTTGATCATCCTCACCAAAAATCATCAAATCCTATAACCTCTAGGGGCATCAAATGTTAGAAGCTTTATCGACCGTTCATATTAACCGTTAATTTGAATAGCATATTTGATGACCCTAGAGGTTATAGAATTTGATGATTTTTGGTGAGGATGATCAACTTGCCATAGATAGCATCCCCGCCAAGTTTCATCAAATTCTGAAATCTCTAGGGTAATTAAAAAGCGGTGTGTAATTGCATAAGTAAAATTCCATAAGTAATAGTATCCCTCCCCCATAAGTGCGAAAATGGTTCAAGCCATAAAATAATAAACCCAATTCAAATCATAGGCTATGACCTCCCGAGATAAAGATAAGGAAACAGATCTTGGTAGACTTATTCAAGTCACAAAAATCGCCGATTTTTTACCATAACTTTCCCAATAAATCGCGATTTAATCGGCGACTTTGATGGCTGTGAATCCTTTAGAAAATGATAGCAACAGAGGATATGCTAATTTGGGATTTGATGCTCTTGATGAGTTGATGAATTCTAACTAAGATTCATATAACTTTTATATTTAGATCAATCATTTTTTAACGTATTGGATTTTATAATATTTATTTTGGTATTATGTTATGTTGATATTTATGTAGTTTTGTTGATGAATTTTAATTGGGATGTAAATGTTATTTTGTTGATGACTTGTTGCCTAATATTATTATATTCATATTTATGAATTATGAATGTCTTAAACATATGAAAAAATCTTGAAGAAATTTTAAATATATCAAATAAAATGCAACGTCAATAAATTAAGCCAATATGACGGGGTTGATATTTTCTCAGCCGATGGGAATTGATGCATCAAGATCGTGCAACAGATATTGCATAAAACTGAAATGGTTTTATTAATTCTTGTTCCTTGCTTTTTTTTATATTCTTTATATAAATTTAGGGCTTGGATTTGGTCCCAATTTCCTATTTGCTAAACTTTCATTAAAAGATCTTATACTCCATCTATGATGGTGCATCAATTGGATTCCCATTTGCATGTAGTTTCATGACATCAACCTGGGGTATGTCAGCCGTATGCGGAAGATAACATTTTAGCCTAGGCATATAAGGCATGGACTTCATGGATTTCCCTTATATTCAAAAAACTTGGCAATAAAGAAAATCATATGGGGAAAAGCAAGTTAAAGGACAAGTTTGTTGTTGAACTCGATTATTGTACCAATCTCTGATAAGCAAGAGTTCACATTGTATACTCTAAACAGGCACTATTTTTTAATTTTTACATAAAGTATGACATGTTTAGCTTGAGTACATTGTTAATGTTTGTGTAAAGCTCAAACAGCACAATAGCATAGCCTTTGATGTCTTTGACATTTAACTAACATGTCCGTTGATGGTGAGCACCTCACTTGAGCGTTGCACCTTCAAACATAAGTGTGACGGTGTTTTCCATAGTCTCTCCCATGAGTTCTATATAACCATGCATCTTATGAGTATGCATATGTTCTATCACACGTTCCTATGTTGTCCTTTTTTGTTTACTGAGTTAAACTTAACAAAGTGTTTTCTCTCCAATAGAAAATCTGAATAAGTACTATCAATACCTTATGTGTTACACCTTTGTTTAGCTGAGGAAGAACTGTGAAGAAGAGGAGGAAGGGGAGGATACAGACTATAGAGCGCTTAAAGAAGGATATGTAAGTATGCCTATGCATATTTTTTCAGTTCTTTTGGAAATGGTGGCCATAAACAAGAAGTAATGTTTGGTTATATTTCAGATTACAATCACACCTTTAGGTGCCCTTTCTCATACAGAGATGGATGCGCCTTACTTTAAAAATTGGTTGCTGCATTTGGGCGATTCTTCATCATCTTCATCCTTGTAAAAGTGAGTTTCATTTTACTGCAAATAATTATGTTGATTCTATTTCTGTATAGGTATTTCCTCCCTATATGTTTGTGTAGAATTGCTTCTGGACATGTGATGCATGCAGATGCTAAAAAAACTCAAGTGCTGAATCTTTCAATAATTAAAGATAGATTTCTGCACGTCTTTAGTCAAATTTCAGCAAATACTAAGAACCCCCTAATCATCATCCAGTCATGCCCAAACAAGTTTAATTTAACGAAGCAATAAAACTGACATAAGAATGATTAATTCCAGATTTAATAAACAAATTCCAGCATTAAAGACTAACACAATCTCAAATATTAAAGCCAAAGTCTCAAAGAATAAACACAGGTCTAAGCGATAGTAAACCTAATGGATGAGATTCTTCAGAAGTCAATTACTTTGAAACCCTAATTTGAAAATCAGCAATAGGCCGGATTGGGAATGATGTTTATCACATGAAAACATCGAGGGACGATTCAAACCGTGCTTTGGTCAATGCCGGCCGCGATCAAAGGCTCCGTTGTTGTAGATGAATGGGTGGAAGAGGAGGCGTGGTCCGGAAGAAAAGGATGAAGAAGCCGGAATGATTTGATTTTATAGAAGAGATGATCTCCGCGTCGATGTTCCGCGAAGTCATAGACGAGAGCGTGGCGACGAGGAAGAAACTTGCGGAAAGAAGAAGAAGACTAGAAGCCAGAGGATTCTTCGAATAAGGTGCCGAACAAGCGATCCCACTTCTTCGTTCTAGGGTTTCAATTCATCATCAATCGTCCTCCTTCAATTAGGGTTTGTGGGCTTTATAGAGAGGGAAACAACAACGAAAAAGGAAAGAAAAAGAGAGAGGCGCATCCCCACGGGAAAAGAGGGAGAAGGGGACGCGGGCACGCTTCCCGAGGCGTGCCCGCACGGGTCTTACCGCGGGAAGAGAGAGACGGACGGGTGAGGGGGGTGAGGCTACGGTTTTAGGGTTTTCTTGTCTCCTTCTGAATCTCATCCATTGAGATCTAATATCGATTTAGGATCCTACGGTTAAAACCCAAACATAGAAATGAGTCAGTTCGGCATCTGTGGCTCGAACCGGATGCGAACATGGCTCGCACTTACCCAAACCAGAAATAAAAACATAAATAACTCAAGATCCGTTAGTCGGATCGACAGAAAGTAAAAACCAAAGTCATAGGTAATCGAAATAACTCTCCACTGATGCAGACGGATTGGCGATCGACTTTCTGGATCTCCGTAGGGAATAAAAATACGCCATCAGCTGTGAAAATATGCACGTAGGGCTCGTCTGCATCAAGTCCCCCGGACTCAAAAGAACTCGACTCCTGTCGAGTAAGGTCCTGGATCTGGTGGAGGCTCTCCTGGAAGTAGTCGCAACCTCTGCATTTGCTCCAACTGCTTTCTCGGGTCTGGTGGCCAAGTAATCAGCCTCAAGTACGCATCGACTTCATCTGGCATCCCCTGCCCATCAACGTCAAGCGAAGACCTGAAAGCCAAAACCAACATCCTCCTCGGTACGAAAAGATCGTCAAGATATCCAGATAATTTCATGTGATAATAGGAATATAGGTTGACATGAAATTCAAAAGACATATGAAAGGAAAGGCCGCGGGAGCATAATATGTTGCGGGTCATTGGCTTGCGGAATAAGCTATGGTTTCTTTGAGAGGCCATGGGTTGCGGGTGCAATATGTGTTGCTCAAAGTGGCCTGCGCATGTGGCAAAACAAGTGGATTATAGACTAAGAAGATGTCGTGCAATCATTGTCTGGATGCAGTGAATAAAATAAGAAATTAAATAACTCATCAAGCCACTTGTTATGATTTCGAAAAAGTAAAAATGATGGGCTTTTTGAAATATGAAAGCATGGCTCATAAGTATCCAGCATTGAAAAGTGAGCAAGCATAGCAAAATCTTCATTAATGCCCAATTCAACACTTGGTCGATAATATGGATGCACATGTGAATGGACTGTTAAGGTAAAGATGTCAGGCAAATGATGAATGCGAGTGCAAGTGATGCCGACAGATTCTAAAGGCAATGTGCATGCGATGGAATGCAAGATGTTGTCTAATCCCTTCTCGACTATTAGTGAATCAGAAGAACACCCTACTAAATTATCTGCAAATGGTGGTATGGGATGGCTCTGACTCAGAAGAGTTTTAGGTGCATGGGATCGGTGTCTCTTAAAACACGTGGGCCATAAGGTGACGTTGATGCCGTCCTTAAGGAAAGTATAGGTGTTGGCTTTTCCGTGATGTAGTGCATCTCGGTTGAACTGCCATGGACGCCCAAGGATAATATCAGCTACTTCCAAGGGAAGGACATCACACCAAACCTTATCTCGATATTGCAGCCCAATCGACAACTTAGCCAAACAACAATGAGTCACTAGTTTGCTCGTGGTGTTGTCTAGCCAAGATGTTTTGTAAGGGTGAGCCAATGGTTTGACTTTCCATTTCTTGCTCCTGACTATTTCTTCACTGATTAAGTTGGTGGTGCAACCTCCATCTATCAAGGCACAAAGATACATGCCATTGACAGTGCAGACTATTCAGAACAGCTCGAATATCTGGTTCTTGCAATGTGACTTTGGGGGTCCTCTACAGAGCTAGTGGGGTAGTAACGCTTTAGGTGCCTGGGGTGGAGACTGGTGAATAACTAATAGTGGGGCAGTCACGTCATCCCCCTCCAAGACCAACTCATTGAAGTTTTCGCCCTCAGACTCATGACTGTCCCTTTTCTGATCCTCGAGATTTGTCTGTGGGTTGAATTGACGTTGAGGACAATCGGTTGACTTGTGACCCGGCTGGTTGCACTTGAAACACTTCATCGTGCTTGGGTTGGTTCCTAAGACGCTTTTACCCTTCTCAGTGGGTGTAGGAACTGTACCAGCTACAGGGAAAGGTCCAGGGATTGGTCTACTAACAGATCCGAATGGTGCCCTAGTGTTGTCATATCGTCGGGATGCAGATCGGGAGTGGTGAGACTCGACTTTTTTAGCCCGACGGTGTGCATCACTGACCTGATACAAGTCATGAAGGGACACCACCTCTTGAATTGAGGACTTAAGACCATTAACGTACCTAGCGACGCTCTGCTCTTCATCTTCATGCAGACCATTGCGAGTCTGGAGCTTGTAGAACTCATTGGTGTAATCGTCCACCGACTTGTGCTCTTGTCGCAGGTTTTGAAATTTTTGGAACATGCTCTGTTTGAAATCAGAAGGGAGGAACTTCTACTGCATTTTTTCCCTCATGTGTGTCCAAGTGGAAATCTTATCTTTCCCCTTTCTATCCCTCGTGGTCTGCAACTGTCTCCACCGGATCAGTGCATGACCTTTCAATTTGAGACTAACAAACTTGACTTGTTTGTCGCGGGAAATTTCCTTCCACTCAAAATATTGATCGATTCTCTCTGCCCAATCTAGGAACTCTTCAGGATCCATCCTACCTTCAAACTCAGGAATTTCGATTTTGATACCCTGATCCCAGCCCCAATGGGATTTCGTCCTCCTATGAGTTTTCCTATTGCGCCTATTAGACCCGTCAGATGAACTAACACTGTCACCTCCCGACTCAAGATCTAGCACACTGCGCTCTGGAGACGCTCTAGCCCTGTGCTCTCGATGGGGTTGAGGTGGATTTTGGGAAGTGGTGAAGGCCAAGGTCAAGGCTTCGATCTGGGTCTGAAGCTTATCCATGTTTGTTTGTTGCCTGTTGAAGGCATCTTGCCAAGTGCGGGGTGGGGAAGGTTGTCTTGGTGGTTCGGCCATTGAAGATTCTCTAGAAGATGCTATCAACTCACCACAGAGATAAAGGGATGATCCTAATATGGATGCGAACATGCGGGATGCTAGTTTGCTAATTAACGCCAAGACACGAAAACCAAAATGAAAAAAGGAGAATAATAAAAAAAAATTTCAGCAAGCACACAATGACGCGAATAATGCAAGAGGACCGGCCGTTGCGTAAGAACGCGACGACTAGTGCGCTCTGATACTAACTTGATGCATGCATATGCTAAAAAAACTCAAGTGCTGAATTTTTTAACAATTAAAGATAGATTTCTGCACGTCTTTAGTCAAATTTCAGCAAATACTAAGAACCCTAATCATCATCCAATCATATGCCCAAACAAGTTTAATTTAACGAAGCAATAAAACTGACATGAGAATGATTAATTCCATATTTAATAAACAAATTCCAGCAATAAAGGCTAACACAATCTCAAATATTAAAGCCAAAGTCTCAAAGAACAAACACAGGTCTAAGCGATAGTAAACCTAATAGATGAGATTCTTCAGAAGTCAATTACTTTGAAACCCTAATTTGAAAATCAGCAATAGGCTGGATTGGGAATGATGTTTATCACATGAAAACTTCGAGGGACGATTCTACCGTGCTTTGGTCTATGCCGGCCGCGATCAAAGGCTCCGTTGTTGTAGATGAATGGGCGGAAGAGAAGGCGTGGTCCGGAAGAAAAGGATGAAGAAGCCGGAATGATTTGATTTTGAAGAAGAGATGATCTCCGCGTCGATCTTCCGCGAAGTCGTAGACGAGGGCGTGGCGGCGAGGAAGAAGCTTGCGGAAAGAAGAAGAAGACTAGAAGCCAGAGGATTCTTCGAATAAGGTGCCGAACAAGCGATCCTGCTTCTCCGTTCTAGGGTTTCAATTCATCATCAATCGTCCTCCTTCAATTAGGGTTTGTGGGCTTTATAGAGAGGGAAACAACAACGAAAAAGGAAAGAAAAAGAGAGAGGCGCATCCCCACGGGAAAAGAGGGAGAAGGGGACACGGGAACGCTTCCCGAGGCTTGCCCGCACGGGTCTTGCCGCGGGAAGAGAGACGAACGGGTGAGGGGGGTTTGGCTAGGGTTTTAGAGTTTTCTTGTCTCCCTCTGAATCTCATCCATTGAGATCTAATATCGACTTTGGATCCTACGGTTAAAACCCAAACACAGAAATGAGTTAGTTCGGCATCTGTGGCTCGAATCGGATGCGAACATGGCTCGCACCTACCCAAACCAGAAATAAAAACATAAATAACTCAAGATCCGTCAGTCGGATCGACAGAAAGTAAAAACCAAAGTCATAGGTAATCGAAATAGCTCTCCACTGATGCAAACGGATTGGCGATCGGCTTCCTGGATCTCCGTAGGGAATAAAAATACACCATCAGCTGTGAAAATCTGCACGTAGTGCTCGTCTGCATCAACATGTATTATTGTGCTCACTCTTGTCCGTGTTTTATCATTTGAATTTCAATATTTGAGAAGTTTGACTTTAGCCTTTTTTATTTGTTATGAAGGAGAGTTTGGATTTTATTTATGTGGACAAACTTGGAGTTGATTGATTGGCGATGCATTGCTGGGTTTTTTTTAAGGGACCACAATAGTGGTTAGTACATCACCTTTTAGTGCACCTGATGGGGACTAGAGCCTTGGCTTGCACGAACTCCATAGCCAAATCAGACCTTCACACATCTTGAGGCTGTTTGGGGATAAAATAATTATTTTCGGAATAAATATTTATGGTAACTTTAAAGTTCATTTCTAGGTGAGATTCAGTTCGAATCCAATCTCTTCAAGTTAGGAAAGTTCTACCTTTTATTAGGTTTGAGTTTTTTATGGATCTCTTCAATTAGATAGGATTTGATTAGAACCAACTCTATTTAAATTTATAAAGAGTTGTATCCTTTGATATTGTGTAAGCTTATAAAATGGCCCCTGATGTAACCATGATAATTATGAAGAGAAGATGAAAAAAGATTATAAAATTGCTCGAGAGCATCTTTGTTCCTAGATTGGATTGAGCAGAGGTGGATTTCACGAGTCTGGTGGACTCCGCATCTCCCCCCCTTCTTCTCTTCTCTTCCCCCCCCCCCCCCCCCCCCAATCTATTTCTCTTAAACCCCAACGTTGTATGAGTGCTTGATCAAAGCCAAGAGTCATCACTGGATGCCCTCCTCTCTCATCGTGTTTCTGCTCGCGCAAAGGAGTCGACGTAGCCATCTCAGTCACTAGTTGGCCATGTCCGGCCTTTCGGCCCACCGTTAGACTTCGTTCTGACTAGCCGAACCACTGACGGGTTCCAACGTCTTCCCAACCACCAGTCGGCCTCGTCTGACCTCGCTTGACCACTATCGGGCCTAAACCAGTCTTCCCGGCCATTGTCGGTCCCGATCTGCTCTCTCGGCCCTTGGTTGGCCTCATCGCAGCCACCTCGGCCTCGGATGGCACCGCTGCAACCATTCTGATGCCCAACCGAAGCCTTCCGGCCTCCTGCCGCTTCAAGCCGGCTTTGACGGCACCGCGATGCCACCACAATCTCTTCCCTAGTCCGCACGGGGCCTCCTTTGCTCATTTGAATAGGTAACTCAGGAAATAGGGTTAGCCGGTGAAGGCCAAAGGAAAAAGAATGTCCAACCTGTGGGTGAACCATAGTGCAAAAGTTTACCAAGCATGCAAAAAATAGCAAGAATATACTGCTACCCTATAAGCATTGTTAGACAAGGCATTTTAAAAAGGAAGTAAGGTTAGAGTAACTAAACACCTGTGAAGACTTAATATTAGAAACTAAATTATTGTATAAGTTTACTCTAGCAGTTCTAAAATATGTAAATAAGCATGATTATGTCTAAACAATGTTAACTGAAATAAAGGGTGAGCAGTTAATGCTGCATGCTAAAAGAAAGTTTGAAACTTTTGTGTAAACATTTTAAGTAATTTATGAAGGCAAATAATATATGAATGATCTAATGTAACAAGGTTCTATCATGAGTAGTCCCATTACATACCGCTTTATGAAAAGACTCTTCACCGAAGGTGAGGTTAGTCGCCTATCTTATCGCGATCCTCGGATTTTATAAACCTTCCCTGGAGGCATTGTTATATAGCCTCTTTTGAGGGGTAGCTCACTATAGTGCACAGAACACTCATATACACTAAAAAGTAAAACCCAGGTGGCAAATAGGCGGGCTTGATCTTTCACCACGGGGTAACTCTTGCGTTCTTACCCAACTTACTTTTCTTCGGAAGTTGCTGCCACACCAAGATTGCTTTCCTAGGTCAAACCCTTGCAAGGGGTTAACAACATTTTGCTTTTCCGCAATCCATGCATGTAACCTCAAGCCTACTTTTGTTTTCGGCTGTGCTCACTTGGGGGTTCGCATCTCTTGTGTGCACGGGATCCGTAACATCTAAGCCGACAGAATCATTTACTTCATTGTTTCTTTTATTATACATTATGCATGGTGTAAGAAGTTTAAATTCATGTATGCCATTTACAAGTTATTGTATTAACAAGAGAACTAATTGCATGCGTAAAGAATGTATGAGTCCCACTTATTCCCAACTACGCTGTAACCTCTTTCCTTGTGCCTCTTCAACCAGAGGTGTCATCTATGCTAACATAATCATTTACTTCATTGCTCTTTTATTATCTACAAATGCGTGTGCGAAGGGGATGAGAGAGAGAGAGAGAGAGAGAGAGAGAGAGAGAGAGAGAGAGAGAGAGAGAGAGAGAGGTGGGGAGGGTGGTTTACAGGAAGAGATATTCGTCTAGAGTAATGCTCAACTATTTGGGGCTCCAAACTAACTTCCATTAAAAGTAAAAAATGCCTCTAATATTTTTTATATAATATTACATTTAATTCAAGTTAGAGGTCAACGAGGATGGTTTCTCTTTATATAATAGAGATGCATGATGTAAGACAATTTAAAGCATATCAGTTCATGTTTGACCGTTTACTAGTAATTGTATTAACAAGAGAACTAATTGCCTCTCATATTTTAAATACAATTCTTTTTTACATCTAAAAAAAGAGAACTAATTGTGTGCGTAAAAGGGAGTATGAGTCGTACTTATTTCCAATTACATTGCAAGATCTTTCCTTGGTGTGCCTCTTCTACCAGAGGTGACTCGATAGGTTAACCTTTCATAACTAGCCGTCCTCCTCTAATGGAGGTACCAACAATATTGTTCTACAACAATTCAAGATTTCATAACCACCATTCTCACTCATTTCTTAATTTCTCGAGATTCCTAGCAAGATGATAAAACATGTTTCAATTTCTATTATCAAGCTAAGCTACAGAATTACAATTGCACAATGTTCTGAATTCATTGGTGCATTTTATTCCCAAGTTAGTTAATTAGGTTGTATGCGCCGACGGATTCACACATCCATATGCAACCCGGGGTCCATCGACGACATGTGACGAATCTGATAGGATCCGCAAGTAGTGAGAAGGGACGCCTGATATTTATTAATTTAATATCATATTGATTCAATTCAAAAGTAGAACTCACAAGAATTACCAAGTTGATTCATCTAAGGTCAGTTCTTCACATTGCGGGGTAGCGAACACCCATACCGAGAAGATCAATTCGACCGTATTCAGGCATCAGGATCAGTACAATCACACCTTGAAATTTGGATCCACCATGTGAACCTACAAGAGTGAGAAACACAAGTTAATATTAAAGATATACAATAGAGGGTTCCACTCGCATCCTGCTGGCATTGGTACCAATAGCCGGTTGAGTGCAAGTCGAAGTCATGAGGGTTCAGGTCAAGGGAATTTAACTAATCACCAGATTTGAATTCCGGCTAGAACTACCAAAGCTCGGGGATCAAGGCCCCCTAATCTCAAGATAAGATTGAGAGAAAATGAGGAGAGAAAGCAGAGTTCACAGTAGCCGGTGTCGGTTGGTTCAGTCAAGCGACTCATTCTGACAGATTGCCGAGGGCATTTTCGAGGGTCATCGAGCATGGTTTTCAGAGCAACGAAGGGCTATAGTTACG
This sequence comes from Chamaelirium japonicum, assembly GCA_947650365.1. Classification (NCBI taxonomy): domain Eukaryota; kingdom Viridiplantae; phylum Streptophyta; class Magnoliopsida; order Liliales; family Melanthiaceae; genus Chamaelirium; species Chamaelirium japonicum. The sequence continues at coordinate 131,530,681 of OX393549.1, forward strand.
CATAAAGAAAAGAATATGTTAAGAGGCTTAGAGCAAGAGTGGATCCAAACACCGCAAGGACTCTTGAACCCGAAATCGGTAAATGGCTTGCTCAATCTGGCTAATATCTAGGGATGGCAATGGGTTGGGTTTGGGTTTTCAATTCCTATTGTAAACGGGGCAAAGTTCGGGGTGGGCATATTAAAAAATCATAAAAATCAATTCCCATAACTGCCCTATTGCCATTCCTGCTAATATCTCTACTTTGTTCTCTCATAGTGGATCCTCTCTCTGGCTTTCCTCTTCTTTAGTAGGGAAATTTTCCGTACCACGTAAATATGCATGTATCTTTGACTACCTTTATTTTTTCCCGTTATTTCTGAAGAATTTCTCTATATTATGGATTGCAATCCTGTTTTGTGTGTGCCATATTTGTGATCAATAAGGGCTTCCATCCGGTTTAGAGACTTCAATCACTTTTATTTTTTTAAAAAAATCAATGCTAGGGGATTTTATTAGGGACCCAGCTCATGTGACAGAAAATCATATATTTGCATTACAGTTCTGGCCTTTATATATCATACTATCAGAGAGAGAAAAGAAAAGACAGTACAATATAGGAGATCTCAATGAAAAACAGTGGAAATGAAACAATCAATCTCCAGCTTTTGCGAAGTCCTAGGGACTAGGTATCCAGCTCACCCCATATGTTCTCCTGTATGAAACTGAGAAGGCTGAATCTTGTTGTTAGAGTCATTGGATCAAAGAGATTGTAGACAGAAGGATTAGAAAAGCTTTACTTGCATCTGTCAAACCATCTGTCAAACAGAGGCTTCAATAACCACTTTATGCACAGTGATCTTTACTCTTTAAACATAGATATTCCTAATCAAGAACCGGTTTCTTTGTGCTTCTTCCATCCTTGTGATGTTATCCTGCTCGTTCTTCAATAAACTCGACGGCACTACCATCCATTAGACAATGTCTGCTCCATTTAGTGTGTTTTTTTTACAGCAATTTAGTGTGTTATACTGCCTGTTCGATGTTATCTAAAGCGTCATTGAGACGCCAAGTTCAACATCACCGGAACAACATAATCCTAAGTCGTTCCCTTTGCTTTCTGCAGGATCGACGGGCCATTTTGGTAATAACGATTGCGCATTGAACTTGCTCAATTTGGCGCACATCGGCTACTCGCCTCCATTTTCTTTCTGTTCGGGATGATCGGTTTAAAGAATCGGAGATTCAATTGCATGTGTGATCATGGTGGCCGAACTCTTTGCTGTATTTGGTTTTTAATAAGGAATCAGCTCTCAATTGTTAATCCTGCTGAACATCTTCAATCTGTACGGTGACACGACAAGATCGAAGAACTCTTTGGTGGGGTGACTGGAAAAGATACAATTATGGATCCGACTGATCCGTTACTTCTCGAACCCAAAGCCTTAAGGAGTTTTAGAATGTGCTATTTTTTTTGTGAGCACAAACACCTTAACATAGATAGAACACCTATAAAAAATCAGCACATTTTAAAACTCCTAAAAGCATCAAATGTTAGAAGTTTTATTAAACATTCATCGTAACCGTTAATCTAAAACATAACATTTGATGTCCCTAAAAGTTTTAGAATGTGCTTATTTTTTGTGGGTGTTCTAAGGTAAGGTGCTTAGTTATGCTCACAAACAATCAACGCATTCTAAACTCGTAGCGGCATTAAATGGGCGGCTGCCCATTTCGCCGTAATAGGCCACTAGCCTATACCCCATATCCTCTCTCTCTCTCTCTCTATCTCTATCTCTATCTATATATATATATATATATATATATATATATATATATATATATATATATATATATATATATATATATATATATATAAAGAGAGAGAGAGAGAGAGAGGAAACAGGAAATGATCTGCTAGCTTATTTCGACGAAATGGGAAGCCATCTATTTGAAGGCCTTAGGAGTTTTAGAATGAGCTGATTTTTTGTGAGCATATGCACCTTATCTTAGATAGAACACTCACAACAATTAAGCACATTCGAAAACTCTTAGGGGCATCAAATGTTAGAAGTCTATCGAATGTCCGTTGTAACTGTTAATATAAAATGTAACATTTGATGCCCCTAAAAGTTAATGTGCTGATTTTTTGTGGGTGTTCTATCTAAGTTAAGATGCTTATGATCACAAAAAATTAGCACATTCTAAGACTTCTAGGGGCATCAAATGGGCGATTGCCAATTCGTCGAAACAGGCCGCCGGCTTATACCCTGTATCCTCTCTCTATATGTATACATATAGAAGAGAGGGATACTCTTACTTATGAAATCTTATGTATACAATTACACACCGTCTTTTAACTACTCTAGAGGTTTCAGAATTTGATGAAACTTGGTGGGGATGCTATCTATGATAAGTTGATCATTCTCATAAAAAATTATCAAATTCTATAACCTCTACACTATGTCAGAATGCAAAAAAAAAAAAAAACAATGGCCCATGATAACAAGAAACCCCAATTTAGACAGTCAGAAAACCCCACCAACTTCTCAGTTGGGCCTCGGGGGCATTCTCCCCCAAGGACACCTCGACGGTGACATCTTTCTTCGACGATGCCTCTGAGGTGCCTTTCATTGTTGGAGGGATCGGGTTTTAGCCCGAGTTCAGACCCCGATGGAGGACTGGAGGGACGTACACCTCCATGGAAGCCCCCTCATTGGTGATCTTTACCTTCTTCATCCAGCTTGGGATGGCCGGGATGAAATTACAGCAAGACAATGGGCTCCCAACTCTTGACTAATGACTCTGAATCAACGAGAGAGAGAGAGAGAGAGAGAGAGAGAGAGAGAGAGAGAGAGAGAGAGAGAGAGAGAGATGAACCTGTCGGGAAAGCCAAGGTCCTAAGAAAAGGCATTGACGGCCAAAGGAGCGAGTAAAGTCAGCTTGAGGAGAAGTAAGCGCTGATAATCTTCTCTAACGATGGCGATCTGAGAAGGGGAGGAGATGGTCAGGGATTAGTTTGACGGACTGGGGAGGGGGCAATATCGATCTGAGGAGTAGGGGAGACGGTTTAGGATTATGGTTCGTGGGTTTATATGACTAAAGTGCAATAAAGATGGTCTACGGCCGTCCCAAAACTTGAACTTTTTTGGTACGGCTGATAATTGTTGGTTTAGGAGGTGGTAAAGTGTGGTTTTTTAGAATTTTTGTTGTAGTGCTAGGGGCATCAAATATGTGATTCAAATTAATGGCTAAAATGAAGGGTCGATAAATCTTCTAACATTTGATGCTCTTAGAGGTCATAGAATTTGATGATTTTTGGTAAGGATGATAAACTTGCCATAGATAGCATCCCCACCAAGTTTTATCAAATTCTGGAACTTTTACGGTATGTTAAAAGGTGACGTGCAATTGCATAAATAACCATTCCATAAATAAGAGTATCCCATGTAAATATATCTCATCATCATCATTGTTTTAGAACTTTTTTCATCAAGATTCTCCAGTGGTGCGATTTTTCTTTGGGCTTTTTTTTGGGCTTCTTTTGGAATTTTGGGATCCCTTCTGCTCCCTCGTAGCTCTACTATACTTGCTCTAGTTTTGTCTACCAGACACTCTTATTTTTATGGAAGGAACTAAGTGGTCAGTACATGCCTGTTAGTTTGCTGACACAAGATTGATGTGTACCGAGGATCGAAACTCGTCACAAGAGTGATAGTAAAGCCTGGGTTTTTAATAACCCTAGTTACTGGAAGGCTCGCCACTAAGGTGGGAGGGAGGCCCACCACTATAGAGCGGAAGACGTACATATGCCAAATCATTTATCCCAACCCTTAATCAAGGTCACAGTTTGCATATGCCTTACCAACTGAGCTATCAGTTGGAGACGACTGGTAAAACACTCGGTGATGCAATATTACTCCGATGCTCATAATCCTCAGTCTCTTCCGAGGATTAACAATAGTTTGCTAATATGTTGGTTGGGTCTGTCGAACTCTTTTCACACATGAAGTAATCCTTCTATAGAAAAAATGAAGATTAATTCTCAATCAATATTCATACTTTTTGAGGTAATTCAAAATGTAAAACTTGATAACCAAAAGTGATTACTAATTAACTATTATATTATCATTAGTATTTTAATTATTTATGTTCATTATTAATATTCATAGTATTTTATCACCCTTTTTCCTTTAATAAACAGGCAGGGGTCAAGGCCAAACCTTTGCTCATCCACTGACCTCTCAAAAAAGAAAAAAAAAACTTGCTAATAATTTTAATATGTATGTCTAACCTTGCGAGTCACAAAACGAAGCAATATAGGTGGCAATGGAGTCCCAAAATCCCGATCCGAATCTGATCGTAGTTGAACAAGATTTGGGTAGGTACGGGTATATGAACTCTATCGATTAATTTTTGTGAATTGATATGGGTAATAAATATCCGCACCTGAAGCCTGATACACGATTGCATTCACGGTATTATGAAATCTAATAAAAATAACAATTATGTTGCCTTCCCTCATTTCGATGTCCGGATCTTTTTAAACCAATGCTCTAGCGTCCTGTCTTTTGACCGCCTGGCTAGTCCATCAAAAAAACAAAAAGCCCTCAATTGGTATGGATAAAGATAGGGTCCTATCCGAATCCGAACCGGCCACCCGAACCCTAACCGTTGGAAGCAACAACCAGTCCATTGGTATATATTTTTGTTTATTTAAACTTTTTTGGTGGGCCCGTCTGCCATTGCTTGAATAGAAGGGAAAGGAAAGAATCCACATAATCTGGATGGTCTCTTAGAGAATGGGATATGATTCATAGGAAATGAGTGGAGCATGAGACAGCGGAAAGCCGCATGAAGCGTACGTGCCACCCACAAATAGTTGTGCTCCCCACGCATATACACCCAATCTATGTGTGTGTGTGTGTGTGTGTGTGTGTGTGAGAGAGAGAGAGAGAGAGAGAGAGAGAGAGAGAGAGGATGCATGCACATAAAACTCTCCCGGGTGATATCTTGCTTATGAATTCAATAGGTTTCCTTAGATTTCTTACGTACCCTTCTCTCTCCTCTTTCTTTCCATAGAACCAGCTGTGACTCAGCAACATATCCACATTCAACGTGACACAAACACACACTAAGAGAGAGAGAGAGAGAGAGAGAGAGAGAGAGAGAGAGAGAGAGAGAGAGAGAGAGAGTTAGGTGCAAGCCAGGAATCAAGGGTCTGTTTGCTTTTTAACTGTTGGGCTACCTAACTGCCTTTGAGAAGCTTCAACTCCCATATATCACTCGAATCCAACACAAGCCTTTAAATATCATAAATGTATCTTGTGCTATTTTAGCATCATTTGGAATTGGAACCCTACCCTTACCACCACCGAAACCAAATTACGATAACGCCACTCTCTCTATCCAATTGTATTAACCTCCATGCCCATCCAAAACCTAATCACATGATGCTTAGCATGATGTTTGATGTGTTATCGAAAGTAGGAACCCGATCGATAACTTGATGGTTCGATACACGTACCTTTCAATTATGCGGGGAGACCTACCTTACTTAAATTCATGAGTGGGAGAGAACAAGATATCGAAGCACTCGCACGTACTTAAAATATGATCTCATGACACGGAGACCCATCTCCAAGATCCCGGTTTGGGATCGCCACCTCAGCAATGGCATGATCATGATTAAGTGCGCGGTAAATGCCCCAAACACAAATATCAAAAATTTGATAATTTTCTAACATATATACCTAGCTAGCTATTAAATTTCAAATTTGAGAGAATGGAAGTTATAGAGAGTTTCGAGAATTAAGAAATTTAAAAAGATGAAAAATATAGTGTGCATCAACATTGTAATTCATGCTTCATGCATAAAACAACATGTAAGGAAGAAAAAACTAGAATAATAGTGTTGTTTAACGATTAGTCCCACATCAGTAAGGGGAGCAGGGTGACCTCCCTTAATATACCTGCTGTACTCTCCTCGATCCCTTCATAAGGTCGGTTTTTTGTAGAACTCCGGGTGTTGTCACATGTATATATTATATCAACTACTTTAGCGAGGTGATTTTTTTTCTTTCTTTCAATAATTCAAGAGTTCGTGCATTTCATGATTGACCCAAAAACAGTTGAAATATTCAATATTTAGTGGATAATTAATTTGTTCAATCAATCAAATATTTGGATTATAGGAGTTTAGATATTTATTATGGACAAGTGTACGTAAGTGTCAATCTCATAGCTTACAAGTTAATAGTGGAGTGTGGACTCCAATTTCTAACAACCAAGGGTAGTACTGTAATATCTTTCTAGCAAAGGCCTCTGATTTAAGACCGTATATCAACATCACATATCTTCACACACAAACTTCTCAATCTTCTAACAAGATATGAGCCAAAAAAAAAAAAAAAAGCTACTAAGGAGAGTAGAATACACAAAGGTGAGGAAGCAAGCTTGTAAGAGGCTTACAAAGAAGTTTGGAGAAAGCAAAAGCTTTTCGCAGGTGGTGGTATTCAAGAGAAAGATCACGAATCGGTGGCATAAAATCCGATCTCCGAAACCGCCTTTTTGCGGCTTTAAAAGGGTTCGTGCGTGATTCATCGAGCAACATACTGGCCAACGAGCATTATTGATCCTCCTTTCCTACCGACATTCTAATCGGCGTGTCCTTGGCATAAATTTCAGATTCCTTTCGATCGAGGAATTTTAATCAGTTGAGATGTGGGCAAAGTTGAGGGCTCGCAAGAGGGCCAAAGGTACATTAATGTTTTTTGGAGGGCACATTTTCAAAAGAGCCTTTCATTATATGTTTTGATCTCATGTTAATTGATTTTCTTTGCATTGTGTTGTCGACTTAGAAGCCAACGATTGATGTTTATAGAATCCATGACTAAGCTTCTTTTTGGCCTCCTAACTCTTTCATTTAGTTGTACAAGCATAAATAGCTTGTTTCAAGAGATCTAATAAAAACAAACTAAAAAAATCTATATTTGGAGTATTAGAAATAAATAAAATTATTTTTAACAAAGATTTATGTGGACTATCTCACCGGTAATAGTCCCACATCGGTAAGGGGAGTAGAGTGTGGCCTCTCTTAATCTGCCCGTTGTACTCTATCTCCTCTTTTCAAGAGGTCGGTCTTTTGGAGCATTCAGGTGTTGTCATACTTTACATTAGTTAAGATGAAGGTGGAGATCGAGGAAGGGAATGCAAAGAAATTGAGGGATGATTTTTTTTTTTCTTTCTTCTAACAGTTTGCCTTCTGAAATAACTCTACATATACAATCATGTTGCCACTCTATAGAGCTAACTCGCATTGCCTCGGTTACGAAGAGAGAGGAAGAGAGAATAGGTTTGGGTAGAAAAATTCTTTGTATTATTTCATCAATCTCATTGTCATTACATTAGACTACCTCTCCTTATATAGAGAGAGAATGCACCTTTACATTACCATAACCGAGGTGGGACTAATAGAATACTAACACACTACATCTAATAGCCTCCATTCTTTTTTGTTTCAACTATGATCAGATATGGAGAAGCTTTCGTCGATTCATAAAAGGTTACGAAGAGAGAGGAAGAAGAATAGGTTTGGGTAGAAAAATTCTTTGTATTATTTCATCAATCTCATTGTCATTACATTAGACTACCTCTCTTTATATAGAGAGAGAATGCACCTTTACATTACCATAACCGAGGTGGGACTAATAGAATACTAACACACTACATCTAATAGCCTCCATTCTTTTTTGTTTCAACTATGATCAGATATGGAGAAGCTTTCGTCGATTCATAAAAGGTTAAGCGTCAACGAGGAGTACCTCAGCGCATTAAGGACACAATCCTACGAGGAGTTCTTCACCAAGGCGCATCGACTCGTCAGTGATCCCTCTTGCTCTCACCACCCCTGCACCAATCCCATTGAAGCGCTTCTCGAACCAGTGCAAGATGCCGTGCCCTCCATCCTCGAACCACTGATCTTCCCGAAAGCGCTATCTGATCTCAAACTCCTCCTGCTCAGCTACTTCGACACTAGCGCCGAAGCTTCGAGAATCTGCGCCCGCCTCTTGAGAAGCATCAACGAGATGCACTCCGATTACCGGTTCATCCAGAAGGCGGTAGAAGGATTCACCGATCGCTCCCCCGAAGAATTGAAGTCGGCGATCTCCGAGCTTGGCTCCTTTACCCTCCTGAGGAATCCATTCTCAAATCTGGACCAACACGATTTCAAACAGATCCACGATCGCTACTCCTCCATCTTGCGCCACCTAAGATCGAAGCGAAAGAAGGTTGCGAGGAGGATCAGGCTAATGGAATGCATCGAGAGGGCGTCGGGGGTTTGTTTAACGGTGGTTTGCGGTGCGGTCGCCATCGTTGCCATCGGAGTTGCAGTGCATTCCCTCACCGGACTCATCATGGGGCCTGTTCTATTGGGGGTTTCTCCACATCATTTGAAGAAAATTTTTGGGCTAGGATACTTTCGGGGTAGGATCCTTCGGAAGCTAGGGGAGCAGCTCGATGCGGCCGCCAAGGGGACTTACATTCTGAACCGGGATTTCGACACAATGAGCCGACTTGTAGCTCGCCTCCGCGACGAGGTCGATCACAGACAGTCGATGATACGATTTTGGTTGGAGAGGGAGGACAGGTTCTCTCGTCAGGAGGTTGTGAAGGAGCTGAAGAAGAGTGGTGGTGGGTTTAAGCAGCAGGTGGAGGAGCTCGAAGAGCATGTGTGCCTTTGCCTTGTGACAATCAATAGGGCTAGGCTTTTGGTGATCAAGGAGATGTCCTCACAATGACCAGCACCTTGATGCAGTTGGGTAGTTATTTATTTAAAATTGCCTTAACAACGGTCTAAAACCGTTTCAAAGTGCGATGGTTTATGATCGTCGTTTATTAAAAATGACAGTTTCTTAAACGACATACATAGTGACGACTTAGAACCGTCGTATTTTTTAATAAACGACGGTCTGAGACCTTTTTGGTGGATTAAGAAGCCAAAAGTCACAAAGCAAAACATTATAGGATTGATTCTCTCAATTCCTTTCTATTGATATATGGAGGTATGTGTTCCACATCGGATGGCTGTGATCCCTGGTAAGGGAGAGGTGTTGTTATACGGTTGTGGGTTAATGTGGGCTTGGGATTCAATGGTTTAATAGCAATATGAAGAAGCAATACGAAGAAGAGGAGTAACACGGTTTAATAGTATTAGATGTAGTGTGTTAGTATTCTATTAGTCCCACCTCGGTTGTGGTAACATAATGATGTGTGTACTCTCTCTATATAAAGAGAGGTAGTCTTATGTAATGCAATTGTGATCAATGAGATAATACAAGGAGATTTTCTCCCCAATCCTATTCTCTCTCCCTCTCTCTTCGTAACATGGTATCAGAGCCAACCCTCTTGGCCTAGGGTTCGACGCTCTCCTCTCCGGCCTCGGCCTCCTCGGTCGTCGTCGACGACATCGAGGAGGCCGGGAAAAATAAAAAATTATTTTTTCCGTCTCTCTCTCTCTCCTAACTATCTGATCGATGTAGTTGATCTGGTACGATCAGGCCGCCGTCGCCTGCGCTCCAGATCCGGCCGCCGACGTCGCCTCTGGCTGCTCCCGACCCGCCGTTCGTGACGCAATCTATCGCCGGATCTGCCTCCAGCCTAGTGCTGTTGCTCCGGCCCGGTACGGCGCCCGTCCGTCGCATTCTCAGCCTCGCACTGGCCGATCCGGCCGCCGCCGAGCCGTTCCCCGCTCCGGCCATTTGCTCCCCGCGTCGGCCATCTTCCTCGCCGACTTCGACTCCGACTCTTTCTCCCGTGCCGCGCCCGTCGTTGCCTTTGCGCCTTTGTGCCACACCTCCGGTCTCCCCTCATTGTGAGCGTGAAGAAGCCCGTGGGGGAGGGGAGTCGGATCATCCCCTCATCGTCGTCTGCCTGCATTCGGACCCCGACGGCCCGGCCTTGCACCTCCGCCGCGCCGGCCTGCCGTTGCCCTGCGTCGCGCAGGCCGGATCTGCCGGATCCAGCACCGATCGTCCCCACCGGCACGATCCAGCACCGATCGTCCCCGTCGGCCCGCCGTGCCCGACGGATCTGCCGCTCGCCGTCGAGCTCGTCTCCGACCCCCCTTGAGTCGGCCTCCGATCGTTTCTCTAACGGCAGACGTCGGAGATCGCCGAGGAGAGCCCGCTCCCGACGGAGTCCGACGAGCTCACCGTGGACGCCACCAGCGACGAGGACGACCACCTCGTCGTCCGGGCGTCGCTCTGCTGCGAGGACCGTCTCCGACTCTCTCGCCCTCTCCCGGACTTCTCTCTCTCCGATCCGATCTTCTCTCCTTTCTCTCCTCCATTCTCTCTCTCTTTCCTTATCTCCTCTCTCTCTCTCTCTCATCCGATAATCTCTTATCCCCTTTGAGCCGGTGTGTCCTCTGCATCAATTGTGTGTCCTCTCTTTATTAAATCTCTCTCTCTTTCCTTTTCTGAAACGAGTCGGCCGAGCGACACTCTCCCTAAAATCCGGCTGACCCTTTTGAAACCCAATCACAGCCGTCCATACATCCACATATCGTGTGCGTTCTTTGAGCCCGTGCCTGCATTCCTTTGAAACCGATCACAGCCCACCTATTTTATTCCCCTTCTTTCTCTATAACTGATCTCAGCCATTCAATTTGCATCGGATGACAATGCTTTACGCTTTGCTGCCCTTGTGCTGTACATCCAACCCAGCACGACCCTTGCACCAGATCCGACCCAGTGATCCCTTTGAGCCGGTGACTGCACCGTGCAGTCGTGTTCTCTCTCTATATAAATGATCACAGCCATCCATCCTACATCGGACGGCTTGCTGCATCGGCTTGCTGCATCCGACCCGATACGGCCCTCTACACTCGATCCGACCCTCTTTCACCTGGCCCTTTGCGCCGCTCGGATCCTGTGCTCATAGCATCTCACCACCCGATCCGGCCCTTCCGTACCTGGTCGGCTCTTTGCATTTTCGCCTTGCGCTCTGATTTGTTGCGCTCTCTTTGCGGCCTTGTGCTCGAGCTGCCGCTCCTCCTTCCGCTCCAACCCGTGCCCATCGGTTTTGCTGGCTGCCAAAGCCCTAAGCTGTTTGATCTGGCCGCCTTAGCGTCCCGCGCCCGCCGTCCACTGCACCTTAAGCTTTGTCAGCCCGCCTTGCACCCTATGCCCTTGCGCTTTGCTGATTCGACTGCCCCATCGCTCCGCTCTGTGCCCTTGCACCTTGGTACTTTTGCACTCTGTGTACTACCGATCCGCCTTGCACCTTTTTTTGATCCTCTCTAGTTCCGGTCACACTTGTTTTGTGCCGGCTTTTGGATCTTTTTCTCGTTCCGGTCACACTTGTCTTGTGCCGGCTTTTGGATCCTTTCTAGTTCTGGTCACACTTGTTTTGTGTCGGCTTTTTGGATCCTTTCTCGTTCCGGTCACACTTGTCTTGTGCCGGCTTTTAGATCCTCTTTAGTTCCGGTCACACTTGTTTTGTGTCGGCTTTTGGATCCTTTCTCGTTCCGGTCACACTTGTCTTGTGCCGGCTTTTGATCCTCTCTAGTTCCGGTCACACTTGTTTTGTGCCGGCTTTTTGGATATTTTCTCGTTCCGGTCACACTTGTCTTGTGCCGGCTTTTGGATCCACTCTCGTTCCGGTCATTCTTGCATCGGCTTTCGGATCCGCTTTCTTTCCTTGGTCTTGTGACCCTATTAGAGCTACGACTCTTTATCTTCTCCTTTTTTCTTTGTTTGTGATGATTGAGATCTTTTAAGAGGTGTCAAATACTTGCTTCGGCCGGGTGCTTACTTCTTATGAGGTCTCACGCATTCACATCTTTTCTTAGCCGCTCTCTCTCCTTTCGGCCTCCGTTATTGCCGGCTTCCATCACCGTCGGCTTTCTTCGCTCTGATCCTTAGTGATCATTGCCAATTCTCCCGGTTGACCTGCTTACAGGTTGGCTAGGTTCCCCCGGTTGTCCTGCTTGCAGGTCAATCGGGTTTCCAGGACGACTTGCTTGCAGGTCGTCCTGGCACTATCTTTACTTTTCAGCATAAAAAAAAGGGTTATTTGATATTGTTGGGAAAAACTCATCTTATTATTCACCAAAGCCCCTATATATAGGCATAATATGCCATAGGGATAGAGACAGGGTAAATCTCTAAATCCCTTGAATCCAGGGGTCTTTATCCGGTGGGCATCCATATCCGATGCAACCACCGTTTCATAACACTCCCCCTTGGATGCCCACTTTTCAAAACATTGCCTCGTTAAAACCTTACTAAGGAAAACCCAATGGGAGAAAACCTTTAGTGAAGGAAAAAGAGTACAACGCGTTATTCAGGAACACAGTTCTTCAGGAACAGATTCGTCTGTAATCTCAGATTCTTCTGGAATCTTAGTGTGTGCGACTTACACTGCCTCATTAAAACCTTTCGATGGAAAAACCCTGTGGGAAAAACCTCATCGCAGGAAAAAGAGTACAATGCGCAAAAAACATTCTTCTGGATGTCTCCATCTGTATCTGCAGGATGCTCCCCCTCATCTTTATCCTACATTCTATTACAAGCATTGCTTACATCAATCTTCAAAAGAAAAATACTCCCTCCCCCTAATACATTTAAGATGCTACTTCTCACCCTATTAATTCATCAATTTAAAATAAAATTCACATGCTCTGTTGGTAAAGTCTCCTCATGCCAATCTGATGCACCAACTTCTGGATTATAGACTTTGGAAGCGCCTTGGTGAAGAGATCTGTCAGGTTCTCAGTTGACTTCTCCTGCTTTATAATAGTCTCTTTATTCTCTTGGAGTTCATGGGTGCAGAAGAATTTCGGGGAGAGTCGCCTTTGATGAAGCCACTTTGAATTTGAGCTAAACATGCTGCATTACTATTAAGAAACATATAACATATTTGTGATCTCCCGTTATGGGGATTAGATAAATAACCAGAGTCTGCATATCCAATTGGGTTAGCCCTTTTACATGAATAGTATAAACCAATGTCAAATGTCCCCTTTAGGTATCTAAATATGTGCTTTATACAATTCCAATTTCTATGTGTAGATGCAGAAATATATTTAACAAGTAGATTAACTGAAAATGGAATATCAGATCTAGTGCATTGAGATAAATAAATAATTACACCTATTGCACTTAAATAAGGTACTTCAGGACCCAGGGTACTTCAGGACCCAGGGTACTTCAGGACCCAAGACATCTTCATTTTCTTTTCTAGGCATGTATAGGTCTTTGTTAACATCTAAAGACCTTACAACCATGGGTGTACTAAGTGGATAACACTTATCCGTATTAAATCTCTTCAGGAGATTTTCAGTATATTTTGTTTGATGGACTAAGGTCTCATCCTTATTGCGTTCGATCTGCAGGCCGAGGCAAAATTTGTCTCACCCAGGTCTTTCATTTCAAACTCCTTTTAAGATAGCCAGCAGTCTTCTCAATCTCTTCGGGAGATCCTATTAGATTTATATCATCTATATATACTGCTGCTATTGTAAATCCATTCTGGGATTTCTTAATAAATACGCATGGGCATATAATATCATTTTTATAGCCTTTCCTAGACAGATATTTACTGAGCCGATTGTACCACAATCTTCCGGATTGTTTTAGACCGTACAATGCTCGTTTTAATCTAATTAAATGCGTATTTCTAGATTTGGAGTTTGGTAAATCAAATCCTTCAGGGATTTTCATATATATTTCACTGTCTAGGTTACCGTATAGGTAAATCAAATCCTTCAGGGATTTTATATGGTTCAGTATCATTATCATCACCCTTTATTATCTCATTTGTCGTAGTATATAAGAATATATTATCAACGACTATTTCTTTTCTATTCCATATTTTCCTTAGGTATGTGTAGAACACAGATATCTCATCATTGTTAGGTACCGGTACCTCTTTCCCAGTCTCTTCTAGGATCTGGGGCATAACCTCTTCCGGAGCGATATGCTTTAATTTGGAGAAATTGGATTTTTGATTCATGACATCTTCCAGACCGTCATGAATCCTCTCTTCAGGAGAGTTTATATTAAGAGCAGCTTCTTCAGGAGCTGTATGATATGATATGCTATTTAATCTCCTCTTGTAGGGAGCTAAATCTTTGGAACCTATAGGTCTGCCACGCTTCTGGCGTGTGTCAGACTCATTTACTGCTATTCTCCTAACGTCATGCTCGCATTGGGGAGTCCTGGTCTAGATAAGACAGAGTGGAAGTATTCCACGATAATTCACGTCGTTCCTTTTTGGACGGGACGTTCATTATCTTTCTTATCTCCCCCTAACGACGGGAAGACTGTCTCATCAATGTAACAATCCGCAAATCTTGCGATAAAAATGTCACATGTTAAGGGTTCTAAATATTTGATAATGTGCTAAGGAATGACCACAAAAGTTTTCTACGATCGTTTTTATCATTATTGTCCTATGATATCCTAGACGATCATGCCAGATATTTAAAATTATAGGATTATGGAGCTTCTGGCTCACTATTTGTCTTGGATTAGTACTGAGCTGTTAGCTCATGTTTTCATGTGACTCAACAATCCCAATGTGAGTGAAGTATATCCCTAAGGATAGATTGGAGAATTTCTCTAGAGTAAACTTCTGGTTTCCAACACTAGAGGTTATACATAAGAATTCATTGTTCCCTCGCTCAGGGTTTCTATGTGATACCCATTTACTCTTATATCTTTGAAATTGAGTAAGTTTCTTTTAGAGTTACTAGAGTATAAGGCATAGTTTATAAAGATATGGGTTCCATTAAGTAACTCTAGGTGTGCTCTATCGGAGCCTTCTATTATCCGAGCGAGGCCAGCTATAGTCTATATACATGTCTCTCTTGGATTCCATTTCCTCACAGAGAAATAAAGTATTATTTGATATAAGATTTTGACAACTCAGATATATAGGAAATGAGAAATATTTAATAAAAGAGATCTAAAAGATATCAAACAACCGAAATATCAATTATAATAAAGCAAACAATTGTTCTGATAAAAATAAACGATATGACAGTCTAACAAGCAACTGAAATATTAACTACTAGAAATTAAACAGCTGTTCTAATAAACGATAGCAGTTTATCACTAAAAATATCCTGTCCCCCCTAGTTGTCGTTGAAGAAATCAGAAGTTGTGAGCTTGGTTTTTCCTTCCATCTCATTGAGTTCATCTTCAAGGAGGTCATCATTGTCGAGGGCAAACATTGCATTACCCTCAGCTTTCTGTGATGCTTGAAAGTTTGCCACCTCTTCTTTAGATGTACGACAGTTGCGAGACCAATGACCTTCACGCCCATACTTGAAACAAGTGTTTGTAGGCCACTTATTAGAAGGAGAGTCTTCCGCCACTTGTTCTGCGTGCCAGGGCATGTTACTTTGTTTCTTAAAATTTGTATTTTGCTGCGGATTGAGTCCACCTCTGTTGGGGTGGCCACGCCTGCCTCTACCTCGGTAGCCTCCTCTGCTGGGGTTGCCACCTTTGTCGCCCCTGCCACTTCTGCTGGAGTGGTTATGGCGATCACCTCTTCCAAACCTTCCTCTGCTTCTACCTCTGTGGTATCCTTCATTGGCATGCGCTTCAGGGAACGTCAATGCTCCAGTTGGTCTGGAGTTGTGATTCTTCATAAGAACTTTATTGTTCTCCTCTGCAACTAAGAGTACCGAAATCAAATCTGATATTTTCTGGAAGTTTCGCTCCCGATATTGTTGTTGCAGTAGGACGTTCGTTGCATGGAAGGTGGATAGAGTCTTATCGATCATCTGTCCTTGGGTAACTGGCTCTCCACATAGCTCAAGTCGGGGCACGATGTTAAACATTACAGAATTATATTCTGCGACCGATTTAAAATCTTGGTAGCACAGGTTTATCCATTTATTCCTCGCTGCTGGGAGGATGACAGCCCTTTGATGATCATATCTATCCCGTAGGGATTCCCACAGAACTAAGGGGTCTTTAACGGTTAAATATTCGTTCTTCAGATCTACATGTAGGTGACGACGCAGAAAGATTGTCGCTTTAGCCTTGTCTTCAGGACTAAGGCTTTCCGTGCATGTAGGCTTTATAATCGCCTTACCCAACTTGATTGATTGTAGATGGAGCTTAGCATCTAGCCTCCATGCTAAGTAATTATTGCCGTTGACATCAAGTGCGGCGAACTCTAACTTTGTAAGGTTAGATATCTGGGGACGGGATAGGAGCCTAGTTAAGTGATAGATTAAAGACTATCGGATTCTAGGAACATCGAAATCCTAACCATTATGGAACTACTAGTTAAGATGTATCCATAGCCACATTGTACTGTCTCGGCTGACAAGGGCCGAGCTTACATACAGGCTATGGATGAGGTTAAAGATTATCATTTTAACTAGTCAACATATGTCCATAAACAAATAGTATTCGGTATTGACACTATTATAGTGAAAATCATTTTATCTAACAATGATAAAATTAATACACACTACGAGATATAAGATATCTATCTTGAATAACAAAGTGGAAAAATTGCCAACAAATAAAAATTACTTGAACTAGTTTAATCAAGCAAGATATCTACCAACTATATGTTCATATGCAAGTGATATGATATAAAGAAACACAATTAGAGTTTGTAAGATTGGATGATTCCAATGCATCCGGAGCAGTCCCAAAAGCTAAGATCCATATTTGGATCGTCTAGATCGGGTCCAGATCGAGTTCACAAGCATATAACTGAAATCGATGATTCATATTAAATATGTATTAAATTATTTAAATTGATAAGATCGGACCATAACGATGAATCCGGAATGGCCCAAATACTGAATAACCATATATAGATCGCTGAAAACGGATCTATATTGGACTCGAGATCACAATATCAAATTAAACGGTTCAGATTAAAAGCATATATTAAATAGTTTGAATTTGAAAAATCAGATCGTACCGATGCGTTCAGAACGGTTCAAATAGTCAAGATTCATTCTTAGATCAATCAGATCGGGCCAAGATTGGTCCCACCATCACAAAATAAAACGGACGGTCTAGATTAAATCAGATAGTAATGTATATGCGAATGCATACAAACTTAGATGGGTCGGGTTCGTATTAACCATAGTCGGGTTGGGTCCGCACTAGCCACAGTCGGGTCGGGTTCCGTACTAACCACAGTCGGGTCGGATCTGTACTAACCACAGTAAGGTTGGATTCCGTACTAACCACAGTCGGATCGGATCTGCATAATGCAGTCGGGTCGGATTCAAACCCAACAAAACCAAAAAAAAAAAAACTGATAAAAACTGTTGGGTCGGGTGTAATAGTAATCGGGTTTAGTCACTGCACTAATACAAGTCAGGTTGTTTGGATGATAATTGGGTTTTAAATCAAAAAATCACCAATTAAGATACCACTGTTCATCTTCTTCCCGATAAGGTCGGAAAATCCTTAACCGATCAAAACACCGCCCAGCCCATGCGCCACTCGAACCGCTCGGAATACCGTGATTCACGCACGCGTTGCCGTGATCGTCGCGCGTGTGCCATTGCCGGCAGCCATTGCGGGTTCTATCGGAGCCGGACTTCGGACGTTGCCTGAAACCGGCCGGGTTCGCCAGGAGCCCATCGTCGAACGCCGTGTGGAGTTCGACTGGTCTTCCCGGAGACCGACTTCGGACGCCGCCTGGGGTCCAAACGCCGGTCCTATCACGCGCATAGGCGCCGTACGTGCACAGGTCGCCGATCTCCGGCTTCAAGCGCGCATGCCCGTGCCGCCCGCCGTTGCTGTGCGATCCACAGGTCCGACGTTCGCCGTGCGAGAGTTACCTCCATCGTGGTGGCGCTCAGACGATGCTAGCCCTGCCGACGAGATCGAGATCTCATGGTCGGAGTGGTGAAACGGTGCTGTGTCAAGGTCATTGCTTGGGCTGCCTTTGGGATCAAAGTCCCATGGCTCCGGTGGCGATCCAAAACATAGTCATGGCGTACCTTTTTACAGGAGTGCTTGACGCCGCCGCGAGATTCACCGTCGCGAAACTCGTCGTTGTGATACTCCTCCTCTCTTGCGGTGTGGGATTGGCCGGGATCGGTGCCGCGGTTGAGATCCGGAGCCGAACCGGGGTCGGAGAGCTCGTGCTGATAACGTGTTACGAAAGGGAGAGAGGAAGGATGCAAACGGGGATGGCGGCTGTGCACTCACGAATCTGTAAGGCCTCTTGTTTATTCATAACACATATATAGAGAGTTAGGGATAAGGGATAGACGTGTCGGTTAGATATATCCCACCAAAGTGGGCAGCCATATATATATATATATATATATATATATATATATATATATATATATATATATATATATATATATATATATATATATATATATATATATCCGTAACATGAATAATGAACGAAATGAATATTTTTTTTGTTCATTGCTGATGAGATTCATCCTCTTCTCACCCGTTTGTGTCGGCTCCAATAAATCCTAGGTGCAGACTCCTGGTGCATTCTTGATTATTGCAAAAGAGTCTTGTTCATGCTGTGAGGCACCCTCATTATGAATTCTTGATAATTGATCGTATCAAATAATCACCTTACAACTGACTGACATAATGTGGGTCTCCACATTTTAGCATCTCTATATTAATTTTTTGATCCTTATCATGTAAGCAAAAAAAGCAAACCTTTGCTTATGTATGACAAACATGCACATATTTTTACTTGGTAAAAATTAATGAATAACGAATGAAATGATTTTTTTTTTGTTCACTGTTGATGGGATTCGTCCTCTTCTCACTCGTTGGTGCCGGGAGCAGGCAAGTGCAGGGCGCAGGCAAACCAACAGAGCGCAAGGGTGCAGGGTACGAGTGCAGGCGCAGGCAAGCCGACAGAGCACAATGCGCAAGCAGGTCGGTAGAGAGAAAGGTTCTAGCAGGCCAACAAGACACAAGCCGATAGGACGGCAAAGCGCAGGCGGGCTGGCCGAGTGCAAGGCACGAATGCAGGCGCAGGCTGATCGGTAGAGAACAAGGGCGTAGATCGGCCGACAGAGCGCCAAGCGCAGGTAGGCCGACAGAGTACAAGACGCAGGCAAGCCGGCAGAGCGCAAGGCGGACCGGTAAAGTGTAGGACGTAGGGCACGAATGCAGGCCGATGTCACCTCGGGCCGAGGCGAAGGTCACCTCGGGCCGAGATGTTGTCGACGTCTCGGGCTTCGTCAGGTGCCGAGGCGGTGAAGCCTACCTTGGACTTTGCCTTCGAATGTCGAGGCAAAAGTCACCTCGAGCCGAGACGGTGAAGCCTGCCTCGGACTTTATTTTCGAATACCGAAATAGAGGTCGCCTCAGGCCGAGACGGTGCCAACGTCTCGGGCTTCGTTAAGTGCCGAGGTGGTGAAGACTACCTCGGAATTTATTTTCGAATGCCGAGGCGAAGGTCGCCTCGGGACGAGACGGTGCCAACATCTCGGGCTTCATCAGGTGCCAAGGCGGGGAAGCCTGCCTCTGGCTTAGTCTTCGAATGCCGAGGCGGAGGTTGCCTCGGGCTGAGACGGTGCTAACGTCTCGGGCTTCGTCAGGTGCCGAGGTGCTGAAGCCTGCCTCGGACTTTGTCTTCGAATACCAAGGTGAAGGTCACCTCGGGCCGAGATGGTGCCGATGTCTAGGGCTTCGTCAAGTGCTGAGGTGGGGAAGCTTGCCTCGGGCTTAGTCTTTGAATGCTGAGGCGGAGGTTGCCTCGAGCCGAGACGGTGCTAACGTCTTGGGCTTCGTCAGGTGCCGAGGTGCTGAAGCCTGCCTCGGACTTTGTCTTCGAATGCCAAAGTGAAGGTCGCCTCGGGCCAAGACGTTGCCGGCATCTCGGGCTTTGTCAGGTGCCGAGGCGATGAAGCCTGCCTCGGACTTTGTCTTCGAATACCGAGGCAAAGGTCGCCTCGGGCCGAGACGTTACCGATGTCTCGGGCTTCGTCAGGTGCCAAGGCGGTGAAGCCTGCCTCGGACTTTGTTTTTGAATACCGAAATGTAGGTCGCCTTGGGCCGAGACGGTGCCAACATCTCGGGCTTCGTTAGGTACCGAGGTGGCGAAGTCTGCCTCGGAATTTGTTTTCGAATGCCGAGGCGAAGGTCGCCTCGGGCCGAGACGTTGCCGACATCTCGGGATTCGTCAGGTGCCGAGGCGGGGAAGCCTGCCTCGGACTTTGTCTTCGAATGCCGAGGTGAAGGTCGCCTCGGGCCGAGACGTTACCGAAGTCTCGGGATTTGTCAGGTGCTAAGGCGGTGAAACCTACCTCAGACTTCGTTTTTGAATACCGAGGCGAAGGTCGCCTCGGGCCGAGACGGTTCCGATGTCTCGAGCTTCATCAGGTGTTGAGGCGGTGAAGCCTGCCTCGGACATTTTCTTCGAATGCCGAGGCAAAGGTCGCCTCAGGCCGAGATGTTGCCGACGTCTTGAGCTTCGTCAGGTACCGAGGCGGTGAATCCTGCCTCAGACTTCGTTTTCAAATACCGAGGCAAAGGCCGCCTCGGGCCGAGATGGTTCCAACGTCTCGGGCTTCGTTAGGTGCCGAGGTGGCGAAGTCTGCCTCGAAATTTGTTTTCGAATGCCGAGCCGAAGGTCGCCTCGGGCCGAGACAATGCTGACGTCTCGGGCTTTGCTTTTGAATGCCAAGGGCGGGACCTTGGACTCACTGGTCCATGGGGTAAGAATTCGGAGTACTCAGCGTGGTGCCTTCGTATTTGTTGGACTTAGGCGAAACACCGTTTCAATCGAACCTACATATCGGGACACATAGCTTGGTACCGTTGCAGGTTAGTTGGCCATGTCGCAACGTGAACCGAACTAACTGTAGTGGGGCAGTAGTGCATGTGTCCTTAAGTGACAACGGGAGCACGTGCGACGCCAATCATTCGGAGTACTCAGTGTAGTGTCCTTGTATCGGTTGGACTTAAGCGAAGTGCCGTTTCAGTCGAACCTATGTATCGGGACACGTAGCTTTGTACTGTTGCAGGTTAGTCGGCCGTGTCGCAATGTGAACCGAACTAACTGTGGCGAGGCACTAGTGCATGTGCCCTTACGTGACAACGGGAGCATGTGCGATGCCAACGATTCGGAGTACTCAGCGTAGCGCCCTTGTATCGGTTGGACTTAGGCGAAGCGCCGTTTCAGTCGAACCTATGTATCAGGACATGTAGCTTTGTCTATTGTAGGTTAGTCGGCCGTGTCACAACGCGAACCGAACTAACTGTGGTGAGGCACTAGTGCATGTGTTCTTACATAACAACAGGAGCACGTGTGAGGCCAATGATTCGGAGTACTCAGCGTAGTACCCTTGTATCGGTTGGACTTAGGCAAAGCATCGTTTCAGTCGAACCTACGTATCGGGATACGTAGCTTTGTACCGTTGCAGGTTAGTCGGTCGTGTCACAACGCGAGCCGAACTAACTGTGGCGTTGAGTAGAAGTCAAGATAGCATTTGATAGTCTTCGATATAACTTGAAACATATATCATTTCATTAATAACTCGAAGGATGTTACATCATGAATTTCAGATAAGCGACATTCCGAGTTGTTGACAGTCGGCAGCCTTCTACTCTGATCGATGGATGGACTGTTTCCCTTTGGTATCCATGGTTTTCTGAGACTCTATAAGTCTATCGCCTGACTACCTCGGCCTCTTGGAGGCTCCATATTTGTCAGCCTGAGCGTTGTGAGCTTGAGCTGTTGGTCTTGTTGGTTCCTTATCAGAAAGGCGCTTCTCAAGGACACATTTCTTGCGAGCGACTTGATCGTCCTCTACCTCGATCTCCTTTTGAATTTGATCGAATAACACTCAGAGGGAGGCAGGCACTACAAGGAATAGGGTCTTTACCGACGGACATTATTATCACCGTCGGTAATAATACACTTTTTACCGACGGTGACTATAATATCCGTCGGTATTATAACTTCAATTTTTTAAATTTTTTTTGCACATTTATTACCGACGGTCAAATAGTTTTCGTCGGTAAAATGATTTATACCGACGCTACATATATGTACCGTCGGTAATATACTTTATACCGACGGCTACATAAATACCGTCGGTAAAATGTCACGACGAAACTCAAGGTAAAAACCGAGCCTCTGGAAAAAATAGAACCCTGAGTTTCGTCGGAGATTTTTACCGACGGACTTTATATATCCGTCGGTATAACTAATTATACCGACGGACATTTTATGGCCATCGGTACTATACCGACGATAATTAAATATCCGTCGGTAAAATTGTCCCGATGAAACTCAGGGTAAAAACCGAGCCTCTGGAAAAAAATGGAACCCTGAGTTTCGTCGGAGATTTTTACCGACGGACGTTATATTTCCGTTGGTATAACTAATTACACCGACGGAAATTATATGTCCGTCGGTACGATACCGACGGTAATTAAATATCCGTCGGTCAAATTGTCCCGACGAAACTCAGGGTGAAACCTGAGCCTCTGGAAAAAAATGGAACCCTGAGTTTCGTAGCTGATTTGTACCGACGGACATTATACTACCGTCGGTATAAAGTAATTATACCGACGGAACTTATAAGTTCTGTCGGTAAAAACCCGTCTAATATACCTAACAGCCACCCCGTTTCTTTTTCTGTTTCGACCGAATCTGGCGCCCCTCTCTGAATCTCTCTCTCTCTCTCTCTCTCTCTCACCGATCGACCCGACCCGTCCGGCACCGTCCCCCTCCGGCAGCTGCGCGATCCCCTCCGGCCACCCATCCCCCTCCCGACCTCTGCCCCTCCCCGGCCTCCCGGCCCTCTCTCTCTCTCTCCCCGGCCTCCTCCCCCCCTCCCCGGCCTCCCTAGCCTTCCCCCCCTCTCTCTCTCTCTCTACTTTCTCCCCTTACCTCTCTCTCTCTCGATCTAAACCCCCCCTCCGGCCGGCCACCCATCCCCTCCCTTGCACCTCCGGCCACCCCTCCCCTTTCTCGCGCCACCGACTGCGACACCAGTACTCCTCCTCCTTCTCGAGGCCTGACGACCATCGCTGGTGAGCTCCTCCTCCTCCTCCCTTTCCCCCTTAGGTTAATTTGTGGTAATATATTGTGGTAATTTTTATTTAGGTAAAATCACAGGAATTAAATATATTGTGGTATTGTGTTAATATATTGTGGTAATTTATTTAGGTAATATATTGTGGTAATTTTTATTTAGGTAATATATTGTGGTAATTTTTATCTTGTGGTAATATATTGTGATTTACAACAATACCACAATTTGTGGTAATATATTTGTGGTAATATATTGTGGTTAATTCCCTCATTTGGTAATTTTTACATTGTTTTAAAACTTGCCGAGTCGACTCAAAACTCGGCCGAGTCGACTCGACTCGGCTGAGTTTCGATCCGACTCGGTCCAAAACTCGAGTTTCGATCCGACTCGACTGAGTTTCGATCCGACTCGAGTTTTGTCGGGTTTTAGCCGAGTTGTCGTGTCTACTCGACTCATTAAGGTTTCGAGTCGAGTCGAGTTTTTGTGTTTTAAAACATTGATTTTTATCCTATCAAAACTAAATTGAATGGGGGAATGGGGGGCAAAATGTAGTTTTTAGACTAGGGTGAGCGTCGGTTTTGTCGGTCGGTTTCGGTGTGGGTTTTGTCGGTTATATTTTTTTCGGTTTACGAAAAATCAAAATCAAAACCGAAACCGAAACCGAAACCGAAACCGAAACCGAAATGGTCGGTTTTTGTCGGTTCGGTGTGATATGAGGTATGCTAAAGCCATAAATCTACTCGAGCGACAGAGAGAACCATCAGACCCCAAGTGTTTACTTGATGAGGCTCCCTGACTTGTTGACTTACTGTCGCATAACTTTGGTGCTATGCCTAGCATTCGAACTATCAGCAGTTCAAATGCTGGCCAGCAACCCTAGGTTTACTACGTGACTAGTCTACTCATTATAATACACTCATCCATTAGGGATGTGGATGGCCTGTAGAAGTTTTGGTTCGGTGTTCCATACCCGGGAACCGAAACCGAAATTGTGCGGAGTCTTATAACATTGTTTGAAATTATATGTCAGGTGTTGTATAGCCAGATAGACGAAGATGTCTTCGATCGATAAGAGTTGGATGCGTAATTCGAATCGCATGAGCCAAGAGTACAGAGAAGGAGTCAGGAAATTTCTGGATTTTGCATTTGAGCGTCTTGCACCGCTTGATAGAAAAATTGTGTCCCTGTATAGACTGCGGAAGGGTGATTAGGAAGGTTCGAGAGGAATGTGAGGTTGATCTGCTAATGCGTGGCATTGACATTAGCTATACCCGTTGGTTCTCGCACGGTGAGGAGCTAGATGCAGTCCCCATGGCAGCTCACGGTGAAACTTCAAACACAGTGATCGCTGATGATAATATTAATACAGACGATGACGATGACATGCAGGGTATGATACATGATTTGCAAGGTGGAATAGGTACGGAAACACCGTCAGGTGATCAGCCCAATATCGAAGCGGACAAGTTCTACAGATTGCTTAAAGATGCCGAACAACCTCTATACCCGGGGTGTGAGAAGTTTTCAAAACTCTCTTTCACTGTAAAGCTTCTTCATTTGAAGTGCCTCAATGGTTGGAGTAATAAGTCATTTAATATGTTGGTAGAGTTGCTGAAAGAGGCTTTTCCTATGGGTGAGACAGTACCGAAATCATTCTACGAGGCGAAGAAGACAATTAAAGATCTCGGTCTGGGTTATGAGAAAATTGATGCATGCGTGAACGATTGTATGTTGTACCGGAAAGAGTACGAACATGCGCGGTCATGCCACATATGCGGAGCAACGAGATATAAAGAGACGGATGCCGAGTCTAGTACCAGTCGAAGGAAGAAAAATGTATCTGCAAAGGTTCTCCTATACTTTCCGCTCAGGGACAGGCTTCAGAGGTTGTTTATGTCATCGAAGACTGCTGATCACATGAGGTGGCATGCACGAGAACGTACAGATGACGGGATTATGAGACATCCGGCCGACTCTCTGACGTGGAAAGATTTTGATCATACCTATCCTGAATTCGCATGTGAAGTTCACAACGTCAGGTTAGGGCTTGCTAGCGATGGCTTCAATCCCTTTGGGAATATGAGTGTGTCGTACAGCATTTGGCCAGTTGTCCTAGTTCTATACAATTTGCCTCCCTGGATGTGCTTAAAAAAGCCATACACAATGCTCTCCTTGCTCATTCCCGGACCCAGGTCGCCTGGTAATGATATTGACGTTTACTTGCAGCCGTTGATTGAGGAGTTGAACGAGTTATGGGAAGTTGGGGCCGATACGTATGATGCCTCGTTGCGCCAGAATTTTCGGATGCATGCGGCACTTCTATGGACCATCAATGATTTTCCTGCATATGCCAACTTATCCGGGTGGAGTACTAAAGGAAAATTGGCGTGCCCTACATGCAATAAGGAGACAGATTCATTACGGTTGAAGAACAGAGGTAAGTTCTGTTATATGGGCCATCGAAGATTCCTTGTTGACGGCCATAAGTGGAGGCAGAACAAAAGAGCTTTCAACGGTAAGAAGGAACTTGCAAAGGCCCCGGAGCAGCTTTCGGGGGTAGAAGTCTTGTGCGAATTGGATCAGCTTGATGCCGTGGCACTTGGGAAAGGTAAAAAGAAGAGAACGTATGAAGATTCTACGCGTGAGCATAACTGGAAGAAGAAAAGTATTTTCTTTAAACTACCGTACTGGAGCAGCCTACTCTTGCGGCATAACTTGGATGTCATGCATATCGAGAAAAATGTGTGTGACAACATTATAGGAACACTGCTGAATCTCGACGGTAAGACGAAGGATAATCTTAAATCTCGTCTCGATCTTAAGGAGTTGGGCATCCGAAAATCACTTCATCCCCAAGAGATTGGGGATAAGTATGTGTTGCCAATTGCATGCTACACCATGAGCTCACAGCAAAAGGCAGCCTTATGTGCATTCCTACGGTCTGTGAAAACGTCAGACGGTTATTCTTCGAATATCGCACGATGCGTGCAAGAGAACGGCCAGAAGTTGTCTGGATTAAAGAGCCACGATTGTCATGTTCTTATGCAGCGATTGTTATCTCTTGCTATACGTGGGAATTTAACCGAACAGGTGTCCGGTCCGTTAATTGAGCTCAGCACTTTTTTCAGACAGTTGTGCTCGAAGGTACTTAGAGTGGACCAACTTGAACAGATGGAGAGGGATATTGCGCTCACATTATGCAAGTTAGAGATGATATTTCCACCTTCCTTCTTTGATGTCATGGTGCATTTGACCGTTCACTTGGCAAATGAGGCCAAACTCGGCGGCCCAGTTCATTACCGGTGGATGTATTTTATCGAGAGGTAATCGTCTCGTCTCATTCGCATAATGTATTTGATCGTTCTTGATATATTCATCCAAATATTTTTTTCTCAAATTAGGTACTTGCGAACATTGAAATCATATGTTCGTAATAAAAGTCATCCGGAGGGATCAATTGCTGAAGGATACCTAGCAGAAGAATGTCTAACATTCTGCTCAAGATACCTACATGGTATAGACACGCGATTCAATCAACTTGAGCGGAACTATGACGGTGGTCCAATAGACTTCGATGGGGGTCTGTCTATATTTACCAAAATGGGTAGACCTGTAGGAGGAGACAAAACCCGTCGATTGTCTGTAGATGAGATTCAACAGGCACATATGTATGTGTTGTGCCAATGTGATGAAGTGTGGCCATTCATTGAGTAAGCATTTTACGATCATTTACTCATTCTTTCAGTCCATTCATTAAGTATATGTGCTAATTATAATCTAATTCATAACCAGTAAAACAGGAAGCATAAAGCCATCATTAATAATCGGGGTACTCGAAATGCTCCCCAAATTCATGATCGTGAATTCCCATCGTGGTTCGAGAAATACGTAAGTATTCACATCATTACTGAATTTCATTGACATCCATTACCGAACAATAATTATGTGTTCATATCATGAATGTCATGTGGTTATTATAGGCACAGGAGCTGCACGACAACCACGATCCGCTGATGAATGAGGATCTCTGGCGCTTATCTTGTAGTCCTTTGCAAGACGCAATATCGTACGATGGTTATATCGTGAACGGTTATAGATTTCGGACGAAAGATAGTGAAAAATCACGAAGAACCCAAAATAGTGGGGTTGTCGTCAACGGTGAGCAAGAAGAATTAGAAAATATCGACTTCTACGGCGTCCTCAACGAGATTCTCGAGATTAAATTCCTTGGCCAAAATCGGATCGTATTATTCAAATGCGATTGGTATGATGTTAATAATTGCGGGACTGGTTATAATGTCGACAAATACGGTTTTATCAGCATCAACACTGGCAAGAGATTGAATACCCAATATGAAGATCCATTCATTCTTGCCTCTCAAGCACAACAGATATTTTATGCACCGGATAATACCTCTCCAGGTTGGCAAATTGTAGTCAGGTCACCACCCAGAGATTTTTATGACATGGGAGACAAGGATGCGGGGGTCGTCGATGATGATTTGGATGCATACCAGAATGATGAGATAATCATTGTCGACGCAGTGCATGACGAAAATGAAGATGTCGACAATATAAACTGGACAGCGAATGCAGATCAAATAATAGAAGAAGGAAGCGATGAGAGTGACAGAGATGAGACAGAAAATGACTAGACCGTATGTAAATCAAATTGTTTCATATTTAAATCAAATTATTTCATATAAAAATTATATTGTTTCATATGTATATCATCTTGTTTCATATGTAAATCATACCGTTTCACCGATTCATATGTAAATCATACCGTTTCATATGTAAATCATACCGTTTCACCGATTTACGATCCGATCGATTCACCGATTTAGAGTCTAAGAGTTGGAAAATCATAAGTTAGCGTGTTTCGGATATGAAATAGGTTTGGATTCGATCGGATCGTCATCGGATCGGCATCCGATAATTCCAACTTGGAATTATTCCGTATTTCGGACTTGCGAGCGGGTTTTAATTGGATATTTGACCAATTTACGCTCCGATTCACCGATTTAGAGTCTAAGTGTTGGAAAATCATAAGTTAGCGTGTTTCGGATATGAAATAGGTTTGGATTCGATCGGATCGTCATCGGATCGGCATCCGATAATTCGAACTTGGAATTATTCTGTATTTCGGACTTGCGAGCGGGTTCTAATTGGATATTTGACCAATTTATGCTCCGATTTACCGATTTAGAGTCTAAGTGTTGGAAAATCATAAGTTAGCATGTTTCGGATATGAAATAGGTTTGGATTCGATCGGATCGTCATCGGATCGGCATCCGATAATTCGAACTTGGAATTATTCCGTATTTCGGACTTGCGAGCGAGTTCTAATTGGATATTTGACCAATTTACGCTCCGATTCACCGATTTAGAGTCTAAGTGTTGGAAAATCATAAGTTAGCGTGTTTCGAATATGAAATAGGTTTGGATTCGATCCGATTGTCATCGGATCGGCATCCGATAATTCCAACTTGGAATTATTCCGTATTTCGGACTTGCGAGCGGGTTCTAATTGGATATTTGACAAATTTATGATCCGATTCACCGATTTAGAGTCTAAGTGTTGGAAAATCATAACTTAGCGTGTTTCAGATATGAAATAGGTTTGGATTCGATCTGATCGTCATCGGATCGGCATCCGATAATTCGAACTTGGAATTATATTCCGTATTTCGGACTTGCGAGCGGGTTCTAATTGGATATTTGACCAATTTACGATCCGATTAACCGATTTAGAGTCTAACTGTTTCATATTGTTTCATATTGCGAGCGGGTTCATATTGTTTCATATTGTTTCATATGTAAATCATACTGTTTCATATGTAAATCAAACTGTTTCATATTGTTTCATATGTAAATCTTACTGTTTCATATGTAAATTAAATTGTTTCAGATGGCATCACGGTCATATGTTCGTAGAGGCAGAGGCAGGGGTGGAGTAGCTCGGAGCACTCCGGCTGCCACCCCAGGGTCCGAGGCTGAGCCGTCCGGATCTGGTAGTGCTATTCCTCTCTCCACACCAGCTCCTGCTGTGGTCGCAGCCTCCGGAGCTTCGAGCAGTGCTCAGCACTCGACTACAGCGTCTACGCCCACAGGTAATATTTAGATCTAAAGTTTTATACATGTTGTAAATACTTTTTCAGTACTGATGTATATTTTATTTGCAGGGTCGACCAGACACGTAGGCGACCGGGGCGTGACGACGGCCCAACGCTTGTCGGCCTTACACGAGCCGCTATCCCTACAGTGGAGCGGCAGGACCTTTGTAGGCGAGCACGCTTCTGACGCCGCCACGTGGGTCGGCATGATAGTACGTGAGGAGAGGAATGCCCCGATTATGGGGTTAAGGGGGTGGAAGAACATTGATGCATCCTATAAGGAGAGGATGTATCAGCAGTTTTTGGTACGTTAGTTTTATTAAAGCATTTTAGAATAATATCGTACTTCTTTATAATTTGATTTGATAAAATGACTTGTTTCTAAATTGATTTTACAGGAGAAATTTAAATGGGAGAACATGGAAACCGACACCCATCGGGAGGACTTATGGAAGATGATGGGTGAGCGGTACAGGGATTACCGTCACGAGCTCTACCAGCTCTACAGTTACTTGGTCGGCCAGCCGGCTGAGGAGGTACAGGCTGCGGCCGGGACGAGAGACGCGCCACCGCTACATATTCTACAGTTTTTGGTCGCTCACTGGGCCACCCCTAGCTTTCAGGTATAATTATAATTTTGTTGATTCGTACTTGTTTTAATGTTATACTAAAAATTTGTATTGATGTTTCAAAATTTAATCGATTGACACAGGCGAAATCTGCTATAGGCAAGCAGAATAGAAGTGCCTCGACGACACCTGCTCCAGTGAAGGGGAGGACCTCCATGCCCCAGCTTGCCCAGCAGCTGGTAAATGATACAAACATTGTTATTATTTAAAGCTCTATACATGTTATATTAACTCATCTATTTATTTTATATGCCCAACAGACACAGTCCTTGGGCCACGAGCCTAATAGGATTGACCTTTTTGAGGCCTCTAGGAGGCGGCATATCGATGGAGCATTTCTGGACGACAGGGTTGCCTCGCAAGTGGTAAGTAATTAAATTACTGTTAATATATTCTTATACATATGCCATAAAATATCATTGAATATCATTGGTTGTTTTTATATAGGAAAGGATGCGACTTCTGGTGACCCCGTCGGGCGAGGCCGGCTCCTCCTCCAGCTCAGTATCTGTCGACTCAGCGATGGATACTGTGCTGAGACCTGCCACACACGGCCGTGTCCTCTGTACGGGCCTTGGAGTCACGCCCTCCTCCTACTTTGGACGAGAGGGTATGCGCTCGAGGGCACGGGACACCCAGACCGGTGCTATCACTCAGCTGCAGTCTGCGCTAGACGCGGAGTGAGAGCAGAGGCAGGCCCTCGAGCAGAGGATTGAGGCGGAGCGAGAGCAGAGGCAGGCCCTCGAGCAGAGGGTTGAGGCGGAGAAGAAGGCCCTCGATGAGGAAAGAGAAGCTCGCAGGGAACTAGAGCGTCGGCTTAATGACTTCATAAGCCGGTCTAGCGGTGGCTCATTATCAGGTACTTACTAATCTTTATAATATTAGTAAAAAAATATGAATCTTACTAATTTGAGTTTAGATCATATTATCACACTTATGATTTTCCAACACTTAGACTCTAAATCGGTGAATCGGAGCGTAAATTGGTCAAATATCCAATTAGAACTCGCTCGCAAGTCCGAAATACGAAATAATTCCAAGTTGGAATTATCGGATGCCGATCCGATGACGATCGGATCGAATCCAAACCTATTTCATATCCGAAACACGCTAAGTTATGATTTTCCAACACTTAGACTCTAAATCGGTGAATCGGATCGTAAATTGGTCAAATATCCAATTAGAACCCGCTCGCAAGTCCGAAATACGGAATAATTCCAAGTTGGAATTATCGGATGCCAATCCGATGACAATCGGATCGAATCCAAACCTATTTCATATCCGAAACACACTAACTTATGATTTTCCAACACTTAGACTCTAAATCGGTGAATCGGAGCGTAAATTGGTCAAATATCCAATTAGAACCCGCTCGCAAGTCTGAAATACGGAATAATTCCAAGTTGGAATTATCGGATGCCAATCCGATGACGATCCGATCGAATCCAAACCTATTTCATATCAGAAACACGCTAACTTATGATTTTCCAACACTTAGACTCTAAATCGGTGAATCGGAGCGTAAATTGGTCAAATATCCAATTAGAACTCGCTCGCAAGTCCGAAATACGGAATAATTCCAACTTCGAATTATTGGATGCCGATCCGATGATAATCGGATTGAATCCAAACCTATTTCATATCCGAAACACGCTAACTTATGATTTTCCAACACTTAGACTCTAAATCGGTGAATCGGATCGTAAATTGGTCAAATATCCAATTAGAACCCGCTCGCAAGTCCGAAATACGGAATAATTCCAAGTTGGAATTATCGGATGCCGATCCGATGACGATCGGATCGAATCCAAACCTATTTCATATCCGAAACACGCTAACTTATGATTTTCCAACACTTAGACTCTAAATCGGTGAATCGGAGCATAAATTGGTCAAATATCCAATTAGAACCCGCTCGCAAGTCCGAAATACGGAATAATTCCAACTTCGAATTATCGGATGCCGATCCGATGACGATCGGCTCGAATCCAAACCTATTTCATATCCGAAACACGCTAACTAATGATTTTCCAACACTTAGACTCTAAATCGGTGAATCGGAACGTAAATTGGTCAAATATCCAATTAGAACTCGCTCGCAAGTCCGAAATACGGAATAATTCCAAGTTCGAATTATCGGATGCCGATCCGATGACGATCCGATCGAATCCAAACCTATTTCATATCCGAAACACGCTAACTTATGATTTTCCAACACTTAGACTCTAAATCGGTGAATCGGAGCGTAAATTGGTCAAATATCCAATTAGAACCCGCTCGCAAGTCTGAAATACGGAATAATTCCAAGTTGGAATTATCGGATGCCGATCCGATGACGATCGGATCGAATCCAAACATATTTCATATCCGAAACACGCTAAGTTATGATTTTCCAACACTTAGACTCTAAATCGGTGAATCGGATCATAAATTGGTCAAATATCCAATTAGAACCCGCTCGCAAGTCCGAAATACGGAATAATTCCAAGTTGGAATTATCGGATGCCGATCCGATGACGATCGGATCGAATCCAAACCTATTTCATATCGGAAACACGCTAACTTATGATTTTCCAACACTTAGACACTCAATCGGTGAATCAGAGCGTAAATTGGTCAAATATCCAATTAGAACTCGCTCGCAAGTCCAAAATACGAAATAATTCCAACTTCGAATTATCGGATTCCGATCCGAAGATGATCGGATCGAATCCAAACCTATTTCATATCCGAAACACGCTAACTTATGATTTTCCAACACTTAGACTCTAAATCGGTGAATCGGATCGTAAATTGGTCAAATATCCAATTAGAACCCGCTCGCAAGTCCGAAATATGGAATAATTCCAAGTTGGAATTATCGGATGCCGATCCGATGACGATCGGATCAAATCCAAACCTATTTCATATCCGAAACACGCTAACTTATGATTTTCCAACACTTAGACTCTAAATCGGTGAATCGGAGCGTAAATTGATCAAATATCCAATTAGAACCCGCTCGTAAGTCCGAAATACGGAATAATTCCAAGTTCGAATTATCGGATGCCGATCCGATGACGATCGGCTCGAATCCAAACCTATTTCATATCCGAAACACGCTAACTTATGATTTTCCAACACTTAGACTCTAAATCGGTGAATCGGAACGTAAATTGGTCAAATATCCAATTAGAACTCGCTCGCAAGTCCGAAATACGGAATAATTCCAAGTTCGAATTATCGGATGCCGATCCGATGACGATCCGATCGAATCCAAACCTATTTCATATCCGAAACACGCTAACTTATGATTTTCCAACACTTAGACTCTAAATCGGTGAATCGGAGCGTAAATTGGTCAAATATCCAATTAGAACCCGCTCGCAAGTCCGAAATACGGAATAATTCCAAGTTGGAATTATCGGATGCCGATCCGATGACGATCGGATCGAATCCAAACCTATTTCATATCCGAAACACGCTAAGTTATGATTTTCCAACACTTAGACTCTAAATCGGTGAATCGGATCGTAAATTGGACAAATATCCAATTAGAACCCGCTCGCAAGTCCGAAATACAGAATAATTCCAAGTTGGAATTATCGGATGCCGATCCGATGACAATCGGATCGAATCCAAACCTATTTCATATCCGAAACACGCTAACTTATGATTTTCCAACACTTAGACTCTAAATCGGTGAATCGGAGCGTAAATTGGTCAAATATCCAATTAGAACCTGCTCGTAAGTCTGAAATACGGAATAATTCCAACTTCGAATTATCGGATGCCGATCCGATGATGATCGGCTCGAATCCAAACCTATTTCATATCCGAAACACGCTAACTTATGATTTTCCAACACTTAGACTCTAAATCGGTGAATCGGAACGTAAATTGGTCAAATATCCAATTAGAACCCGCTCGCAAGTCCGAAATATGAAATAATTCCAAGTTGGAATTATCAGATGCCGATTCGATGACGATCAGATCGAATCCAAACCTATTTCATATCCGAAACACGCTAACTTATGATTTTCCAACACTTAGACTCTAAATCGGTGAATCGGATCGTAAATTGGTCAAATATCCAATTAGAACCCGCTCGCATGTCCGAAATATGGTATAATTCCAAGTTTGAATTATCGGATGCCGATCCGATGACGATCGGATCGAATCCAAACCTATTTAATATCCGAAACACGCTAACTTATGATTTTCCAACACTTAGACTCTAAATCGGTGAATCGGAGCGTAAATTGGTCAAATATCCAATTAGAACCCGCTCGCAAGTACGAAATACGGAATAATTCCAACTTCGAATTATCGGATGCCGATCCGATGACGATCGGCTCGAATCCAAACCTATTTCATATCCGAAACATGCTAACTTATGATTTTCCAACACTTAGACTCTAAATCGGTGAATTGGAACGTAAATTGGTCAAATATCCAATTAGAACCCGCTCGCAAGTCCGAAATACGGAATAATTCCTAGTTCGAATTATCGGATGCCGATCCGATGACGATCCGATCGAATCCAAACCTATTTCATATCCGAAACAGGCTGACTTATGATTTTCCAACACTTAGACTCTAAATCGGTGAATCGGAGCGTAAATTGGTCAAATATCCAATTAGAACCCGCTCGCAAGTCCGAAATACGGAATAATTCCAAGTTGGAATTATCGGATGCCGATCCGATGACGATCGGATCGAATCCAAACCTTTTTCATATCCGAAACACGCTAACTTATGATTTTCCAACACTTAGACTCTAAATTGGTGAATCGGAGCATAAATTGGTCAAATATCCAATTAGAACCCGCTCGCAAGTCCGAAATACGGAATAATTCCAACTTCGAATTATCGGATGCCGATCCGTTGACGATCGGCTCGAATCCAAACCTATTTCATATCCGAAACACGCTAACTTATGATTTTCCAACACTTAGACTCTAAATCGGTGAATCGGAACGTAAATTGGTCAAATAACCAATTAGAACCCGTTCGCAAGTCCGAAATACGGAATAATTCCAAGTTGGAATTATCGGATGCCGATCCGATGACGATCGGATCGAATCGAAACCTATTTCATATCCGAAACACGCTAACTTATGATTTTCCAACACTTAGACTCTAAATCGGTGAATCGGATCGTAAATTGGTCAAATATCCAATTAGAACCCGCTCGTAAGTCCGAAATACGGAATAATTCCCAGTTGGAATTATCGGATGCCGATCCGATGACGATCGGATCGAATCCAAACCTATTTCATATCCGAAACACGCTAACTTATGATTTTCCAACACTTAGACTCTAAATCGGTGAATCGGAGCGTAAATTGGTCAAATATCCAATTAGAACCCGCTCGCAAGTCTGAAATACGGAATAATTCCAAGTTGGAATTATCGGATGCCAATCCGATGATGATCCGATCGAATCCAAACCTATTTCATATCAGAAACACACTAACTTATGATTTTCCAACACTTAGACTCTAAATCGGTGAATCGGAGCGTAAATTGGTCAAATATCCAATTAGAACTCGCTCGCAAGTCCGAAATACGGAATAATTCCAACTTCGAATTATTGGATGCCGATCCGATGATAATCGGATTGAATCCAAACCTATTTCATATCCGAAACACGCTAACTTATGATTTTCCAACACTTAGACTCTAAATCGGTGAATCGGATCGTAAATTGGTCAAATATCCAATTAGAACCCGCTCGCAAGTCCGAAATACGGAATAATTCCAAGTTGGAATTATCGGATGCCGATCCGATGACGATCGGATCGAATCCAAACCTATTTCATATCCGAAACACGCTAACTTATGATTTTCCAACACTTAGACTCTAAATCGGTGAATCGGAGCGTAAATTGGTCAAATTTCCAATTAGAACCCGCTCGCAAGTTTGAAATACGAAATAATTCCAACTTCGAATTATCGGATGCCGATCCGATGACGATCAGCTCGAATCCAAATCTATTTCATATCTGAAACACGCTAACTTATGATTTTCCAACACTTAGACTCTAAATCGGTGAATCGGAACGTAAATTGGTCAAATATCCAATTAGAACTCGCTCGCAAGTCCGAAATACGGAATAATTCCAAGTTCGAATTATCGGATGCCGATCCGATGATGATCCGATCGAATCGAAACCTATTTCATATCCGAAACACGCTAACTTATGATTTTCCAACACTTAGACTCTACATCGGTGAATCAGAGCGTAAATTGGTGAAATATCCAATTAGAACCCGCTATCAATTCAGAAATACAGAATAATTCCAAGTTGGAATTATCGGATGCCGATCCGATGACGATCGGATCGAATCCAAACCTATTTCATATCCGAAACACGCTAAGTTATGATTTTCCAACACTTAGACTCTAAATTGGTGAATCGGATCGTAAATTGGTCAAATATCCAATTAGAACCTGCTCGCAAATCCGAAATACGGAATAATTCCAAGTTGGAATTATCGGATGCCGATCCGATGACGATAGGATCGAATCCAAACCTATTTCAAATCCGAAACACGCTAACTTATGGTTTTCCAACACTTAGACTCTAAATCGGTGAATCGGAGCGTAAATTGGTCAAATATCCAATTAGAACCCACACGCAAGTCCGAAATATGGAATAATTCCAACTTTGAATTATCGGATGCCGATCCGATGACGATCGGCTCGAATCCAAACCTATTTCATATCCGAAACACGCTAACTCATGATTTTCCAACACTTAGACTCTAAATCGGTGAATCGGAATGTAAATTGGTCAAATATCCAATTAGAACCCGCTCGCAAGTCCGAAATATGGAATAATTCCAAGTTGGAATTATCGGAAGCCGATCCGATGACGATCGGATCGAATCCAAACCTATTTCATATCCGAAACACGCTAACTTATGATTTTCTAACACTTAGACTCTAAATCGGTGAATCGGATCGTAAATTGGTCAAATATCCAATTAGAACCCGCTCGCAAGTCCGGAATACGGAATAATTCCAAGTTGGAATTATCGGATGCCGATCCGATGACGATCAGATCGAATCCAAACCTATTTCATATCCGAAACACGCTAACTTATGATTTTCCAACACTTAGACTCTAAATCGGTGAATCAGAGCGTAAATTGGTCAAATATCCAATTAGAACCCGCTCGCAAGTCCGAAATACGGAATAATTCCAAGTTCGAATTATCGGATGCCGATCCGATGACGATCGTCTCGAATCCAAACCTATTTCATATCCGAAACATGCTAACTTATGATTTTCCAACACTTAGACTCTAAATCGATGAATCGGAACGTAAATTGGTCAAATATCCAATTAGAACCCGCTCGCAAGTCTGAAATACGGAATAATTCCAAGTTGAAATTATCGGATGCCGATCCGATGACGATCGGATCGAATCCAAACCTATTTCATATCCGAAACACGCTAACTTATGATTTTCCAACACTTAGACTCTAAATCGGTGAATCGGATCGTAAATTGGTCAAATATCCAATTAGAACCCGCTCGCAAGTCCGAAATACGGAATAATTTCAAGTTGGAATTATCTGATGCTGATCCGATGACGATTGGATCGAATCCAAACCTATTTCATATCCGAAACACGCTAACTTATGATTTTCCAACACTTAGACTCTAAATCGGTGAATCGGAGCGTAAATTGGTCAAATATCCAATTAGAACCCGCTCGCATGTCCGAAATACGGAATAATTCCAACTTCGAATTATCGGATGCCGATCCGATGACGATCGGCTCGAATCCAAACCTATTTCATATCCGAAACACGCTAACTTATGATTTTCCAACACTTAGACTCTAAATCGGTGAATCGGAACGTAAATTGGTCAAATATCCAATTAGAACCCGCTCGCAAGTCCGAAATACGGAATAATTCCAAGTTGGAATTATCGGATGCCGATCCGATGACGATCGGATCGAATCGAAACCTATTTCATATCCGAAACACGCTAACTTGTGATTTTCCAACACTTAGACTCTAAATCGGTGAATCGGATCGTAAATTGGTCAAATATCCAATTAGAACCCGCTCGCAAGTCCGAAATACGGAATAATTCCAAGTTGGAATTATCGGATGCCGATCCGATGACGATTGGATCGAATCCAAACCTATTTCATATCCGAAACACGCTAACTTATGATTTTCCAACACTTAGACTCTAAATCGGTGAATCGGAGCGTAAATTGGTCAAATATCCAATTAGAACCCGCTCGCAAGTCCGAAATACGGAATAATTCCAACTTCGAATTATCGGATGCCGATCCGATGACGATCGGCTCGAATCCAAACCTATTTCATATCCGAAACACGCTAACTTATGATTTTCCAACACTTAGACTCTAAATCGGTGAATCAGAACGTAAATTGGTCAAATATCCAATTAGAACTCGCTCGCAAGTCCGAAATACGGAATAATTCCAAGTTCGAATTATCGGATGCCGATCCGATGACGATCCGATCGAATCCAAACCTATTTCATATCCGAAACACGCTAACTTATGATTTTCCAACACTTAGACTCTAAATCGGCGAATCGGAGCGTAAATTGGTCAAATATCCAATTAGAACCCGCTCGCAAGTCCGAAATACGGAATAATTCTAAGTTGGAATTATCGGATGCCGATCCGATGACGATCGGATCGAATCCAAACCTATTTCATATCCGAAACACGCTAAGTTATGATTTTCCAATACTTAGACTCTAAATCGGTGAATTGGATCGTAAATTGGTCAAATATCCAATTAGAATCCGCTCGCAAGTCTGAAATACGGAATAATTCCAAGTTGGAATCATCGGATGCCGATCCGATGACGATCGGATCGAATCCAAACCTATTTCATATCTGAAACACGCTAACTTATGATTTTCCAACACTTAGACTCTAAATCGGTGAATCGGAGCGTAAATTGGTCAAATATCCAATTAGAACCCGCTCGCAAGTCCGAAATACGGAATAATTCCAACTTCGAATTATCGGATGCCGATCCGATGACGATCGGCTCGAATCCAAACCTATTTCATATCCGAAACACGCTAACTTATGATTTTCCAACACTTAGACTCTAAATCGGTGAATTGGAACGTAAATTGGTCAAATATCCAATTAGAACCCGCTCGCAAGTCCGAAATATGGAATAATTCCAAGTTGGAATTATCGGATGCCGATCCGATGACGATCGGATCGAATCCAAACCTATTTCATATCTGAAACACGCTAACTTATGATTTTCCAACACTTAGACTCTAAATCGGTGAATCGGAGCGTAAATTGGTCAAATATCCAATTAGAACCCGCTCGCAAGTCCGAAATACAGAATAATTCCAAGTTGGAATTATCGGATGCCGATCCGATGACGATCGGATCGAATCCAAACCTATTTCATATCCGAAACACGCTAACTTATGATTTTCCAACACTTAGACTCTAAATCGGTGAATCGGAGCGTAAATTGGTCAAATATCCAATTAGAACCCGCTCGCAAGTCCGAAATACGGAATAATTCCAACTTTGAATTATCGGATGCCGATCCGATCGAATCCAAACCTATTTCAAAACCGAAACACGCTAACTTATCATTTTTTAACGCTTAGACTCAGTTATAGATATAAACCATTTTTTTAACAAATACATGTTAATTGCAGGAGCAGGGCGGCGTCAGGGGATCGATGAGAGCACCAGCGTTGGTGGTGGGCGGGGGTGGTTGAGATAGGGCGGCGTCAGGGGATCGATGAGAGCACCAGCATTGGTGGCGGGCGGGGGTTGTTGAGATAGGGCATGTATCATCTCTCAGTTCTGGATTGTGTAAATATTATTTTGTAATATGTGGTTATTTTTTGTTCTTGTCTATAATTATCGGCCGGGTACTGTAGTAATATTTGATAATTTGCTGTAATTTTTTATCAATTTAGGTAATATTTTAAAATTTGCGGTAATATTTTATAAATTGTGGTAATATTTGATAAATTGTGGTAATATATTGTGGTATTGTTGTAAATCACAGGAATTAAATAACATTATTTAGGTAAATTTATTAAAAAAAAAACATACTTATTACCTACAGAAATCAATTATTCCGTCGGTAATAATGTTTTTATTTTTTAAAATTATAAATAATTTGTCGACGGCATATAGTATCCGTTGGTAATATATAATTATTACCGACGGTTAATATATATGGGCGTCGGTAATATATATAGTATTACCGACGGATATATAATATCCGTCGGTAAGATATATATTATTACCGACGGGCAATATATATATGCGTCGGTAATATATATAGTATTACCGACAGTATAGACCATAACCGTCGGTAAAATGCTTATATATTACCGACGGATTCTTGAGTTTCGTCGGTAATAATATATTATATTACTTTTAAATTGATTAAATATGACCGACGACTTTAATGTTACCGTCGGTATTAATTATTATTACCCACGGTAATATTCGGTCCGTCGTATTGTTTTTCCCGACGCCTTCTTTTCCGATAGCCAGCGACGGAAATATCTTCCGTCGCTATAGAACATTACCGACGGAATTTTAATATTACCGACGGATATTGTCCGTCGGTAATAACTGTTTTTTTTGTAGTGAGGGGGATTGCGAATGAGGTCACAACGTGAACCGAACTAACTGTGGTGAGGCACTAGTGCATGTGTTCTTACATAACAACAGGAGCACGTGTGAGGCCAATGATTCGGAGTACTCAGCGTAGTACCCTTGTATCGGTTGTACTTAGGCAAAGCACCGTTTCAGTCGAACCTACGTATCGGGATACGTAGCTTTGTACCGTTGCAGGTTAGGCGGTCATGTCACAACGCGAGCCGAACTAACTGTGGCATTGAGTAGAAGTCAAGATAGCATTTGATAGTCTTCGATATAACTTGAAACATATGTCATTTCATTAATAACTCGGAGGATGTTACATCATGAATTTCAGATAAGCGACATTCCGAGTTGTTGACAGTCGACGGCCTTCTACTCTGATCGATGGATGGACTATTTCCCTTTGGTATCCATGGTTTTCTGAGACTCTATAAGTCTATCGCCTGACTACCTCGGCATCTTGGAGGCTCCATATTTGTCAGCCTGAGCGTTGTGAGCTTGAGCTGTTGGTCTTGTTGGTTCCTTATCAGAAAGGCGCTTCTCGAGGACACATTTCTTGCGAGCGACTTGATCGTCCTCTACCTCAATCTCCTTTTGAATTTGATCGAATAGCACTCAGAGGGAGGCAGGGGGATTGCGGATGAGGTCATTGTAGATGTGGAGGTCAAAGCGTAGGGCATTCTGGAATGCGAGCATGATGGCTTCATCGTCGAGGTGATGTCTAGAGAGCGCAACATGCTCTTTCTTTCCATAAAAACACCGAGCTGGGGTGAATATTTTATGCACCCACACTTATTTGTAGCTTCATCGCCAAAAATCTGATAATTTTATTTAGAAGCTGAGATTGGATATGCAACTAGGATTGGCCTTTTGACCATATTTTTAAATGATAGAAACAATTTTATCTTTAAAAATATTGGAAAAAATGGCTTGTGATTGTATTTTTTTTGAGAACCCGTCGATGTGATGGAGGGTTAGGCAGCCCCCGACCCCTTTTCACCCCATAGCATCTCATTCGTGGGAGGGTTAAGGTAGTCACCTACAAGTTATTAATTGGATGCAAGCGGGAATTGATCCCCCCTCCCCCCCGTCATTTCTCGAGACTTTACTTATCGGAGTATAGTCCGACATCGGTAAGGAAAGCGGGGTGTTCCCTCCTCCCTACCAGAGGTAGGCCTTTTGGAGCACTCGGATGTTGTTACATGCACTTTGAATTAAAGGCCCGACAAACCATATCATAATGACCAAAACTTTCCATATAACGTACTAGTATATTAATAGAATCATCTCATACAGGGCACCATGGAGTTCATGGATTTACGGAAGAGAATCCATTATTGAACATTGCAGGAAACAGAAGAGCCCCTCCCCCCTTATTCATAGCCCCATACTTATAGAGACGATCCACCGCTCTGAAGCTAGCACTTCAAATCGGCGGTTGTCCGCCGCCGACGCACAGCTTCTCTCCCACTTGCAGATCATCGCAATTGACACCAGGGTTCAAAGCACGGAAAGCATCTTCGCTCAAATTGTCCTTAGTCCAAATTGCATAGCATGTGTCTCCAGCTACCACCTCGTAGGGTGTTCCACAAGTTCCCGAATTGCCAGGATCTGTCGGCGGTGCTTGGACGGGATCCGAGATTCCAAATCCGACTATTCGCCGCAAGAATTAGATAAAGAAGATTGGTAAGAAGATTATTATTATTACTACCAAATACATGATAAGAGTACGGTACAACTTACCATAGACGGCGAGCAGGAGAGAGAGAACGAGGGCCGATTTGAGGAACATGGTAGCCTTGGCCATCGATCTTCTTCTTTTTCGCCGAACTGCTCTTCTATGTTTGCTGCATAACCTCCCCCGCTTATATAGTGTGCTCATAGCTAATGACCAAGAAACTAAAAAACAAGTGAGTTGAGTCTATTTCGTGCTAGGTTGTTTCTCTTGCCCTATTGTGTGAGAATTTTGTGCATGATGCAAGGCTGATTATCTGCTGGATTCAGATGACATTATTTAGCAAACTATTTAGAAACTATAGGATATTTTACTAAGTACAAAAAAACATGGAATAGTTTGTTGTTTTTCAAAGTGGTTATTTGTCTTTCGTACAATTTAAATATCAGATATACCATTATATAAAGTTTAAAGATAGGAATGAGAACTGTGAATGCTTATAATTTACAGTGTGTCATGACCAATATAGGTTAGACGTAGGGGTGGCAATGGGTCGTGTCGGGCTGGGTTCGTGTCGTGTCTAGTTTCGGGTCGTGTCCAAAACCCCTATACCTGGACCCGACCCTTTTAACTAATTGTGTCTAGATCCTAAACCCGTACCCGACCTGTTTATAAACGGGTAGACCGGATAAGACCCGTTTACCACACGGGTTTATTCAGTTGACCCAATCCGACTCAACCCGACCTAACCCGATAGACATGTGGGTGCAAAAATTGTACCGGACCAGATCAGAGCAGCATGGGCCCGCGCAACGGCCCAAATGGGTAAGCCCGCCTGGGCTCACATGGGCCCACTCTACGAGGCTCGCAGATCAAGCCCTACCCCTTATTGGGCCCGAACAACGGCCCAATAAGGGCCCAGCAAGGAGGCCCAGAACCAGTGCCACGTCATCATCGCCACGTCATCACTGCCATATCGGGCACGTGCCTATGCTACAAAAGGACCCCCAAGGCATCCAGGAAGGGGGTTGGCCATTCAATCAGAGGAGGAGGATCCCAGAGCAAGTGCTAGAGCTCTATTCTCCCCACCTTGTTCTCTTCTAGTTGCTCCGTGCAACCCCACTGTACGAAGCTTCTCTCGGCCTGTCGAGAGAACGCTCAACCCTTTATATTCAAATTATAGTGAAGATCAGGTGGCACCTCTCGCCCGGAGACGTAGGTCGTAAGGCCGAACTCCGTCACCAATCCTTGTGTCATCATTCTTTACTCTCTCTATCTATTCTCCCATCTCTCTAACTCTACAAATCGTCCACATTCAATCAAGGCTGTGGGGTGGGGTTCCCGATCAAGGCGGCTCGGAAATTTCCCCCCACAATCTTTGGCGCCGTCTGTGGGACATCGATAGAGGTCTTACCCACACCTCTACCGACTCCTATTCAACTTGCGGTGACGAGCCACAAGTCCTCATCCAAATCAACATCAACGCCATCATCACGCCGATATCAACACGCTCGATGGTGAAGGCCAGCACTAACCCACCAAAGGCGGGTGCTAAACGAACAAACGATATGCTGATCGAAGACGAACAAGAAGTCTCGGTTGCAACCAACCAAAGAAATATTCAGGAGCGGCTGGGGCCGCAAGGCAGCCATCCAGAAGGGCACCGCGATCGATGAGACCCGCCATTCCCGAGGCAACGATCTGGCAAAGAGCACGCCACCCAAGGTGACAACGATCTAACTATATACCAAATTTCGGCTGCTGATTTCCAGTTGTTGAACCTTCTTAAGAGGAACGCAGCCCTCGAGCAAGAGAGGGATTCCCTAAAGAAGGCGGCTGGAAGAGC
Source organism: Chamaelirium japonicum (assembly GCA_947650365.1). Taxonomy (NCBI): domain Eukaryota; kingdom Viridiplantae; phylum Streptophyta; class Magnoliopsida; order Liliales; family Melanthiaceae; genus Chamaelirium; species Chamaelirium japonicum. The sequence goes on from OX393549.1 coordinate 131,574,605, forward strand.
GGGGGTTGTGGCCCACAACTCTCTAGCTACTGATGAAGACCAACCAAAGACCTTCGATTCCGCCCGTTCAAGTCGGAAGCTCGAAGGCAATTCGGCTACGCCCTCTCGAGGCTAAAGTCCGACAAAAAGGCTCCTGGCAACCCAGGTCAACCAAAGACCTTCGATTCCGCCCGTTCAAGACGGAAGCTCGAAGGCAATTCGGCTACGCCCTGTCGAGGCTAAAGTCCGACAAAAAGGCTCCTGGCAACCCAGGTCAACCAAAGACCTTCGATTCCGCCCATTCAAGTCGGAAGCTCGAAGGCAATTCGGCTACGCCCTCTCGAGGCTAAAGTCCGATTAAAAGGCTCCTGGCAACCCAGGTCAACCAAAGACCTTCGATTCCACCCGTTCAAGTCGGAAGCTCGAAGGCCATTCGGCTACGCCCTCTCGAGGCTAAAGTCCGATAAAAAGGCTCCTGGCAACCCAGGTCAACCAAAGACCTTCGATTCCGCCCATTCAAGTCGGAAGCTCGAAGGCAATTCGGCTACGCCCTCTCGAGGCTAAAGTCCGATAAAAAGGCTCCTGGCAACCCAGGTCAACCAAAGATATTCGATTCCGCCCGTTCAAGTCGGAAGCTCGAAGGCAATTCGGCTACGCCCTCTCGAGGCTAAAGTCCGATAAAAAGGCTCCTGGCAACCCAGGTCAACCAAAGACCTTCGATTTCGCCCATTCAAGTCGGAAGCTCGAAGGCAATTCGGCTACGCCCTCTCGAGGCTAAAGTCCGATAAAAAGGCTCCTGGCAACCCAGGTCAACCAAAGACCTTCGATTCCGACCTTCGATTCTGCCCATTCAAGTCGGAAGCTCGAAGGCAATTCGGCTACGCCCTCTCGAGGCTAAAGTCCGATAAAAAGGCTCCTGGCAACCCAGGTCAGCCAAAGATCTTCGATTCCGCCCGTTCAAGTCGGAAGCTCGAAGGCAATTCGGCTACGCCCTTTCAAGGCAAAAGTCCGATAAAAAGGCTCCTGGCAACCCAGGTCAATCAAAGACCTTCGATTCCGCCCATTCAAGTCGGAAGCTCGAAGGCAATTCGGCTACGCCCTTTCAAGGTGAAAGTCAGATAAAACGCTCCTGACAATCCAGGTTAAGCTAAATTATCAACTATACTCATCTGAGGCGATGAGAATAAGTCCAAGGCAGACGTCGCTGCTTTGACATGCACCAAGTTCAAGGCCCAGCCCTTGGCACTCGAAGACAAAGTCCGAGGCGATCAATGCCTCGGCACTCTACAAGCCCAAGGCCCAGCCCTTGGCACTCGAAGACAAAGTCCGAGGCGATCAATGCCTCGGCACTCTACAAGCCCAAGGCCCAGCCCTTGGCATTCGAAGACAAAGTCCGAGGCGATCAATGCCTCGGCACTCTACAAGCCCAAGGCCCAGCCCTTGGCACTCGAAGACAAATTCCGAGGCGACCAACGCCTCGGCACTCTACAAGCCCAAGGCCCAGCCCTTGGCACTCGAAGACAAAGTCCGAGGCGATCAATGCCTCGGCACTCTACAAGCCTAAGGCCCAGCCCTTGGCACTCGAAGACAAAGTCCGAGGCGATCAATGCCTCGGCACTCTACAAGCCCAAGGCCCAGCCCTTGGCACTCGAAGACAAATTCCGAGGCGACCAACGCCTCGGCACTCTACAAGCCCAAGGCCCAGCCCTTGGCACTCGAAGACAAAGTCCGAGGCGATCAATGCCTCGGCACTCTACAAGCCCAAGGCCCAGCCCTTGGCACTCGAAGACAAAGTCCGAGACGACCAACGCCTCGGCACTCTACAAGCCCAAGGCCCAGCCCTTGGCACTCGAAGACAAAGTCCGAGGCGACCAACACCTCAGCACTCTATAATCCCAAGGCCCTACCCTTGACACATAAAGATAAAGTCCGAGACGTCGTCGCCGATGTATTGGCATTCGATCAAAAGTCCAAGCTTAGTCTTGTCACTCAGGTCCAAGCATGAGATTATCACTGGCCATCACCTTTTTTCGACGACTATCGGTTCCAAACCGGTCAAGGGGTGGTTGGTCTGACTTTATCAGTGCGTGTCTCCACACTGGTGCAGTCGACGGTGGGTAACACGGGATAAAATGATGCTTCCTTGATCCTGGCCAAGTCAACACCCTCGCGTGACCGTAGTACCTGGCAAATACAGTAACCAGGTGCGGTACCACATTGGGTGAAGACTGGCTGGCCATCACGCGGCGTCATCCTAGATTATCTCTAAGAAACCCCCTCAAATATAGCATTGTCCCTCGCCGACATCCCCGCGCACCAACATTTCACCGAAAAAGTGTCGGTTTCAAATGGGGCTGAAATTCGAAAAATACACTATTTTCAATACCGACACTTTTTGGCCTCTTCTAGCAGCCCCAATAACGGGGTGTCGGCACCGTCAACAACCACCCCTCGGTTTCGTCAGAAAACCGAGAGGGGGTGTGTGTCGGCATCAACAAGCATACCCCCCTCGGTTTCGCACAAAAAACCGAGTGGGGAGGGGGTGACGGCACACCATCATCAGCACACCCCTCGGTTCGTCAGAAAACCGAGAGGGGGTATGTGTACGTATCAACCAGCAGCCCCCCCACGGTTTCGCACAAAAATCGAGTGGGGAGGGGGTGACGGCATACCATCAGCTACAACCACCCCTCGGTTTTGTCAGAAAACCGAGAGGGGGTATGTGTCGGCATCTACAAGCAGCCCTCCCTCGGTTTCGCAGAAAAACCAAGTGGGGAGGGTGCGACGGCACACCATCAGCAGCCCACCCCTCGGTTTCGACAGAAAACCGAGAGGGGGGGTGCTCGGCGCCATCCAAACTTATTAGTCAATCCAATTCAAGTGGCATTCGCACACAAGGATCAGCCAAAGACGAAGAGTTATCTTCCATTGGGATTGGTTGAATAGCAACTCCACCTAACCTATTGAGTTGGCCGTGCAAACTTCACAAGCAAAATTCCTCCTTCTTATCTGGGGGTGGACTCGTGGTAACCGCCGCGTCATCGCTAGGGCCCGACTGCAGTCCCTAGTGAATACAGTAACTAGGTGCAGTTGGGTGTCGAACAGAGACGGATGAGTTACCGTGTATCGATGCCTCTTCAAGACGCGCGACGGACACTCGGCCAATGTGTTCTTTAGAGTCATCTGTTTATGAAGGCTTCGAAAAAGTTACACGTCAAGGTGTGCGATGTTTCACGTCCACTTTGATCGATTTTTCGGCGCCTACGCAACGGCACTTTATACGCATTGACCCGACTTGTGTATGAAAAGTTACGGCTGCCGGAAGTTTACAAGGGTCTTATCTTCTATAACAGGCTTCAAAAAAGTTACACGTCAAGGTGTTCGATGATTCACGTCCACTTTGATCGATTTTTCGGCGCCTACACAACAGCACCTTATACGCATCGATCCGACGCACGTATGAAAAGTTATGATTGTCGGAGGTTTTCGAGACATTTCTTCCTGAAGACCAACTTCAGAGAGGTTACACGGCAGCGACGGTCACACTGACGCCTTCAACCTGGTTCGTTACGCGCCCAACTCGTAGCAGGCCAAGCGCCGGGTATGAAAGAAGAACTTGCACCTCTCCCGGCCCACGCGTACATGCTCTTGGCAACAACCGATCAGAATGGGAATAAGGGGTTGAATGAACAAAGCACCCTCCCGCGCATTCTCCTCATGGAATTCGTCACACGGCGACGGTGACGAACCTAACTCATCCTCCCCTGCCGCGCACTCCGTCTCGCAGCGGACCGAGGCGACCCCTCCGTGCGTGCTGTCTCACAGCGACCCGAAGCAACCCCGCATGTCCTCTTTGCAGCAGCCCAAGCCAACCCCGAAGGGGTCAGCGAACCACACCCGGGTGTCCCTCCTCGCATGACAACGACTTCCATGCGCATCCTCCAGCCACTGCCGTCCGCACCCAGCATCGACCACAGCTGCTGCTACAGCCGTCCGACCCGTAGCACAGCACAAGAGAGAGAGAGAGAGAGAGAGATGGAAAGAGGAAGGACCTCGCACACGGCCCTCTCTCTCCTGAAGCCGGGTCCGATCGCCCATCGCCTGTCGCCCGTCTGACACACCGGACCCGCGCTCCGCTCCAGCCCGATTGCATGCTGTCGCTGCTGCTGCTCTCTCTCTTGAAGCCCGGCTCGATCGCTCGCCGCCCATCTGACACGCCAGGCCCCGCACTCCACTCCGACTCGATCGCGTCCTGCCACTCACGCTCAACCCCACACCGACACCGCCAGCCGTACGCGAGCACCTCGTCGGTCGGCTCTCGGGGTCTCGCGAGCGCTTACGGATGCGGTATATGCGGCGGGCTTGGGGGCCCTCAGCCTCCGTCCCATTCTCGGTCGGCTTTCATTCGCCGGCCCTCGACGAGATGATTGCCGGCGCGTCGTCGACGTCCGGGGGGGGTAGGAACTCCGGCGCCGCCACGACGTGCGATGGGCGGGGGATCTTCGTCTACGACCTCCCTCCCAAATTCAACAAGGAGCTCATGGAGCGGTGCGGCGGCCTCCTGCCATGGACGGACCTCTGCGACTACTTCGCCAACGAAGCCATGGGGGCCTCCTCCCTGATGAGGGCGAAGGTGGGGTGGCCCAGCCTCACGCTGGCGTCCACCAGGTACTTCCCCATGTATCCTGTCCCGCGCTCGAGCCCATCTTCCACGGTTCCACCTGAGGGTCATGAAGCACCGGTGCCAACCTCCTAAGGTCCTTCAAGAACGTCTCCAGCGACGTCAAGGACGCGCTCGGCGTCGAGCTCGTCCGGTGGCTCCAGACCCAGAACCCGTGGGCCCCGCCGCCTCTGCTCTGTCTGTCAGTTGCGCCCGAGCCCGTGGCCGCAGCCACCGCTGCTGCTATTCGCTGAAACAGAAACGAAGCTGCTCTCTCTCTCACGTGAAGGAAAAACAGAGGAACGCTGCTCTCATGCGAGTCAGAGGAAAGAAAGGAAAGAGGGAGAGAGACGCTCGCACTCTCCCACGACCACCGGCGCCCGCTGCGACCCGGCCGCCTGTGCACCACCACCGGCCTCCGCACCCGAGCCCGGCCGCCATCAGCGCGCCGCATCCCGGCCCGCGGCCGCCTGATGCCAAGCCCGACAGCCCGGCCGCCGCTGAGCCCCGCACCACAGTCCGGAGCCGCACGCCGACCACTACCCCCACTGCTGCGCTGGTCCACGCGACCAAGCCTCGACCTCGCGTCGAGACCGCTGCCCGCCGTGCCACATGCGTCGCCCGTGCCCACCGCCTGCGCCTCGCATGCGCCCGGCCTCTGCGCCGTTGCCGCCGCTGTTGCTGTGCCTGCGCCAACAACAAAGAAAAAAAAAAAAAAAAAACAACAGAAGAGAAAGCGACGCCTGCTCTCATGCAATCTCACAGCTCACGTGAGAGGAAAACCAAAGAGGAAAGAGAGCGAGAGAAAGGAAAGAGAGAGACAGACACCTCTCTCACGTGAACGGAATGCAGAGAAAAGGAAAGAGAGAGAGAGAGAAAGGAAAGAGAGAGAAGGACGATTTGCATGCATCCGACGGGTCCAGGAGGACTTGTGCGGAAAAATTCACCTGTTGGGTACTGTCGGACGGTTGTGATGCAGCCGGACTCGGATTTAGAGATTTCGGGAGAGCAGTCAGATTCCAACAATCTGCCGATTCGAGTCACCGTCAGAGAAGGAAAAAAAGCCACACCAAAAGGGTCTCGGTACCCTCTCGGTATGCTCTCGGTATGCTCTCGGTAACCACTCGGTATGCTCTCGGTACCCACTCGGTATGCACTCGGTACCCTCTCGGTATCCACTCGGTCGGAAAACGCACTGCATTTTCGGAAACACCCCCTTGGAAAACCGAGACTTTTTGGCTTGCACCAAAAGGGTCTCGGTACCCACCCGGTATGCTCTCGGTACCCACTCGGTATGCACTCGGTACCCTCTCGGTATCCACTCGGTCGGAAAACGCACTGTCTTTTCAGAAACACCCCCTCGTAAAACCGAGACTTTTTGGCTCGCGCCAAAAAGGGTCTCGGCATCGGCGGAAGAAGGCCCTGCTAATACGAACCGCGGCACCGACAACCCTCGCCAACCGTGCCAGGTTCCTAAAGCGTTTGCACCATGGAATCCCAGCCGACCCAAGGGGTCCTGACCCGACTGGGAGGGGGTAACTGTGGGTGCAAAAATTGTACCGGACCAGATCAGAGCAGCATGGGCCCGCGCAACGGCCCAAATGGGTAAGCCCGCCTGGGCTCACATGGGCCCACTCTACGAGGCTCGCAGATCAAGCCCTACCCCTTATTGGGCCCGAACAACGGCCCAATAAGGGCCCAGCAAGGAGGCCCAGAACCAGTGCCACGTCATCATCGCCACGTCATCACTGCCATATCGGGCACGTGCCTATGCTACAAAAGGACCCCCAAGGCATCCAGGAAGGGGGTTGGCCATTCAATCAGAGGAGGAGGATCCCAGAGCAAGTGCTAGAGCTCTATTCTCCCCACCTTGTTCTCTTCTAGTTGCTCCGTGCAACCCCACTGTACGAAGCTTCTCTCGGCCTGTCGAGAGAACGCTCAACCCTTTATATTCAAATTATAGTGAAGATCAGGTGGCACCTCTCGCCCGGAGACGTAGGTCGTAAGGCCGAACTCCGTCACCAATCCTTGTGTCATCATTCTTTACTCTCTCTATCTATTCTCCCATCTCTCTAACTCTACAAATCGTCCACATTCAATCAAGGCTGTGGGGTGGGGTTCCCGATCAAGGCGGCTCGGAAATTTCCCCCCACAAGACCCGCTGATGCTATATATTACAGTATCGGATTGCGGGTAGACCCGACACGACCCGTTGAATTTTAAACGGGTCTTCCCGGGTCTACCGTGTCCAGACCCTAAACACGGACCCAACCCGTTTATTAAACGAGTCTATCGTGCCGACCCGTTTACGACCCAAACCCGTTTAGCCCTGACCCAAACCCGCTTGTCGGGTCAGAAATTGCCAGCCCTAGTTAGACTGCTATATCCATGCTTCACCCTTGTATATCTTCGGTGGGTTTAATGAGTTGTAGGATGACTCGGTTTTAGTTTACAGATCTGCTTAGTAATTATTAAAACATGGCATGGCCGAATATGAAGGCCTACTTATATAGATCAGGAATGGATGTGCACATGTTTCGAGGCAAGATTTGCCTTGCATGCATCCTGAAGCTTGAAGAAGAATTTTTGAATCATTTTTGAATTTAATAATTTCTAATATTTGTATTATTGCAATAAAATATTAATTCATAAAAAAATAATATTTTTATTTTAAAATTATTATTTTAATCCAAAAATAGTATATTTTTAGATTTATTAATTATGAAGTTTTAAATATCTTTCAAAGAAAGATTTGGATAGTTTACATCTGAAAGATTATCTTTTAGATGTCGTTTTTTTATTAGTGATTATCTCTTGTAATCCTCGTTATAGGAATACTCTATGATGAAAAATTAATGAATTGTTACGAAAGGGAGAGAGGAAGGATACAAACGGGGATGGCGGCTGCGCACTCACGAATCCGTGAGGCATCTTGTTTATTCATAACACATATATAGAGAGTTAGGGATAAGGGATAGACGTGTCGGTTAGATATATCCCACCAAAGTGGGCAGTCATATATATATCCGTAACACTCCCCCTTGGATGCCCACTTTTCAAAACATTGCCTCGTTAAAACCTTACTAAGGAAAACCCAATGGGACAAAACCTTTAGTGAAGGAAAAAGAGTACAACACGTTCTTCAGGAACGTAGTTCTTCAGGAACAGATTCGTCTGGAATCTCAGATTCTTCTGGAATCTTAGTGGGTGCGACTTACACTGCCTCATTAAAACCTTTCGATGGGAAAACCCTGTGGGAAAAACCTTATCGCAGGAAAAAGAGTACAATGCGCAAAAAACATTCTTCTGGATGTCTCCATCTGCATCTGCAGGATGCTCCCCCTCATCTTTATCCTACATTCTATTACAAGCATTGCTTACATCAATCTTCAAAAGAAAAATACTCCCTCCCCCTAATACATTTAAGATGCTACTTCCCACCCTATTAATACATCAATTTAAAATAAAATTCACATGCTCTATTGGTGAAGTCTCCTCATGCCAATCTGATGCACCAACTTCTGGATTATAGACTTTGGAAGCGCCTTGGTGAAGAGATCTGTCAGGTTCTCAGTTGACTTCTCCTGCTTTATAATAGTCTCTTCATTCTCTTGGAGTTCATGGGTACAGAAGAATTTCGGGGAGAGTCGCCTTTGATGAAGCCACTTTGAATTTGAGCTAAACATGCTGCATTACTATTAAGAAACACATAACATATTTGTGATCTCCCGTTATGGGAATCAGATAAATAACCAGAGTCTGCATATCCAATTGGGTTAGCCCTTTTACATGAATAGTATAAACCAATGTCAAATGTCCCCTTTAGGTATCTAAATATGTGCTTTATACCATTCCAATTTCTATGTGTAGATGCAGAAATATATTTAACAAGTAGATTAACTGAAAATGGAATATCAGATCTAGTGCATTGAGATAAATAAATAATTGCACCTATTGCACTCAAATAAGGTACTTTAGGACCCACGGTACTTCAGGACCCAAGACGTCTTCATTTTCTTTTCTAGGCCTTTATAGGTCTTTGTTAACATCTAAAGACCTTACAACCATGGGTGTACTAAGTGGATAACACTTATCCGTATTAAATCTCTTCAGGAGATTTTCAGTATATTTTGTTTGATGGACTAAGGTCTCATCCTTATTGCGTTCGATCTGCAGGCCGAGGCAAAATTTGTCTCACCCAGGTCTTTCATTTCAAACTCCTTTTAAGATAGCCAGTAGTCTTCTCAATTTCTTCGGGAGATCCTATTAGATTTATATCATCTACATATACTGCTGCTATTGTAAATCCATTCTGGGATTTCTTAATAAATACGCATGGGCATATAATATTATTTTTATAGCCTTTCCTAGACAGATATTTACTGAGCCGATTGTACCACAATCTTCCGGATTGTTTCAGATCGTACAATGCTCGTTTTAATCTAATTAAATGCATATTTCTAGATTTGGAGTTTGGTAAATCAAATCCTTCAGGGATTTTCATATATATTTCACTGTCTAGGTTACCGTATAGGTAAATCAAATCCTTCAGGGATTTTACATGGTTCAGTATCATTATCATCACCCTTTATTATCTCATTTGTCGTAGTATATAAGAATATATTATCAACGATTATTTCTTTTCTATTCCATATTTCCCCTGAGTATGTGTAGAACACAGATATCTCATCATTGTTAGGTACCGGTACCTCTTTCCCAGTCTCTTCTAGTATCTGGGGCATAACCTCTTCCAGAGCGATATGCTTTAATTTGGGGAAATTGGATTTTTGATTCATGACATCTTCTGGACCGTCATGAATCCTCTCTTCAGGAGAGTTTATATTAAGAGTAGCTTCTTCAGGAGCTGTATGGTGTGATATGCTATTTAATCTCCTCTTCCAGGGAGCTAAATCTTTGGAACCTATAGGTCTGCCACGCTTCTAGCGTGTGTCAGACTCATTTACTGCCATTCTCCTAACGTCATGCTCACATTGGGGAGTCCTGGTCTAGATGAGACAGAGTGGAAGTATTCCACGATAATTCACGTCGTTCCTTCTTGGACGGGACGTTCATTATCTTTCTTATCTCCCCCTAACGACGGGAAGACTGTCTCATCAATGTGACAATCCGCAAATCTTGCGATAAAAATGTCACATGTTAAGGGTTCTAAATATTTGATAATGTGCTAAGGAATGACCACAAAAGTTTTCTACGATCGTTTTTATCATTATTGTCCTAGGATATCCTAGACGATCATGCCAGATATTTAAAATTATAGGATTATGGAGCTTCTGGCTCACTATTTGTCTTGGATTAGTACTGAGCTGTTGGCTCATGTTTTTATGTGACTCAACAATCCCAATGTGAGTGAAGTATATCCCTAAGGATAGATTGGAGAATTTCTCTAGAGTAAACTTCTGGTTTCCAACACTAGAGGTTATACATAAGAATTCATTGTTCCCTCGCTCAGGGTTTCTATGTGATACCCATTTACTCTTATATCTTTGAAATTGAGTAAGTTTCTTTTAGAGTTACTAGAGTATAAGGCAGATTTTATAAAGATATGGGTTCCATTAAATAACACTAGGTGTGCTCTATCGGAGCCTTCTATTATCCGAGCGAGGCCAGCTATAATCTATATACATGTCTCTCTTGGATTCCATTTCCTCACAGAGAAATAAAGTATTATTTGATATAAGGTTTTGACAACTTAGATATATAGGAAATGAGAAATATTTAATAAGAGAGATCTAAAAGATATCAAACAACCGAAATATCAATTATAATAAAGCAAACAATTATTCTGATAAAAATAAACGATATGACAGTCTAACAAGCAACTGAAATATTAACTACTAGAAATCAAACAGCTGTTCTAATAAACGATAGCAGTTTATCTCTAAAAATATCCTGTCCCCCCCTAGTTGTCGTTGAAGAAATCAGAAGTTGTGAGCTTGGTTTTTCCTTGCATCTCATTGAGTTCATCTTCAAGGAGGTCATCATTGTGGAGGGCAAACATTGCATTACCCTCAGCTTTCTGTGATGCTTGAAAGTTTGCCACCTCTTCTTTAGATGTACGACAGTTGCGAGACCAATGGCCTTCACGCCCACACTTGAAACAAGTGTCTGTAGGCCACTTATTAGAAGGAGAGTCTTCTGCCACTTGTTCTGCGTGCCAGGGCTTGTTACTCTGTTTCTTGAAATTTGTATTTTGCTGCGGATTGAGTCCACCTCTGCTGGGGTGGCCACGCCTGCCTCTACCTCGGTAGCCTCCTCTGCTGGGGTTGCCACCTCTGTCGCCCCTGCCACTTCTGCTGGAGTGGTTATGGCGACCACCTCTTCCAAACCTTCCTCTGCCTCTACCTCTGTGGTATCCTTCATTGGCATGCGCTTCAGGGAACGTCAATGCTCCAGTTGGTCTGGAGTTGTGATTCTTCATAAGAACTTTATTGTTCTCCTCTGCAACTAAGAGTACCGAAATCACATCTGATATTTTCTGAAAGTTTCGCTCCCGATATTATTGTTGCAGTAGGACGTTCGTTGCATGGAAGGTGGATAGAGTCTTATCGATCATCTGTCCTTGGGTAACTGGCTCTCCACATAGCTCAAGTCGGGACACGATGTTAAACATTGCAGAATTATATTCTGCGACCGATTTAAAATCTTGGTAGCGCAGGTTTATCCATTTATTCCTCGCTGCTGGGAGGATGACAGCCCTTTGATGATCATATCTATCCCGTAGGGATTCCCATAGAACTAAGGGGTCTTCAACGGTTAAATATTCGTTCTTCTGGTCTACATGTAGGTGACGATGCAGAAAGATTGTCGCTTTAGCCTTGTCTTCAGGACTAAGGCTTTCCGTGCATGTAGGCTTTATAATCGCCTTACCCAACTTGATTGATTGTAGATGGAGCTTAGCATCTAGCCTCCATGCTAAGTAATTATTGCCGTTGACATCAAGTGCGGCAAACTCTAACTTTGTAAGGTTAGATATCTGGGGACGGGATAGGAGCCTAGTTAATTGATAGATTAAAGACTATCGGATCCTAGGAACATCGAAATCCTAACCATTATGAAACTACTAGTTAAGATGTATCCATAGCCACATTGTACTGTCTCGGCTGACAAGGACCGAGCTCACACACAGGCTATGGATGAGGTTAAAGATTATCATTTTAACTAGTCAACATATGTCCATAAACAAATAGTATTCGGTATTGGCACTATTATAGTGAAAATCATTTTATCTAACAATGATAAAATTAATACACACTACGAGATATAAGATATCTATCTTGAATAACAAAGTGAAAAAATTGCCAACAAATAAAAATTACTTGAACTAGTTTAATCAAGCAAGATATCTACCAACTATATGTTCATATGCAAGTGATATGATATAAAGAAACACAATTAGAGTTTGTAAGATTGGATGATTCCAATGCATCCGGAGCAGTCCCAAAAGCTAAGATCCATATTTGGATCGTCTAGATCGGGTCTAGATCGAGTTCACAAGCATATAACTGAAATCGATGATTCATATTAAATATGTATTAAATTATTTAAATTGATAAGATCGGACCATACCGATGAATCCGGAATGGCCCAAATACTCAATAACCATATATAGATCGCTGAAAACGGATCTATATTGGACTCGAGATCACAATATCAAATTAAACGGTTCAGATTAAAAGCATATATTAAATAGTTTGAATTTGAAAAATCAGACCGTACCGATGCGTTCGGAACGGTTCAAATAGTCAAGATTCATTCTTAGATCAATCAGATCGGGCCAAGATTTGTCCCACAATCACAAAATAAAACGGACGGTCTAGATTAAATCAGATAGTAATGTATATGCGAATGCATACAACCTTAGATGGGTCGGGTTCGTATTAACCATATTCGGGTTGGGTCCGCACTAACCACAGTCGGGTCGGGTTCCGTACTAACCACAGTCGGGTCGGATCTGTACTAACCACAGTAAGGTTGGATTCCGTACTAACCACAGTCGGATCGGATCTGCATAATGCAGTCGGGTCGGATTCAAACCCAACAAAACCAAAAAAAAAAAACTGATAAAAACTGTTGGGTCGGGTGTAATAGTAATCGGGTTTAGTCACTGCACTAATACAAGTCAGGTTGTTTGGATGATAATTGGGTTTTAAATCAAAAAATCACCAATTAAGATACCACTGTTCATCTTCTTCCCGATAAGGTCGGAAAATCCTTAACCGATCAAAACACCGCCCAGCCCATGCGCCACTCGAGCCGCTCGGAATACCGTGATTCACGCACGCGTTGCCGTGATCGTCGCGCGCGTGCCATTACCGGCAGCCATTGTGGGTTCTATCGGAGCCGGACATCGGACGTTGCCTGAAACCGGCCGGGTTCGCCAGGAGCCCATCGTCGAACGCCGTGTGGAGTTCGACTGGTCTTCCTGGAGACCGACTTCGGACGCTGCCTGGGGTCCAAACGCCGGTCCTATCACGCGCATAGGCGCCGTACGTGCACAGGTCGCCGATCTCCGGCTTCAAGCGTGCATGCCCGTGCCGCCCGCCGTTGCTGTGCGATCCATAGGTCCGACGTTCGCCGTGCGAGAGTTACCTCCATCGTGGTGGCACTCGGACGATGCTAGCCCTGCCGACGAGATCGAGATCTCGTGGTCGGAGTGGTGAAACGGTGCTGTGTCAAGGTCGTTGCTTGGGCTGCCTTTGGGATCAAAGTCCCATGGCTCCGGTGGCGATCCAAAACATAGTCATGGCGTACCTTTTTACAAGAGTGCTTGACGCCGCTCGTTGCCACGAGATTCACCGTCGCGAAACTCGTCGTTGTGATGCTCCGTCTCTTTTGTTACTCCTCCTCTCTCTTGCGGTGTGGGATTGGCCGGGCTCCCTTGTATCGGTTGGACTTAGGCGAAGCGCCGTTTCAGTCGAACCTATGTATCGGGACACGTAGCTTTGTACTATTGTAGGTTAGTCGGCCGTGTCACAACGCGAACCGAACTAACTGTGGTGAGGCACTAGTGCATGTGTTCTTACATAACAACAGGAGCACGTGTGAGGCCAATGATTTGGAGTACTCAGCGTAGTACCCTTGTATCGGTTGGACTTAGGCAAAGCACCATTTCAGTCGAACCTACGTATCGGGATACGTAGCTTTGTACCGTTGCAGGTTAGGCGGTCGTGTCACAACGCGAGCCGAACTAACTATGGCATTGAGTAGAAGTCAAGATAGCATTTGATAGTCTTCGATATAACTTGAAACATATGTCATTTCATTAATAACTCGGAGGATGTTACATCATGAATTTCAGATAAGCGACATTCCGAGTTGTTGACAGTCGGCGGCCTTCTACTCTGATCGATGGATGGACTATTTCCCTTTGGTATCCATGGTTTTCTGAGACTCTATAAGTCTATCGCCTGACTACCTCGGCATCTTGGAGGCTCCATATTTGTCAGCCTGAGTGTTGTGAGCTTGAGCTGTTGGTCTTGTTGGTTCCTTATCAGAAAGGCGCTTCTCGAGGACACATTTCTTGCGAGCGACTTGATCGTCCTCTACCTCAATCTCCTTTTGAATTTGATCGAATAGCACTCAGAGGGAGGCAGGGGGATTGCGGATGAGGTCATTGTAGATGTGGAGGTCAAAGCGTAGGGCATTCTGGAATGCGAGCATGATAGCTTCATCATCGAGGTGATGTCCAGAGAGCGCAACATGCTCGTTCCGGAACCTCCGAGAGAACTCTCGGAGGGTTTTGTTCGATCCCATCCTGAGTCGTTAGAGGGAGTCCAGCTTCTTCTTCGGCTTGAGGTTCAGTCGATAGTGTTGAACGAAAAGATCTGCCAGATCCCTGAATTGACTTACCGAGGCCGTAGGGAGGTTGTGATACCAGTCCAGCGACATGTCATCTATATTGTCAGCAAAGGTGCGGCATAGAACCTGGTTATTGTGGTCGTACGATGTCAGTGCCTGTTTGAAGGTGAGGACGTGCAGTGGCAGTGTCGGATCTCCCTTTAAACAGTTGAACCTGGGGAGAGAGGGGGCTTTCCAACTTCGAGGAAACTAGGCTCGGAGAATGTGCTGATGAAGTGGCCCTTCGGAGGAGTGATTGTTCTGACAATCACCTCGTTGGTCGGAAAGATGTCTCGGAGGAAGAGGAGGCAAAGAGGGCATTGGAGTCCATCTCGTCATCCGATGCCCAACTAGGGTTTGATCACCATTGTAATGTTGCCGAATTTTGAAGCTGAGCCCATCATTCCGAACATTCCTCACGATGCAGGGCTCGGAGGATGACTCGGAGCCGAGAGACTTGGGATGGCAAGTAGACTCACTAAGACGCTCCCAGACAGTCAGCCTGGGAGGAATATGCGAGGGTCCTCTCGAGAGGGATTTGAGAGAACGTCGAGGGATGTCGACGACGGATTGTCTGGAAGGAGCAGAAGATTTGTCAATCGATCGGCAGACGTCTGCTCCGTCTTTGATGCTAGCGGCAAACCATGGGAGGTCAGTTTCTGCTTCGACGGTAATCTGTCGGAGGGAGTCTCTTTCCACCATGAGAGCGGCATTTTGCTTCATGAGGGTGAGGAGTTGATAGTCCTCTGCTGTGATATAGTATGACGCTTGAGCACCGGTACGGGAGAGACGTGTGCTTTCCCCAAGTACTAAGGAATTTGACCAGCGAGTTGAGGTGACTATCGAGGTTGAGCTTGGGCGGCGCGATCAACCGATCGACGGGCGACTCCTTGAATTAACAGCAAGTTGTTGTTTCGGGTGTTGGCTCGTTGCGAACCGACGACTCATTGAGCGAGTCATCGGATGTTGGGCGTATGGGTGCATGTTGTTTTCATCCAGTTGGTCCATCGGTGTCTTTGCCATCTAGGTGTAGCGATGGAGAGAGACGGATTACTCGAGCAACCAGTAGCTACTATCGGAGGAGTTGGGAAGCTTAGAAGTTGTAAGTTGAGAGGATAGATATCCCACAGATGGCGCCAAACTGTGGGGGAGGATTTCGGTCGTCGTACGTGACCCTCCTCCAACAGTCGATTGAAGGTTTGACCCTTCGGGATGTGGCGCGCTTCGAAGCGCTGAGTTGTGACTTGCTGGAATGTCACACAAGCACTATAGAGTAGAAAGGTAGAGTTGACACTAGATGTGGTGACGAAGTTCAGGCGAAGCCTACGTCTCCGTGCGGTAAGACGCAACCTTTGAATCCACTATCTCTGAATGAAGTAGAGCTACTCTCGACAAGCCGAGGAGTGCTTCTTACAAGAAGACAAAGGGTGGAGAGGGGATCTGAAAACCAGAAAGCTCAGGGAGCTCTGGAAAACAGAAAGTGGGATTATGGTTTGGATTTTGGGATCCCGAATCATTTACAGGGTTTGCTATTTATAACGGCTTAGTTTATCTGGGAATATTTCATAAATATCCGGGGTTTGGTAAATACCTGGGGGGATTTACCAGACCCCAGATAGTGCAAGTGGGTCCTAGACAGGGCTGCGGGTCCCACCGTCATATCCATGGGCCCCATATAGGACTGTGGGTCCCACCATTGGACTCGTAGGCCCCAGGCAGGGCTGTGGGTCCCACCATTGGACTCGTGGGTCCCTGGCAGGGTCGCGGGTCCCACCGTTGGACTCGTGGACCACAGGCAGGGCTGTGGGTCTCACCGTTGGACTCGTGGACCACAGGCAGGGCTGTGGGTCCCACCGTTGGGCGTTAGCCAGATTTTGCACCCACACAAGCCGGTAGAGCGCAAGGCGAATCGGTGGAGTGCAAGGGTGAAAGAGAGGCAGGCCGGCAGAGTGCAAGGCGGACCGGTAAAGTGCATAGCGCTGGGCACAAGTGCAGGCACAGGCAGACCGGTAGAGCGCATGGGCATAGGTCGGCCGGCAGAGCACAAAGCATAGGTAGGTCGAACCGGAAGAGTGCCGACAGAGCGCAGTGCACGAGTGCAGGGGCAGGCGAACCGACAAAGCTCAAGGGTGCAAGAAGCAAGTGCAGGGCACATGCAAACTGACATAGTGCAAGGGCACAGGGCATGAGTACAGGCGCATGCAGGTCAACAGAGCACAATACGCAAGCAGGTCGGTAGAGAGCAAGGTTCTAGCAGGCCGACAAGACACAAGCCGACAGGACGACAAAACGCAGGCGGGCTGGCTGAGTGCAAGGCACGAATGCAGGCACAGGCGGATAGGCAAAGCACAATGGCATAGATCGGTCGGCAGAGCGCAAAGGGTAGGTAGGCCGACAGAGTGCAAGGCGCAGGCAAGCCGACAGAGCGCAAGGTAGACCGGTAAAGTGCAGGACGCAGGGCACGAGTGCAGATGCTGGCGGACCGGTAGTGCGTAGGGCGCATGCGACCGGTAGAACGTAGGACGCAAACGAACGAGGCTGGTAGAGCGCAAGGCGGACCGGCGGAGTGCAAGGGCGCAGAGAGGCAAGCCGGTAGAGCGCAAGGTGGATCGGTAAAGTGCAGAGTGCAAACGGCCGGACTAAAAGAGCACCGACAGAGTGCAGGGCGCAAGTACAAGGCGCAAGTGGCCGGACCGGAAGAGCACCGACAAAGGGAGGGCACGGGATGTCGGCGGGCTTCTTTAGAAGGAGTTGGAATGTCGTGGGTGAAGATATTTCTCGTTTCATGACTGGGGTCATGCCTGAGTATCTCATGCACACCAGCATAGCTCTTAGTAATGTAATGTGTTATACAAAATCATCACCAAGATCTTGGCTAGCAGGATGAAGTTGTCGATGAAGATCATCTCACCCCATCAGACCGTTTTTGTCCTAGGTTGTCGGATTTTGGACAACACAGTGCTCGTGCAAGAAGTCATTCACACGATGAGAAGAACATTAGGCCGCAGCAAGGTTACTGTGCGTTCGAGATGGAAACAGAACATTTTTTGGTTCGATCTTTGAATAAACCGGTTCGGTTGGAAAATTCTATTAAAAAATAAATTACACACTATTTTTAGGAAACATAGGATGATTAGGTTTTGAACACGACCTATGGTTTAAAAACCTATGAACATACCTTTTTAAGATGTATTTATTAAGTATCTATTTTAAAATACCTATTTCTCAAGCGGTTCAAACGGTTGAACAGGGCCGGACCGGATGCATTTTTGGTTCGTCTTCTTCTGGTCCGGTTTTAAAAACATTGCCACGGGCTATTTTTGCATTAGTCTCGCTACTGACCCCTTGCGTCCGGAAAGGTGTCTTCTGGCTTGTGATACATCCCCGTTGTGTTGTTTGACCTTGGTAAGTTTTTTTTTTTGGTATCCAAATTACAATACAGAGAACAGGTCATGGAGGGAGCAAAGAACCCCCTACGGCCTGACAAAACAACATGGACCAATATCTCGGAGCAAAGAACTCCCTACGGTAAGTTATGCTTGTTGCTACGGTGTCTTGTACGTAATTGCTACGGTGTCTTGTACGTAATTGCCACGAGTCCCCCTTTGCTTGTGCTTCAACTCCTGGCTGCTTTTGAGTAGCCTCGACCCTCTTGTGTTGATGTTGTTTACTTCCCTTGAGTTAGTCTACATCTGTCTTTCTTTCCATAAAAACACCGAGCTGGGGTGAATATTTTATGCGCCCACACTTATTTGTAGCTTCATCACCAAAAATCTGATAATTTTTCTTAGAAGCCGAGATTGGATATGCAACTAGGATTGGCCTTTTGACCATATTTTTAAATGACAGAAACAATTTTATCTTTAAAAACATTGGAAAAAATGGCTTGTGATTGTTTTTTTTTTTTGAGAACCCGTCGATGTGACGGAGGGTTAGGCATCCCCCAACCCCTTTTTCACCCCATAGCGTCTCATTCGTGGGAGGGTTAAGGTAGCCCCATACAAGTTATTAATTCGATTCAAGCGGGAATCAATCCCCCCCGTCCTTTCTCGAGACTCTGCTTATCGGAATATAGTACCACATCAATAAGGAAAGCGGGGTGTTCCCTCCTCCCTTCCAGACGTAGGCCTTTTGGACCACTCGGATGTTGTTACATGCACTTTGAATTAAAGGCCCGATAAACCATATCATAACGACCAAAACTTTCCATATAACGTACTAGTATATTAATAGAATCATCTCATACAGGGCACCATGAAGGTTTCCAATAGTTCCCAGCTGCAATCCCGCTGACGAGATGATGATGTGGCAAGCGGGCGTGACGTGTCCAACAATGGGTGCGAAAGGGAGGTGATCAGGGATCATCTGATCATCCAACATTCAGCAGCGGTCACACTGGATAAGGAATGCTTTCGAGAGATCTGGATCGTGGACCACAATTCACTTCATGCAACCCTTATCTAAATGTGCCAAGTGTACACACGCCTAGCCCAACACTTAGCGTGGGTCCATCGAAGGGAGTCCCCTTGCAATTCAAAACTTGAGCAATCTCCTTGTTGGTGCCTGAGCTGAGATTCTCTGTCTCGGAAACGAGATGCAAAGCAGCGAGGATGAAAATTATAGCAGGTTCTCTAAACTTTGATAGCTACTTCGATGCGCTCACAGTTATTACGAGTGACGGCCTTTTGTCTATTTTGGAATCACCAAGGCTAGATGGGCTGTCGGCAGGCTTCTTTAAAAGGAGTTGGAATGTCGTGGGTGAAGATATTTCTCGTTGTGTTAGGAATTTCTTCACGACTGGGGTCATGCCTGAGTATCTCAAGCACACCAACAGAGCTCTTATTAATGTAATGTGTTATACAAAATCATCACCAAGATCTTGGCTAGCAGGATGAAGTTGTGGATGAAGATCATCTCACCCCATCAGAGCGCTTTTGTCCCAGGTTGTCGGATTTTGTTGGACAACACAGTGCTCGTGCAAGAAGTCACTCACACGATGAGAAGAACATTAGGCCGCGGCAAGGTTACTGTGCGCTCAAGATGGATATATCTAAAGCTTTTTGATCGAGTCGAATGGGATTTTCTGATCACTGCTATTAGAGGTATAGGCTTCAAAATCGCTTTTGTGATTTTATTAAAACTTTTATTACAACCCCTTCATTTTCTATTCTCATCGATAGCCAGTTGGAAGGTCACTATGTAGCTCAGAGAGGGCTTCATCAAGGTTGTCCCTACATTTCCCTTATTTTGCTCAGATATGATGTCCAGATTGCTTCTAATCAAGGAAGAGAAGGGTCTTTATGCAAGGAGTTATGTTGGGAAAAAGAGGGCCTTCTGTCTCTCACCTAATGTTTGCAGATGACGAGAGCTCTGCCAACACGGGATGAGCTTCGGAAGAGAATGGATCGAATTGAAGACGCTTGCCATTTTGTAAGAGGTAGCTAGAATCTGAGTAGGGGAATTACTCAGGATATTTGCCAGCTTGTTGGTTCTTGCGTGTCAGCATGGCAGAAACTTCCGAAAGTGATCGTCCGATGGATCCCGAGGGTAGAGAATAGTGTGGTGCACTGGTTGGCTAATGCGGCGAGGACGCAGGGTATGGTGGGATTTTGGGATAATGATGTCCCTAGGGTTATCTCGGTCCGGGTTAAGGAGGACCTGCAGGTTATGATGTAATAACCAGTATCTTATATACCAAAAAAAAAAGCTAGGATCTGTTGCTCACATCTTCTACACTTGTGAATTTGCAGAGGTGGTTTGGCTTGGATCAACCATCCAGCCTAGTGTCTGCAACCATCATCGAAACTTTCAAGAATGGTTATCTTACTTGCTCGGAGTCTCCAACCCCGGATTCGATCTGTTCGATAGTGCTGCCATTACCCCTTGGCACATTTGGAAAGCCAGAAACTCAGGCCCTTTCTGGATTGTATTCCGATTCTCGGATTCTCGGATTCTGCATCCAAAAAGGGGGTCCATCGGTGTCTTTGCCCATACGGGTTAGACTATTAAATCCATATTCCACCCATGTATATATCTGGTCGGTTTAATGAGTTATAGAATGGGTCGGTTTTGGTTGACATCTTATTAATTAGTAATTGTCAACACATGGGATGGCTGAATATGAAGACCTATTGATAATCACTTTATTTGGGATGATTCTTCATTTGGTCTGTTACGAAGAGAGAGGGAGAGAGAGACTAGGGTTTGGGGAGAAAACTCATTGTATTATCACATTGTGTATCTCATTACATAAGACTACCTCTCCTAATATAGAGAGAGAACGCACACCATTACAATACCACAACTAAGGTGGGACTAATAGTAACTCTCATCTAATACCCTCTGTCAAACTGATGTAAGGTATAAACCGACATCAGTTTGCTTAATAAAAGAAATGAAAAAGAAAAAAAAAATTACATCAAAGATCCATAACTTTGAGAGGACCCGAGAGCCGGCACAAGAGTGGCCGAAAAGAGAAGATCCATGCGACCAGGGAAAAAGATGATAGAAATAGGCCGGATAAGACAACGACCAAGAAGAGAGGCCCCAGAGGGAGAGGATCTTGATCGGAAGGAGGGAGAGGATCTCGATCGGCAGGGCACAGGCGGGCCAGTAAAGCGTAGGGCGTAAAAGGACCAGTAGACCACAGAGCGCAAAGGGGCAGGTCAGTAGAGCGCAAGGCAGATCGGCGGAGTGCAAGGGCGCAGAGAGGCAGGCCGGTAGAGCGCAAGGCGGACCGGTAAAGTGCAGAGCGCAGGGCACAAGTGCAGGCGCAGGCGAACCGATAGAGTGCAAGGCATAGGTCGGCCAGCAGAGCACAAAGCGTAGGTATGTCGAACCGAAAGAGTGCCGACAGAGCGTAGGGCAGGAGTGCAGGGGCAGGCAAACCGACAAAGCACAAGGGCGCAAGAAGTAAATGCAGGGCGCAAGCAAACCGACAAAGCGCAAGGGCGCAGGGCACGAGTGCAGGCGCAGGCAGGCCGATAGAGCACAATGCGCAAACAGGTCGGTAGAGAGCAAGGTTCTAGCAGGATGACAAGACACAAGCAGACAGGATGGCAAAGCGCAGGCGGATCGGTAGAGCACAAGGGCATAGATCGGCCGACAGAGCGCAAAGCACAAGTAGGCCAACAGAGTGCAAGTCACAGGCAAGCCGGCAAAGCACAAGGCGGACCAGTAAAGTGCAGGGCGCAACGCACGAGTGCAGGCGCTGGCAGACCGGTAGAGCGTAGGGCGCAGGCGAACCAGTATAACGTAGGACGCAAACGAAGGAAACCGGTAGAGCGCAAGGTGAATCGACGGAGTGCAAGGGCGCAGAGAGGCAAGCCAGTAGAGCGCAAGGTGGATCGGTAAAGTGCAGAGCACAAGCGGCCGGACTGGAAGAGCACCGACAAAGCGCAGGGCTCGAGTGCAGGACGCATGCGCGAGTGTAGGGTGCAAGCGGCCGGACCAGAAGAGCACCGACAGAGCGAGGGCACGGGCTATCAGCGGGCTTCGTTAAAAGGAATTGGAATGTCGTGGGTGAAGATATTTCTCGTTTCACGACTGGGGTCATGCCTGAGTATCTCATGCACACCAGCATAGCTCTTAGTAATGTAATGTGTTATACAAAATCATCAAAAAGATCTTGGCTAGCAGGATAAAGTTGTCGATGAAGATCATCTTACCTCATCAGAGCGGTTTTGTCCCAAGTTGTCGGATTTTGGACAACACAGTGCTCGTGCAAGAAGTCATTCACATGATGAGAAGAACCGCGGCAAGGTTACTGTGCGCTCAAGATGGAGCCAGAACATGTTTTGGTTCGATCTTTGAATAAACCGGTTCGGTTGGAAAATTCCATTAAAAAATAAATTACACACTATTTTTTGGGAAAAATAGGATGATTAGGTTTTGAACACGACCTATGGTCTAAAAACCAATAAAAATACATTTTTAACCAATGAATCATAGTTTTATTAGATGTATTTATTAAGTATCTATTTTAAAATACCTATTTCTCAAGCGGTTCAAACGGTTGAACAGGGCCGGACCGGATGCTTTTTCGGTTCATCTTCTGGTCTGGTTTTAAAAACATTGCCACATGATGTTTTTGCAGTAGTCGCGCTGCTGACCCCTTGCGTCCGGAAAGGTGTCTTTTGGCTTGTGATACATCCCCGTTGTGTTGTTTGACCTTGGTAAGTTTTTTTTTTGTACCCAAATTACAGTACAGAGAACAGGTCATGGAGGGAGCAAAGAACCCCCTACGGTCTGACAAAACAACATGGACCAATATCTCGGAGCAAAGAACCCCCTACGGTAAGTTATGCTTGTTGCTACGGTGTCTTGTACGTAATTGCCACGAGTCCTCCTTTGCTTGTGCTTTCGTGCGGTCCCAGACTTGTCCTTTTGGATGCCTTGGCCTAGTATCAACTCCTGGCTGCTTTTGAGTAGTCTCGACCCTCTTTGTGTTGATGTTGTTCACTTCCCTTGAGCTAGTCTACATCTGTCTTTCTTTCCATAAAAACACCGAGCTGGGGTGAATATTTTATGCACCCACACTTATTTGTAGCTTCATCACCAAAAATCTGATAATTTTTCTTAGAAGCTGAGATTGGATATGCAACTAGGATTGGCCTTTTGACCATATTTTTAAATGATAGAAACAATTTTATCTTTAAAAATATTGGAAAAAATGGCTTGTGATTGTATTTTTTTTTAGAACTCGTCGATGTGATGGAGGGTTAGGCAGCCCCCGACCCCTTTTCACCCCATAGCATCTCATTCGTGGGAGGGTTAAGGTAGTCACCTACAAGTTATTAATTGGATGCAAGCGGGAATTGATCCCCCCTCCCCCCCGTCATTTCTCGAGACTCTACTTATCGGAATATAGTCCGACATCGGTAAGGAAAGCGGGTGTTCCCTCCTCCCTACCAGAGGTAGGCCTTTTGGAGCACTCGGATGTTGTTACATGCACTTTGAATTAAAGGCCCGACAAACCATATCATAATGACCAAAACTTTCCATATAACGTACTAGTATATTAATAGAATCATCTCATACAGGGCACCATGGAGTTCATGGATTTACGGAAGAGAATCCATTATTGAACATTGCTAAGAAACAGAAGAGCCCCTCCCCCCTTATTCATAGCCCCATACTTATAGAGACGATCCACCGCTCTGAAGCTAGCACTTCAAATCGGCGGTTGTCCGCCGCCGACGCACAGCTTCTCTCCCACTTGCAGATCATCGCAATTGACACCAGGGTTCAAAGCACGGAAAGCATCTTCGCTCAAATTGTCCTTAGTCCAAATTGCATAGCATGTGTCTCCAGCTACCACCTCGTAGGGTGTTCCACAAGTTCCCGAATTGCCAGGATCTGTCGGCGGTGCTTGGACGGGATCCGAGATTCCAAATCCGACTTTTCGCCGCAAGAATTAGATAAAGAAGATTGGTAAGAAGATTATTATTATTACTACCAAATACATGATAAGAGTACGGTACAACTTACCATAGACGGCGAGCAGGAGAGAGAGAACGAGGGCCGATTTGAGGAACATGGTAACCTTGGCCATCGATCTTCTTCTTTTTCGCCGAACTGCTCTTCTATGTTTGCTGCATAACCTCCCCCGCTTATATAGTGTGCTCATAGCTAATGACCAAGAAACTAAAAAACAAGTGAGTTGAGTCTATTTCGTGATAGGTTGTTTCTCTTGCCCTATTGTGTGAGAATTTTGTGCATGATGCAAGGCTGATTATCTGCTGGATTCAGATGACATTATTTAGCAAACTATTTAGAAACTATAGGACATTTTACTAAGTACAAAAAAACATGGAATAGTTTGTTGTTTTTCAAAGTGGTTATTTGTCTTTTGTACAATTTAAATATCAGATATACCATTATATAAAGTTTAAAGATAGAAATGAGAAGTGTGAATGTTTATAATTTACAGTGTGTCATGACCAATATAGGTTAGACGTAGGGGTGGCAATGGGTCGTGTCGGGTTGGGTTCGTGTCGTGTCCCAAACCCCTATACCTGGACCCGACCCTTTTAACTAATTGTGTCTAGATCCTAAACCCGTACCCGACCTGTTTATAAACGGGTAGACCGGATAAGACCCGTTTACCACACGGGTTTATTCAGTTGACCCAATCCGACTCGACCCGACCTAACCCGATAGACCCGCTGATGCTATATATTACAGTATCGGATTGCGGGTAGACCCGACACGACCCGTTGAATTTTAAACGGGTCTTCCCGGGTCTACCGTGTCCAGACCCTAAACACAGACCCGACCCGTTTATTAAACGAGTCTATCGTGCCAACCCGTTTACGACCCGTACCCGTTTAGCCCTGACCCAAACCCGCTAACTTTGTGTCGGGTCAGAAATTGCCAGCCCTAGTTAGACTGCTATATCCATGCTTCACCCTTGTATATCTTCGGTGGGTTTAATGAGTTGTAGGATGACTCGGTTTTAGTTTACAGATCTGCTTAGTAATTATTAAAACATGGCATGGCCGAATATGAAGGCATACTTATATAGATCAGGAATGGATGTGCACATGTTTCGAGGCAAGATTTGCCTTGCATGCATCCTGAAGCTTGAAGAAGAATTTTTGAATCATTTTTGGATTTAATAATTTCTAATATTTGTATTATTGCAATAAAATATTAATTCATAAAAAAATAATATTTTTATTTTAAAATTATTATTTTAATCCAAAAATAGTATATTTTTAGATTTATTAATTATGAAGTTTTAAATATCTTTCAAAGAAAGATTTGGATAGTTTACATCTGAAAGATTATCTTTTAGATGTCGTTTTTTTATTAGTGATTATCTCTTGTAATCCTCGTTATAGGAATACTCTATGATGAAAAATTAATGAATTGTTACGAAAGGGAGAGAGGAAGGATACAAACGGGGATGGCGGCTGCGCACTCACGAATCCGTGAGGCATCTTGTTTATTCATAACACATATATAGAGAGTTAGGGATAAGGGATAGACGTGTCGGTTAGATATATCCCACCAAAGTGGGCAGCCATATATATATCCGTAACACTCCCCCTTGGATGCCCACTTTTCAAAACATTGCCTCGTTAAAACCTTACTAAGGAAAACCCAATGGGACAAAACCTTTAGTGAAGGAAAAAGAGTACAACACGTTCTTCAGGAACGTAGTTCTTCAGGAACAGATTCGTCTGGAATCTCAGATTCTTCTGGAATCTTAGTGGGTACGACTTACACTGCCTCATTAAAACCTTTCGATGGGAAAACCCTGTGGGAAAAACCTCATCGCAGGAAAAAGAGTACAATGCACAAAAAACATTCTTCTGGATGTCTCCATCTGCATCTGCAGGATGCTCCCCCTCATCTTTATCCTACATTCTATTACAAGCATTGCTTACATCAATCTTCAAAAGAAAAATACTCCCTCCCCCTAATACATTTAAGATGCTACTTCCCACCCTATTAATACATCAATTTAAAATAAAATTCACATGCTCTATTGGTGAAGTCTTCTCATGCCAATCTGATGCACCAACTTCTGGATTATAGACTTTGGAAGCGCCTTGGTGAAGAGATCTGTCAGGTTCTCAGTTGACTTCTCCTGCTTTATAATAGTCTCTTCATTCTCTTGGAGTTCATGGGTACAGAAGAATTTCGGGGAGAGTCGCCTTTGATGAAGCCACTTTGAATTTGAGCTAAACATGCTGCATTACTATTAAGAAACACATAACATATTTGTGATCTCCCGTTATGGGGATCAGATAAATAACCAGAGTCTGCATATCCAATTGGGTTAGCCCTTTTACATGAATAGTATAAACCAATGTCAAATGTCCCCTTTAGGTATCTAAATATATGTTTTATACCATTCCAATTTCTATGTGTAGATGCAGAAATATATTTAACAAGTAGATTAACTGAAAATGGAATATCAGATCTAGTGCATTGAGATAAATAAATAATTGCACCTATTGCACTCAAATAAGGTACTTTAGGACCCACGGTACTTCAGGACCCAAGACGTCTTCATTTTCTTTTCTAGGCCTTTATAGGTCTTTGTTAACATCTAAAGACCTTACAACCATGGGTGTACTAAGTGGATAACACTTATCCGTATTAAATCTCTTCAGGAGATTTTCAGTATATTTTGTTTGATGGACTAAGGTCTCATCCTTATTGCGTTCGATCTGCAGGCCGAGGCAAAATTTGTCTCACCTAGGTCTTTCATTTCAAACTCCTTTTAAGATAGCCAGCAGTCTTCTCAATTTCTTCGGGAGATCCTATTAGATTTATATCATCTACATATACTGCTGCTATTGTAAATCCATTCTGGGATTTCTTAATAAATACACATGGGCATATAATATCATTTTTATAGCCTTTCCTAGACAGATATTTACTGAGCCGATTGTACCACAATCTTCCGGATTGTTTCAGATCGTACAATGCTCGTTTTAATCTAATTAAATGCGTATTTCTAGATTTGGAGTTTGGTAAATCAAATCCTTCAGGGATTTTCATATATATTTCACTGTCTAGGTTACCGTATAGGTAAATCAAATCCTTCAGGGATTTTACATGATTCAGTATCATTATCATCACCCTTTATTATCTCATTTGTCATAGTATATAAGAATATATTATCAACGACTATTTCTTTTTTATTCCATATTTCCCCTGAGTATGTGTAGAACACAGATATCTCATCATTGTTAGGTACCGGTACCTCTTTCCCAGTCTCTTCTAGGATCTGGGGCATAACCTCTTCCAGAGCGATATGCTTTAATTTGGGGAAATTGGATTTTTGATTCATGACATCTTCCGGACCGTCATGAATCCTCTCTTCAGGAGAGTTTATATTAAGAGCAGCTTCTTCAGGAGCTGTATGGTGTGATATGCTATTTAATCTCCTCTTCCAGGGAGCTAAATCTTTGGAACCTATAGGTCTGCCACGCTTCTGGCGTGTGTCCGACTCATTTACTGCCATTCTCCTAACGTCATGCTCACATTGGGGAGTCCTGGTCTAGATGAGACAGAGTGGAAGTATTCCACGATAATTCACGTCGTTCCTTCTTGGACGGGACGTTCATTATCTTTCTTATCTCCCCCTAACGACGGGAAGACTGTCTCATCAATGTGACAATCCGCAAATCTTGCGAAAAAAATGTCACATGTTAAGGGTTCTAAATATTTGATAATGTGCTAAGAAATGACCACAAAAGTTTTCTACGATCGTTTTTATCATTATTGTCCTAGGATATCCTAGACGATCATGCCAGATATTTAAAATTATAGGATTATAGAGCTTCTGGCTCACTATTTGTCTTGGATTAGTACTGAGTTGTTGGCTCATGTTTTTATGTGACTCAACAATCCCAATGTGAGTGAAGTATATCCTTAAGGATAGATTGGAGAATTTCTCTAGAGTAAACTTCTGGTTTCCAACATTAGAGGTTATACATAAGAATTCATTGTTCCCTCGCTCAGGGTTTCTATGTGATACCCATTTACTCTTATATCTTTGAAATTGAGTAAGTTTCTTTTAGAGTTACTAGAGTATAAAGCAGATTTTATAAAGATATGGGTTCCATTAAGTAACACTAGGTGTGCTCTATCGGAGCCTTCTATTATCCGAGCGAGGCCAGCTATAATCTATATACATGTATCTCTTGGATTCCATTTCCTCACAGAGAAATAAAGTATTATTTGATATACGGTTTTGACAACTTAGATATATAGGAAATGAGAAATATTTAATAAGAGAGATCTAAAAGATATCAAACAACCGAAATATCAATTATAATAAAGCAAACAATTATTCTGATAAAAATAAACGATATGACAGTCTAACAAGCAACTGAAATATTAACTACTAGAAATCAAACAGCTGTTCTAATAAACGATAGCAGTTTATCTCTAAAAATATCCTGTCCCCCCCTAGTTGTCGTTGAAGAAATCAGAAGTTGTGAGCTTGGTTTTTCCTTGCATCTCATTGAGTTCATCTTCAAGGAGGTCATCATTGTCGAGGGCAAACATTGCATTACCCTCAGCTTTCTGTGATACTTGAAAGTTTGCCACCTCTTCTTTAGATGTTCGACAGTTGCGAGACCAATGGCCTTCACGCCCACACTTGAAACAAGTGTCTGTAGGCCACTTATTAGAAGGAGAGTTTTCCGCCACTTGTTCTGCGTGCCAGGGCTTGTTACTCTGTTTCTTGAAATTTGTATTTTGCTGCGGATTGAGTCCACCTCTGCTGGGGTGGCCACGCCTGCCTCTACCTCGGTAGCCTCCTCTGCTGGGGTTGCCACCTCTATCGCCCCTGCCACTTCTGCTGGAGTGGTTATGGCGACCACCTCTTCCAAACCTTCCTCTGCCTCTACCTCTGTGGTATCCTTCATTGGCATGCGCTTCAGGGAACGTCAATACTCCAGTTGGTCTGGAGTTGTGATTCTTCATAAGAACTTTATTGTTCTCCTCTGCAACTAAGAGTACCGAAATCACATCTGATATTTTCTGAAAGTTTCACTCCCGATATTGTTATTGCAGTAGGACGTTCGTTGCATGGAAGGTGGATAGAGTCTTATCGATCATCTGTCCTTGGGTAACTGGCTCTCCACATAGCTCAAGTCGGGACACGATGTTAAACATTGCAGAATTATATTCTACGACCGATTTAAAATCTTGGTAGCGCAGGTTTATCCATTTATTCCTCGCTGCTGGGAGGATGACAGCCCTTTGATGATCATATCTATCTCGTAGGGATTCCCATAGAACTAAGGGGTCTTCAACGGTTAAATATTCGTTCTTCAGTTCTACATGTAGGTGATGACGCAGAAAGATTGTCGCTTTAGCCTTGTCTTCAGGACTAAGGCTTTCCGTGCATGTAGGCTTTATAATCGCCTTACCCAACTTGATTGATTGTAGATGGAGCTTAGCATCTAGCCTCCATGCTAAGTAATTATTGCCGTTGACATCAAGTGCGGCAAACTCTAACTTTGTAAGGTTAGATATCTGGGGACGGGATAGGAGCCTAGTTAATTGATAGATTAAAGACTATCGGATTCTAGGAACATCGAAAGCCTAACCATTATGGAACTACTAGTTAAGATGTATCCATAGCCACATTGTACTATCTCGGCTGACAAGGACCGAGCTCACACACAGGCTATGGATGAGGTTAAAGATTATCATTTTAACTAGTCAACATATGTCCATAAACAAATAGTATTCGGTATTGGCACTATTATAGTGAAAATCATTTTATCTAACAATGATAAAATTAATACACACTACGAGATATAAGATATCTATCTTGAATAACAAAGTGGAAAAATTGCCAACAAATAAAAATTACTTGAACTAGTTTAATCAAGCAAGATATCTACCAACTATATGTTCATATGCAAGTGATATGATATAAAGAAACACAATTAGAGTTTGTAAGATTGGATGATTCCAATGCATCCGGAGCAGTCCCAAAAGCTAAGATCCATATTTGGATCGTCTAGATCGGGTCTAGATCGAGTTCACAAGCATATAACTGAAATCGATGATTCATATTAAATATGTATTAAATTATTTAAATTGATAAGATCGGACCATACCGATGAATCCGGAATGGCCCAAATACTCAATAACCATATATAGATCGCTGAAAACGGATCTATATTGGACTCGAGATCACAATATCAAATTAAACGGTTCAGATTAAAAGCATATATTAAATAGTTTGAATTTGAAAAATCAGACCGTACCGATGCGTTCGGAACGGTTCAAATAGTCAAGATTCATTCTTAGATCAATCAGATCGGGCCAAGATTTGTCCCACAATCACAAAATAAAACGGACGGTCTAGATTAAATCAGATAGTAATGTATATGCGAATGCAGACAAACTTAGATGGGTCGGGTTCGTATTAACCATAGTCGGGTTGGGTCCGCACTAACCACAGTCGGGTCGGGTTCCGTACTAACCACAGTCGGGTCGGATCTGTACTAACCACAGTAAGGTTGGATTCCGTACTAACCACAGTCGGATCGGATCTGCATAATGCAGTCGGGTCGGATTCAAACCCAACAAAACCAAAAAAAAAAAAAACTGATAAAAACTGTTGGGTCGGGTGTAATAGTAATCGGGTTTAGTCACTGCACTAATACAAGTCAGGTTGTTTGGATGATAATTGGGTTTTAAATCAAAAAATCACCAATTAAGATACCACTGTTCATCTTCTTCCCGATAAGGTCGGAAAATCCTTAACCGATCAAAACACCGCCCAGCCCATGCGCCACTCGAGCCGCTCGGAATACCGTGATTCACGCACGCGTTGCCGTGATCGTCGCGCGCGTGCCATTGCCGGCAGCCATTGCGGGTTCTATCGGAGCCGGACATCGGACGTTGCCTGAAACCGGCCGGGTTCGCTAGGAGCCCATCGTCGAACGCCGTGTGGAGTTCGACTGGTCTTCCCGGAGACCGACTTCGGACGCCGCCTGGGGTCCAAACGCCGGTCCTATCACACGCATAGGCGCCGTACGTGCACAGGTCGCCGATCTCCGGCTTCAAGCGCGCATGCCCGTGCCGCCCGCCGTTGCTGTGCGATCCACAGGTCCGACGTTCGCCGTGCGAGAGTTACCTCCATCGTGGTGGCGCTCGAACGATGCTAGCCCTGCCGACGAGATCGAGATCTCATGGTCGGAGTGGTGAAACGGTGCTGTGTCAAGGTCGTTGCTTGGGCTGCCTTTGGGATCAAAGTCCCATGGCTCCGGTGGCGATCCAAAACATAGTCATGGCATACCTTTTTACAGGAGTGCTTGACGCCGCTCGTCGCCACGAGATTCACCGTCGCGAAACTCGTCGTTGTGATGCTCCGTCTCTTTCGTTACTCCTCCTCTCTCTTGCGGTGTGGGATTGGCCAGGCTCGGTGCCGCGGTCGAGATCCGGAGCTGAACCGGGGTCGGAGAGCTCATGCTGATAACGTGTTACGAAAGGGAGGGAGAAAGGATGCAAACGGGGATGGCGGCTGCGCACTCACGAATCCGTGAGGCCTCTTGTTTATTCATAACACATATATAGAGAGTTAGGGATAAGGGATAGACGTGTCGGTTAGATATATCCCACCAAAGTGGGAAGCCATATATATATATATATATCCGTAACATGAATAATGAACGAAATGAATATTTTTTTTGTTCATTGTTGATGAGATTCATCCTCTTCTCACCCGTTTGTGTCGACTCCAATAAATCCTAGGTGCAGACTCCTGGTGCATTCTTGATTATTGCAAAAGAGTCTTGTTCATGCTGTGAGGCACCCTCCTTATGAATTCTTGATTATTGATCGTATCAAATAATCACCTTACAACTGACTGACATAATGTGGGTCTCCACATTTTAGCATCTCTATATTAATTTTTTGATCCTTATCATGTAAGCAAAAAAAGCAAACCTTTGCTTATGTATGACAAACATATATTTTTACTTGGTAAAAATTAATGAATAACGAATGAAATGATTTTTTTTTTTGTTCACTGTTGATGGGATTCGTCCTCTTCTCACTCGTTGGTGCCGGGAGCAGGCAAGTGCAGGGCGCAGGCAAACCAACAGAGCGCAAGGGTGCAGGGTACGAGTGCAGGCGCAGGCAAGCCGACAGAGCACAATGCGCAAGCAGGTCGGTAGAGAGAAAGGTTCTAGCAGGCCAACAAGACACAAGCCGATAGGACGGCAAAGCGCAGGCGGGCTGGCCGAGTGCAAGGCACGAATGCAGGCGCAGGCTGATCGGTAGAGAACAAGGGCGTAGATCGGCCGACAGAGCGCCAAGCGCAGGTAGGCCGACAGAGTACAAGACGTAGGCAAGCCGGCAGAGCGCAAGGCGGACCGGTAAAGTGTAGGACGTAGGGCACGAATGCAGGCCGATGTCACCTCGGGCCGAGGCGAAGGTCACCTCGGGCCGAGATGTTGTCGACGTCTCGGGCTTCGTCAGGTGCCGAGGCGGTGAAGCCTACCTTGGACTTTGCCTTCGAATGTCGAGGCAAAAGTCACCTCGGGCCGAGACGGTGAAGCCTGCCTCGGACTTTATTTTCGAATGCCGAAATAGAGGTCGCCTCAGGCCGAGACGGTGCCAACGTCTCGGGCTTCGTTAAGTGCCGAGGTGGTGAAGACAAAGCGCAAGGGCGCAAGAAGTAAATGCAGGGGGCAGGCAAACCGACAAAGCGCAAGGGCGCAAGAAGTAAATGCAGGGCGCAAGCAAACCGACAAAGCGCAAGGGCGCAGGGCACGAGTGCAGGCGCAGGCAGGCCGATAGAGCACAATGCGCAAACAGGTCGGTAGAGAGCAAGGTTCTAGCAGGATGACAAGACACAAGCAGACAGGATGGCAAAGCGCAGGCGGATCGGTAGAGCACAAGGGCGTAGATCGGCCGACAGAGCGCAAAGCACAAGTAGGCCAACAGAGTGCAAGTCACAGGCAAGCCGGCAAAGCACAAGGCGGACCAGTAAAGTGCAGGGCGCAACGCACGAGTGCAGGCGCTGGCAGACCGGTAGAGCGTAGGGCGCAGGCGAACCAGTATAACGTAGGACGCAAACGAAGGAAACCGGTAGAGCGCAAGGTGAATCGACGGAGTGCAAGGGCGCAGAAAGGCAAGCCAGTAGAGCGCAAGGTGGATCGGTAAAGTGTAGAGCACAAGCGGCCGGACTGGAAGAGCACCGACAAAGCGCAGGGCTCGAGTGCAGGACGCATGCGCGAGTGTAGGGTGCAAGCGGCCGGACCAGAAGAGCACCGACAGAGCGAGGGCACGGGCTATCAGCGGGCTTCGTTAAAAGGAATTGGAATGTCGTGGGTGAAGATATTTCTCGTTTCACGACTGGGGTCATGCCTGAGTATCTCATGCACACCAGCATAGCTCTTAGTAATGTAATGTGTTATACAAAATCATCAACAAGATCTTGGCTAGCAGGATAAAGTTGTCGATGAAGATCATCTTACCTCATCAGAGCGCTTTTGTCCCAAGTTGTCGGATTTTGGACAACACAGTGCTCGTGCAAGAAGTCATTCACATGATGAGAAGAACCGCGGCAAGGTTACTGTGCGCTCAAGATGGAGCCAGAACATGTTTTGGTTCGATCTTTGAATAAACCGGTTCGGTTGGAAAATTCCATTAAAAAATAAATTACACACTATTTTTGGGAAAAATAGGATGATTAGGTTTTGAACACGACCTATGGTCTAAAAACCTATAAAAATACATTTTTAACCAATGAATCATAGTTTTATTAGATGTATTTATTAAGTATCTATTTTAAAATACCTATTTCTCAAGCGGTTCAAACGGTTGAACAGGGCCGGACCGGATGCTTTTTCGGTTCATCTTCTGGTCTGGTTTTAAAAACATTGCCACATGATGTTTTTGCAGTAGTCGCGCTGCTGACCCCTTGCGTCCGGAAAGGTGTCTTTTGGCTTGTGATACATCCCCGTTGTGTTGTTTGACCTTGGTAAGTTTTTTTTTTGTACCCAAATTACAGTACAGAGAACAGGTCATGGAGGGAGCAAAGAACCCCCTACGGTCTGACAAAACAACATGGACCAATATCTCGGAGCAAAGAACCCCCTACGGTAAGTTATGCTTGTTGCTACGGTGTCTTGTACGTAATTGCCACGAGTCCTCCTTTGCTTGTGCTTTCGTGCGGTCCTTTGCTTGTGCTTTCGTGCGGTCCCAAACTTTGATAGCTACTTCGATGCGCTCACAGTTATTACGAGTGACGGCCTTTTGTCTATTTTGGAATTCGGATCTAGACTTCCAGGTAGGGCTGTGCAAAAACCGACCCGAACCGCCTAACCGAACCGAAACCGACCAAAATTTAACCGAAATAACCGAACCGAACATCAAACCGAACCGAAAACAAACCGAACCGACAAAACCAATTAAATCGGTTTCGGTTTCGGTTCCCGGGTATGAAACACCGAACCGAACCGAAAAAACCGACCCGACTTCTTAAATCATAAACACAACGGCCATAATACTTTTGTTTCCAGTAAGTGCAAGTATGAAGTAATTATGTTAGATCTACAATGCTTCAAAAGAGTGAACGTCGGTTGATTTTGCTTTGAACTTTCATTTTGGCACTATGTAAGAACATAATCATCCACTTATTTGTGATGAACTGACGATTAAGATTCAAGAGCCAAGGGTTCTAGCATAACTCATATTAACCGAAACCGAACCGAAACCGAACCGAAAACCGATCACACCGAACCGACAAAAACCGACCATTTCGGTTTCGGTTTCGGTTTTGATTTTTCGAAAACCGAAAAAAAATAAAACCGACAAAACCGACACCGAAACCGACCGACAAAGCCGACGCTCACCCCTACTTCCAGGTTATTGCATCTTCTAAAAACTACACCATTGTCAAAGTCCGATCACCTCTGTGGAGCTGGATTCTTTGCTGCAGTGTTTATTCTCCATAGTCTCTATGAAATCACCAAGGCTAGATGGGCTGTCGGCAGGCTTCTTTAAAAGGAGTTGGAATGTCGTGGGTGAAGATATTTCTCGTTGTGTTAGGAATTTCTTCACGACTGGGGTCATGCCTGAGTATCTCAAGCACACCAACATAGCTCTTATTAATGTAATGTGTTATACAAAATCATCACCAAGATCTTGGCTAGCAGGATGAAGTTGTGGATGAAGATCATCTCACCCCATCAGAGCGCTTTTGTCCCAGGTTGTCGGATTTTGTTGGACAACACAGTGCTCGTGCAAGAAGTCACTCACACGATGAGAAGAACATTAGGCCGCGGCAAGGTTACTGTGCGCTCAAGATGGATATATCTAAAGCTTTTTGATCGAGTCGAATGGGATTTTCTGATCACTGCTATTAGAGGTATAGGCTTCAAAATCGCTTTTGTGATTTTATTAAAACTTTTATTACAACCTCTTCATTTTCTATTCTCATCGATAGCCAGTTGGAAGGTCACTATGTAGCTCAGAGAGGGCTTCATCAAGGTTGTCCCTACATTTCCCTTATTTTGCTCAGATATGATGTCCAGATTGCTTCTAATCAAGGAAGAGAAGGGTCTTTATGCAAGGAGTTATGTTGGGAAAAAGAGAGCCTTCTGTCTCTCACCTAATGTTTGCAGATGACGAGAGCTCTGCCAACACGGGATGAGCTTCGGAAGAGAATGGATCGAATTGAAGACGCTTGCCATTTTGTAAGAGGTAGCTAGAATCTGAGTAGGGGAATTACTCAGGATATTTGCCAGCTTGTTGGTTCTTGCGTGTCAGCATGGCAGAAACTTCCGAAAGTGATCGTCCGATGGATCCCGAGGGTAGAGAATAGTGCGGTGCACTGGTTGGCTAATGCGGCGAGGACGCAGGGTATGGTGGGATTTTGGGATAATGATGTCCCTAGGGTTATCTCGGTCCGGGTTACCAAATCGAAGAAATCTCAAACAACCATTTTATTCAAGATTTTACGGTATGAAATTTAATTTGTAATAATTTCACCCATGATTTAGGGTTTAGGGTAAAAAAAAATAAAAAAAAACCATTTTTTTTGTTAAAGCGTGGTTTAGGGTTCGAAGATTTACCTTAAAGGATTTGCACGACCGTGGATGAAGATTCCGACGACTTCCGACGATCTTCCGGTGATCTTCCGACGATCTCCGCCAAGAAAGAGTGCCGACGATGAGGTTACGGAGGCCGCAGGTGGGGTTTGGAAGGTCGCGGAGGGAAAAAGAAAGAAGAAAGGTTCAGTTTCTTTACCTTTTGACTAGAGGGCAAAAGGGTCTCTAAAAATTCTAACTGCCTCACGTGAATTATTTGTCACGTGTCTGAGAGCAAAAAAGTTACGGTTTAGAAAACTGCAGTAGTTTGGGTAATTGGTCAAACCTGGTGCTCATTTTGGAAAAAACCTCGCATCAAAAACCCCTGGGCCGTAGCTGGACCCGCTGGGCCAGAATCTCTGACCCAAGCCAACCTGTTTACTGGCTTGGCATCCATGCCCGATGGGATGGGGGTAATCAATCCGATCCCTGTCTTCTTCTTTCATTTCATTCAGCCCAATCCCCTCCCGAATACATCATCACACATTGGGCGGCGATCTCGTTAATTTCAGTGGTTTGTGGGGGTAATATTCTATTAATAACCTCGGCCGTCTGAGCTGAACCCCCTCACCGTTTTCTTCTCCGATTTCCCTCGATCGCCCCTGTGCCGGAGTTCCCACCGAAACCCTAGCTCCGACAGCCGAACCCTAAAAGAAGAAGGCTCGATGAGGCTTCTCGTCTTCTTCCTCCTGCTTTGGGCGTCGTGGGATGCCAGCGCCTCCGATTCCAAACCGGAGAAGGCGAAAACGAAGCACAAGTTTAGAGAGCGCGGAGCCACTGATGACATGCTTGGATTCCCTAACCTGTAAGATCAATTCAATCTTTCTATTGCTCATCTTCTTACAATCGGGTGTGCCCAAGAAAATTCGCTAGTGAGATTCTCTGTCTTCATTTGATGTTCGATTTTTTTTTAAAAAATCAATAATTGATCTCCAATACTAGACATGGCTTTCGTTGGCATTCATAGATAGTATGTGATGATGGAGCACCAAAAAAATGCCACTTTTTGGTGTTTGGAAAGCATGAATCCTGTATTGGACTGTAAATGATGGGCTCCAATTGTTGCGGTTTGTATCTGGATTGGACCGTAAGCTTCTAACTCTATGCTCGCGTGTCCCAATTCTTTCTCATCAGTAGAAGATGGATGAAGAAAAGAAAAGATGAGACACAAAATACACTATGTTCTTCAAAAATTCTTGGAAAGAACCTTCAGCCTTGGCAAGGGAAAAAACCACAGGACGATCGAATCTAATATTTATTTTCCTCATGAATACAAGGCTCTAGTCTCTCTTACTAACAACTTATACAAGGGCAGGGGGTACAATACAGCCTGATCGACAACCGTACCCTTATTTTTTTTAAACGCTGTAATATATTGTTAATAGCAGATTTTTGCTATTAGTAGGCCTTATTTTTAGTTTTTTATGCTATTTGTTATGAACATTACTTTATTTTTGAACCCTAAATTAGCGGATGCCCACAATCACAGTTGGGTGGCTTTTGGATGATTCCGGACGAACTCGGATGTGTAATCAACTATTTATTTAATTAAACGGCTAAATAGGTACCTGCAGGGCCCCAACGGTCAAGATCAGATCTCGATCGGCCGATTGGTTTCCGAACACCTCTATTCCGATCCAATCCATCTAAAAATCAGCCCTAGAATCATGTATTGTTATTGTTAATTTGGTATTTGGTTAGTAATGTAATCTCATTTTATAACTTTTGAAATAATTATTTTAAAGCTGAAGCTAGATCCAAATTAAAACAAAGAAAAGCTTAGTAAGCATATGGGCCAAAGCCCAAACCGACCATCCAATCCAATCCGACTTTAATTGGATTGGATTGGATTCTCTAGTCTCAAATCGGTTTAGATCGGATTGAAAATTCTCAGAACCGACCTATGTTGGATTGGTTTGGGTTTTGCCTAAATAGGTCGGTTTCAAACTGATGCACACCCCTAATCTAAAGGCCCCCATGGCTTGTTTATCTGAATGAATTGATGAATGAAAAATTTTCTTTGTGTTCCCGCTCAAAGGATGCAAATCTCCTCGTTTGTGCTGACTCCAACGAAACTCTAGGTATCAACTTCTAGATTTCTTTCTCCCATCCCTCTCTCAAATTCCTAGTGTGAAAGACATGCAAGGAAGAAGAAGAAGAAGAAGAGGAAGAAGAGAAGCAAGAAAGAAGGAGAGGAGATTTCAGCCCCAAGGCCCCCAACCCCTCCCTCTCTTCTTCCCCTGCGAAGCCACGCCCTAGGCTCCTCTGTTTCAAGTGTAAGGGAGCGTTCCGGCCACTCTGCCCGTGTGACGAAAGATCTTACCCGGCTCCCTTTCATATGCAAAAGACAAGATTTTTTTTTAGGGCAGCCCCGCAGTTAACTATTATCTGAGGACACCCCAGGTGCTACTGCTTGCTGCAGGCACCCCATTGGATGCTGCTGCTTGTTGAGGGCAACCCTGTTTACCTAGATTGCTGCGGGCACCCCCTTTGCGGTGTTACTATTTTCCGAAGGCACCCCTAGGCCTCTCAAGAATCCTTTTATTGCTGTTGTTACTGATTCAAAACCTTCTCTTCGGGAGCATCTCGGCCATGGGCCATTTGCTCGTATGAGAATTCATCAAGGTGATATTCTTCCATGAGTAGTCTTCTCTTTCGCATGATTTAGGGGTGTTTTCTTTAATTCCTCGGACCCCCATATTCGTCCTTCATCACATAGGCTAGCAGATCTCATAATGCGGGATTATTGTGTCCTTATGTTTAAGGGGAAGCACGCCACTCATTGTTATCTTATGATAACAATATTTTAGATTATATAAAAAATCTGAAGATGTCAGCTTGTCTTCTACATCTTAGTAAACGAAAAGCATTCCCATCTAATTCTAAGATTTGATGTCTTTATGCTTATTGTTTGGTTGAGCTTTATAAGGTCCATAATATCTCACTTTTGCTGCTCAGCACATTTAACAAACGACATGATCTCCCAGTTCAGATAATTCCTTCTTGGGAAATAACAATTCATATGTTGCCAAACGATGCATATTTTTGACTTTCTTTCCTGCATTCATTTCTGTCACACAATTATCAATTAAACCAATGCCCATGATGTTTAACGTTTATCGGAACTATGGTGTTGTTTTGTTTTCACCTTCTTGCAGAGATGAAGATTCGTTGTTGAACACCAAATGTCCGCGGCATGTAGAACTGAGGTGGCAGACTGAGGTTAGCTCTAGCATTTACGCAACTCCCTTGATTGCTGATATTAACGGGTAAAGATCCTCAACACGTGGTCGACCTTTATATTCATGTTCACACCCACTTTGTTTTTGAGTTGCATAAATTTTCTTTGTGTATGTAATTCTTTTTTCTCATTTGTGTCTGTGTGTATGTCTTCATGCAAAAGCTCTGTAATTTCTTATGCCATCTCTTGCTTTTTATATTCACTTTTGACTTCTTTGTATTGATGTAAACAACATCAATGGTTTTTAGCCTTCTTAGCAGCTGTACTTGGAAAATTGAATGTGGTTCCGAGCCACAGAAATTTCTGTTGCATTCCTGTTCCATTGCTAAATCATTCTAATGTGCCCTGTTTGCTCTATTAAATAACTTTCTAGATGAAGTGCCGCTAATGGGGAGATATGAGTTAATCTAGCTTACTTAATTTTCTTTAAAAAAAAAAGCTGAAGTATTCATTTATTGTTCTTTTTTTATGGACAAAAGTGCCTTTTTTTGGCTCATCCTCGAACTCTATTATGGATGTTTTAATTGGTTGAGTATACTACTGAAATGGACTGCTATCTTCTATGACAATTCAGTGATGGCAAGCTTGAGGTGGTGGTGCCATCATTCGTTCATTACTTAGAAGTGCTGGAAGGGTCTGATGGAGATAAATTACCAGGTGTGGTTTCAAGTCCTTCCCATTCTCTTATACGTTTCTCCATTGACAAAGTTTGGAAGCAACTCTTAGTAATCAAAATGAACTGTCTCATCAAGTAACACGTAAACTTGGTAACTATGTCTGCATGAACTGCACAATTTTTTCAAATTACACGATGAACTCTTTATCTTCTGTAACCAGATTTCTAATACTTTTTGTGTTTGGCCTGACTTGTCATTGGAAGTGTAGGTTGATTGTTTTAACTTTTAACATCAATGTTACATGTTTGTTTCAGGATGGCCTGCCTTCCACCAGTCAACTGTTCATTCCAGTCCTATGTTGTATGATATTGATAAGGATGGTACCAGAGAGATAGCTCTGGCCACCTACAATGGTGTAATTAACTTTTTCAGGTAAGCTGCTCAATCCCATTGCTTTGTGAACTTACAGCGTGAAGCTTAATTTGATTCTCATGTAGGGTCTCAGGTTATATGATGATGGATAAACTAGAGGTACCTCGAAGAAAGGTTCATAAAAACTGGCATGTTGATTTGTATCCAGACCCAGTGGATCGTTCTCATCCAGATGTTCATGATGAATCACTTGTTCAGCCGACTCCTGGTATGAATTCAATGTCTTGTAAGTAATTTACATTGCCATAGTCCCCACATATTGCTAGGGTTCTGTGATGACCTGTTAACCATTTTCCAGATTTAATCTAGTTATAGATATAGGTTCTGTGATGACCTGTTAACCATTTTCCAGATTTAATCTAGTTATAGATATAGTCTTCCATAGGGTTTTAGTCTTAATGAATTTATTGATCTCCAATATGGTTTGGACAAAGCTGACAGCTTTTCATTAGTAATTGCAAGCTGCATTAACTGAACATACAATGTTGTTCAAAATTTGAGTAGCATAGCCAGAATGTCTATATAATTTTTGTTTCTGTGACCACTTCAAGCAGACCTATTTCAGTAATTGAGATATGTTTT
The DNA here is from genome assembly GCA_947650365.1 of Chamaelirium japonicum. Lineage (NCBI taxonomy): Eukaryota > Viridiplantae > Streptophyta > Magnoliopsida > Liliales > Melanthiaceae > Chamaelirium > Chamaelirium japonicum. Next base: position 131,615,561 of record OX393549.1, read on the forward strand.
CTTTCGAGATTTTTTTAAGGTTCATTTAATTCCAATTCTACACCCTAACTTTAACACGGGATTGCTTCAATTTATCAGTTTAACTTTTCAACCTTAAAGTATATATCAAAATTTATCATAGACGCGCCAGATGTTCAACTCGTTCGTTTTTGTACAGGTATGAATGGAAGCACATCAAGATTGAATACTTCTGCATCAACTAGCGATAGAATTGGCTATTTGCTGAATGCATCTAAGTCAATGGATGAAGTGAAACATGATTCTGCTCAAGTTGATCAAAGTGGGTTGTCGAAGAATCTGGATAATACCACTATGAATGACGCTTCCTTGCGAACTGTTACGGTGGAAAACACCACACACTCTCAGAGGAGGCTTCTTGAAGATACTGTTTTAGGAGGGGCTCGGGAGGAAACTTCTGAATCTCATGACAATGTTGATACTGAAACCCATGCAGCAACAGTGCAGAATGATGAAGACCTAGAAGAGGATGCTGATATATCTTTTGATGTATTTAGGGATGCAGAAGACCTAGCTGATGAGTATGGTTATGATTATGATGATGATGTTGATGAATCTATGTGGGGAGATGAGGGCTGGACAGAAGCAGAACACGAGAAAATTGAAGATTATGTGAACATAGATTCACACATCTTGTGCACTCCGGTACGTGTGATATTGTGAATTTTTTTTATTGTTTAAGTTTCCCATGTACGTTATTATCAGTAAGAGACAATTATGCATGTTTTCAAGATCTAATTGTAATATTTCCCCTTTTTCTAGGTAATTGCAGACATTGACAATGATGGCGTACAAGAGATGATTGTTGCTGTGTCCTACTTCTTTGATCACGAGTAAGCCTTTTTCCCTCTGAGATATTCTTTTATTGATAGAATGGTGAAGAAGTAACCATAAATCTAATCCAGATTTTCAGAATGATACATGCTGGATATTGTTTATTTTTTCTTTTTATTTGCTCTTCAGTAGATGCATTTTTGCATATTTCTCTGTTGTAAATGATCAACTTAGTACCCTTCAACTGTCATATTCTTTAGCAACCTTGTCACAGCTGCTTAAGTTGTTGAAGAAGGTTGACTGAAAGTGTGGTTTGGTCTTATTTCTTATCATTTCATTTAATTGGAAAATATACTCTCTTTGCTAAGCTGGCTAGTCAGTAGGTTTACACAGATCTCTTTGAATTTAAGTTGAACATTTTTTATGACTATGCATGCAGATGTAATCTTTCTTTATTTTCCATTAAAATATTTTTTTTATAACTTGGAATTTTTTTATTGATCTATGTATTTCGTCCTCTATTGAATATGGATGTGCTGATGTAGGCATCGAAGATGTTATCTGTTGTTGTAAGTTAGTCGCTGACGATTTGGTGTTTAATAGATCAGACTGCAACATGGGTGGATATGAAATTAGAGTTATGGAGTAATATTTTAGAGGAAAAAGGGACTGCAGAATAGTAGAATAGAAAGGGTGTATGGAATATATCTTGGTAGTCTAAATAGAAAGGTATGTCAAATAGTCAATAAGATACCAAGAGTAAGATGCAGGACAATCGAATAGAGGGCGACTAGGATGCTATGAGATGCAAGCAAGATATGGTCAAAGAAACCCTAAAATCTATATGCGATAATGCAATCAAGAAATATGCCTAAAACCAATGTAACTGTATGCTTTGCAATGATATGATTTGTTGAAATTAAATTTAATATGCAAGCAATGAAGGTAAATAGTACTTCAATGCAAATTTGAAGATATTGAAATCAGAAATAGACCAAGATTAGAAAGACCCCTCTTCGAAGATCCTCGGATACATTGATTGGATGGATGTTCATCACAAAAGTACACCAAGCTCCTCGCACTTCGTGTCATGCCTGGGGATGTTGCAACATGAATTCGTCGCCGATAGCTTGTAGGTCAATTCCGAAGCCTCCTTGGGTAGTGTAGATTTTAATGGCAGCAAGCGGTATTATGAGGATTTTTTATCTAGGTGCGATGATTGGATTGGGACCTAATTTGGAGGGTTATAGATCTAGGGATTAGGAATTTATGGTCCGAATTTCGTAGGATTCGGATAAGGAAAGATAGGATTTTCCCAAAATCTGGACTGGATGCCCATCGTTGAAGTTCGTCCGAATCTGAACTGGAACACCATATCGATCCGGAGTTTGGTAGTTCTTAATCGAAACACCACCCGAACTAATTCAAATTCGGTCCACTGTTGCAGTTTGTTTCTGATCTTGTTTGCCTTGATTTGGATCTTGTTTGTTGGTGCCGGCCGGTCTTTTGGTTGGATCCCCCTAAAAACTGTATGCTCGTGTTTCCTTCATAGGATTATTGGATTCTTTCCTATAAAATCAGCTGTCTTTGAAAATCCAGAATAATCCCCAAAGGATTGGTACTTAGGTCTTGAACATGTTCTGATACCGATACATCAGGCAGGTAGAAGAATCCGAGGAGCTTGGGTTTGGGGACTGCAGAAGATAATATAAAGAATGAATACAAATGCATTATTTGTATAATACAGCATTTATCCTATTAAATTAATGCAAAAATCTTGCCAACCACCTTTAATAGAATTGTACTAGGGTAGCCATTGGAGTCTTCACTCACACCACTTTATGTCCTAGGTATCATCATCGGCTCATCGCAGAGAGCTGGTTGGCACATCTGTCCAGATATTTGTTCAGCCATTGACCAAGTACCTATAAATAACCCTAAAATGCAATAGACATCTTTCAAGCCCAACCTTCATGCGTTTCTTCATGGTGGCTTACAAATATAATGTGGTTTCATGAGCCAAACTCTACTATGTATACTGTCATTATCGTTTGGCTTGTTTATCTCTGAAAACCACTTTGGCTCGTTTAACTTTCTATTAAAGTTCTTAATTAATTTCACTTTTGTTTATGAACTTCTACATCTGTTATCATCAATCTTGTAGTAAGTTGTTGGCTGATGACTTGACAGATATTATGACAACCCAGAGCACTCAGCAGATTTGGGTGGCATTGATATAGATAAGTATGTAGCAAGCGGCATTGTTGTTTTCAATCTTGATACGAAACAAGTCAAATGGACTGCCGATCTAGATCAGAGTCTGGCTACTGGAAATTTTACTGCCCATTTATATTCTTCTCCTACTGTTGTTGATTTGGATGGTGATGGGAATCTGGACATTCTTGTTGGCTCTTCATTTGGCCTAGTTTATGCTTTGGATCATCGTGGTAAACTTCTTGGCTACATCATCTTTTGTCTCCTTTCTTGTTTTGTGCATTTGCCATTTATTGTATTTGTGGTTCTCTTCTTGTTGTTTCTATATTATCATCATTAATTTTTTAAGTATGATATCTCCTGTTAGTGTTGACTTTCTTGTCTGGTTTAATATATATTGCTACTAAAATCTGAATAATATGTCCAGCTTTTAGTACAGCGGTATTGTCATTTGTGAAACTGCTTTTGTTATATGCAGAATTTCCATATTTGTAATTTATAACCATATGGTCCCTTTAGTATGTACAAGTAATCAGAAGAGAAGCATGCATTGTTGCTGCAGGCTATCATTATTTTACTGTCAACTCTCTGATATTGAAAACACTGGTTTATCTATGTAGGTAAGATGAGAGACAAATTTCCTCTCGAGATGGCTCCGATTCAGGGAGTAATAGTGGCAGCAGATATAAATGATGATGGTAAGATCGAAATAGTGACAGCTGACACTCATGGAAATGTTGCTGCATGGACTGCACAAGGAGATGAAATTTGGGAAGTGCACATTAAGAGTCTCATACCACAGGCAAGTATTACGACACTGGATAGTTTATGATCTGGATTGCACTTACGATTAAATGTAAGATGTGGAAGTGACTCGAATAAGTGAAGCCCCACCAGTAGCCAACTATATTCAGAAACATTGGATCATGTTCTGACTGACTATTACTTGTGATTCTATTTTTGCTGCTCCCGACTAGCAATCTTGCTACGGCATGTCTCTTCCAATTGACCTGACCTGACTACAGTGTTTATTAAGATGGGCTGAAGATCGAAATACTCATCTGATCCATGCATTACAGTTAAACTGTATACTATGGAGTATGAACTAGCACAACCCAACAACCTCGTACACAGAGCTTGCTGGTTCGCTCATAAATTAGTTGAGAATCATACTATAGTGGGTTACTTGATTCTAAGTCCTAATCCCAGCTCTAAAACCAAATTTGGGCCAACTCCTTTGAATTAGACCTGATTAAGTTGTGAGAATGGTTTGAGTAAGCATTTTGATGAAGGATGTGGCCCTTGATAGGGTTTCTTAGAAAAAGAAGATTCACGAAGCTGATCCAAATAGATGGTATGTAATGTCTAGTAATGGTGTTAATTTCAACAAGTTTATTGTTATCGAACCATTTTGACGTGACATGTAATTGAGTTCTCTGCATTTATGCAAGGCAAAAGGATACATATTGTAACATTGTTTTTAAATGTCAGATCAGATTAGTGAACTGCCTTGCATTTTATTTATCTAGGTAGTGCTTAGTTCTCCAAATCATAAAACACTAGTGTTAGTTTTTTATGTGAAGGTAGTGCTTAGTTTTTTACCGTTGAGCCAGGTTAAATCGATTTGGGTTCAGCTATATGAATCCTTCTTCACCATATTTATGTTAATGGCTATCTTTGTTGTCAATGAAAGCTTTTCCAGATCTTTTCAACAACTTCCATCAGTATTAAGCCTTCTCCTTCGGACCTTCCACGATATTTGAAGACCCTCTCCTTATAGGGGCTCTATGTTCTACATAGTATTTGCCCATACCATTTTAATCTATTTTCCATTGTTTTATGTTCAATTGGCACTACTTCCTCTAACACACTCATTCCTCACTCTATTTTCATTCTGTAAGATAGCTCCTACACTGTTTGCAGGATAATACTTCATTTCATTTTCAATTACTTCCTAATAGCATTCTGTTTATAGGTACTGTAACATTTTTAAAAATTATAATAATATCACAATATGTAAATCATATCCAATCAAAATGCTCTAGTTTTCTTAATATTGCTAAAGTACTATGTTTCTCTCCCATATTAGAGCCATGGCTCTAGGTAATGCTTAAATATTATGTTTCCTCTGCTTCATCTTGTCTTAAAAAGCGTAGTTGAAAACTATATAAAACTACGAACAATGACACTACAGATATCCAAAATGAGTTATCATACATTAAAGGGTATACAAGACCTTTGTTAACATCCCTGCTCTTATGTTTAATGACATTCTAATAAAAAATCATATGCCTTGAACATTAGAACAACTATTCCTCGTGTAAAAAAATCATTTACCCCGATTCATTCTAAGATGCATGCTGGTGCTAAATGCTAATACATGCAACTAATAATTTCAATGTATAAGAGAAGATTGAAGTCCCTTGACGAGGGGGAAACTGATTACTAGATTATGTTTGATGACTTTCTAATTAAAAATCAAATGCCTTGAACGGTAGAACAACTAATTCCTCGTGTAAAAAAATTATACACCTCTATTCGTTCTATGATGTATGTTGGTGCTAATACACATAGTTACCAAGTCGGAAAACGGGAAAAAAACGGCAAGGGAAAATCGGAAAGATACGATGAAAACGGAAAAAACGGAAAAAAAAACGTGAAAACATCGGAAAAAACAAAAAATCCTTAAAAATTATACCAAGTATGTATATATGTCATTATCCAACATTAAGTAATCAAAAGTTTAAAACATATAGCATATGTGTTTATTAAGCATGAACAAAATAAAACTCGAACCCAATTTAAACCCGGACCAAACCCGACGTGTTTTATACACGTTTTTTCCGTTTTAAACACGTACGGACGTTTTTTTTCAAAAAAACTAGTTTTTTTTCTGTTTGCTATGACTTCGGATCGATACGCGTTTTATACGTGTTTTTTTCAAAAAAACACCCGATTTGGTAACTATGCTAATTCACACAACTTATAGTTTAAAGTATAACAAAAGATAGATGTCCTTTGACGAGAGGGAACCTAATTACCATTTCCTTCATTACATCAGTGACATCCTTTCTTTCTATTGTTGATTCTGAGAGTCAAAGGTTGGTCTCTTCCACCATGCTTGAAAAAAACAAGATTTGGCATCCATGGTAACACGAAGGATCTAAGGGCAAGTGAATCATCTCCATTAGGGCATATACCCAAATATATATGTACACGAGTTGAGTATAGTCACCTCCTTGGTGAACATACAACACAAAGATTGGAAAGTAAAGAAAGGTTATACATGGATAAATGTTCAAGTTATATATATACTCTTTAACACTCCCTATGGATCGAATGAGAGTTTTCCCAATAGAAATTGTAAGCACTATGTAGAGGACACATGAGGACACATGGGCGAGGAGATCCATCAGGATAATTGATGACACACGAAGCGGTAGTCATTCTGGATGTGCTTTGTACTTGATGCAAGGTTTCCCAAAAGGTTCTGTGTATAATATGAACACTTAAAAGTGTGATTCAGCCTATTTTAAAAATAGCTCCAACAATTACTAATCAAGACTTATCATAAGGTAATATCCACACGCAAGTTTACTATTGCAAAGAAGAATAAGATTCTAATAAAAGCATAAATTCAGACTTAATACTATAATTTCAACAATGTACAAGTCCACGTTATCTCAAATTTGGCATAGTTTGAAACAATTAAATAATGGTATAACATAGGATCCAACTACGGAGGAGACTTATGAAGCCAAGGAAGCCTAACAAGGCCCAGAACAATTTCATATTTGGGCTAAGGCTAAGAGTACAATTACAACCTACCATGTTGTACAAAACCTTGACCAATACCCACTGCAACCATAATCACCAAGTTCGAGTTCGGCAACAATTCGGCTCATGTGAAGTTTGAGGAAAATCAGCAAAAATTGGAAAATTAGATCGGGTTCGGGATTCAATCGGCTAGGGTGAAATTTGATCTGCTACTCTTGCATGCACTAACTAGGGTTTTGGAGGAAGATTTTACTGATCTGCTACTCTTGTGTCTCCCCCCCGTGGTAAATTGCCCAAGCCTTGTATAACTTAATAACTATGGCTCCTGTGTCATATCATTTTCCTCAAACATTCTATAAATTCATGCACATGTTCACTTCCATGTGCATGAGCACACACACTTTCAATAGGATAATATTGGATTTTTGATTGAGCGGGATTATGATTTTTGTTTGTGAGGTGCTATTTGTGGCAAATCCTTATCATTCTCACACTGTTTATCTAGTAACAATTATCAAATTGGTAATCAGGGACCAACTATTGGCGATGTCGATGGGGATGGCCATACGGATGTTGTAATCCCAACACTATCGGGAAACATATATGTCCTTAGTGGAAGGGATGGTTCATTTGTTCGGCCCTTTCCTTACCGAATAAATGACAGAGTGATGAATCGCGTTCTCTTGGTCGATTTAAGCAAGAATGATGAAAAGTCGAAGGCGCTGACTCTTGTTACAGCTTCATTTAATGGCTATTTGTACTTGATCGACGGATCCACAGCATGTGTAGATGTTGTTGACATTGGCGAGACTACGTAGGCTACTCTCTCATCCTTAAATTTTATGAGCCTTTTCTTTGAATAAAAAAAATTCATATGGCTAACAACTTTATACACATCTCAAGTGGTTATGGTCCTGTGATTTGCAGATACAGCATGGTATTGGCAGATAATGTTGATGGTGGGGATGACCTTGATCTTGTTGTGAGCACCATGAATGGCAATGTATTCTGCTTTTCCACCCCCTCACCTCACCATCCTCTAAAGGTACAATGGATTTATGTTTTGGTCGTCAACAACATATTTCTTCCTGTCTGGTTATCAATTACTACCTAGTTTGTTTTTATGATCGCATCTCAAATGAATATGGTCCCATATAACCTCTGAGGATCAGACAGGTGAAAGCCAAAGCTGAATCACAACTGTCCATTGCGCCCAACCCCAAACGGTGAATCGCACTCAGCCCCGACCGGCATGCAATGGACGGCAGTAGCTTTCACCTATCTCTGTAACCTGAGGTTATAACCTCAGAGAATCCGCGCTCAATGGATATATAATATTCATGTGCTGAATATTTTTCATGATTTGAGTTTGCACAACAGGCTTTCGACCTAACACACCGACCATCAGCTATGAAGCACCGACACTCTCGGGACCTCAATGTGTCCGTGTCCGACACGTGTCGGACACCGACACTCGTCCGACACTCTCCGACACGTGTCGGACACACCAAAAAACGTATCTTCTATGAAGAAAGATTGTCCGACACGTGTCGGAGCGTGTCGGATGCGTGTTGGAGCGTGTCGGATATTATCGGAGAGGCATTTTTCTCATTTGAAGATGTTGGGTTCTTGAGATTACGAATATTTTCATCAATGGGTCGGATATGGAGGTCGTGGTCTTCACGTCGATGGTGATGATATGGTAACACTTGACGTTGCCCTTGATGGATAATGATTTTATGCGTGTTCTATTTGTTTTTTGTGTTTTGAAAGTTTGAAACTATACACATGAATCATTTATGATGTTTGTTGGAGACTTTTTTAGTTAACTATTAGAATTATGTTTGATTATAAATCATAATATAAGATTTGTTATATATATATATATATATATATATATATATATATATATATATATATATATATATATATATATATAATTCAGCGTGTCCCTTAACGTGTCCGTGTCCTGGTTTTTTGAAAATTATCGTGTCGGCGTGTCCGTGTCGTATCGTGTCCGTGTCCCGTGTCCGTGTATGCTTCTTAGACCATCAGCTCTCTTCATTAGGGCTTGGTACCAGCATGTGCCAAATCCCAAATTATCTGTAGTCAAGTTGTAGCAGAGTTTCTGCGAGACATTGCAAATCAGGATTTGTTTCTTTACTATTTCCTCGCAGGAATGGAGATCGCCGAACCAGGGGAGGAACAATGCTGCAAGCCGATACAACCGTGAAGGGATCTTTGTGTCCCACGCATCCAGGGCTTTTCGTGACGAGGAGGGCAAACATTTCTGGGTGGAGATCGAGATCGTGGACAATTACAGGGTTCCATCAGGGTCTCAAGGACCTTATAATGTCACGGTAATAACCTGATCTGCCCCTTCCTTTTTTCTCTCAGATGGGTTCCTTCTCATTTGCTTATAATGCTGTCTTTCATTGCTTGCTCTGTTGATCATGCAGACAACTTTATTAGTTCCGGGGAATTACCAAGGAGAGAGACGTATCGTGGTTAGCCAGGTCTACCATGCCGCCGGAAAGCAGAGGATTAGGCTACCAACGGTGCCGGTTCGGACGACGGGGACGGTGCTGGTGGAGATGGTTGACAAGAACGGTCTCTATTTCTCCGACGAGTTCTCGCTTACGTTCCACATGCATTACTATAAGCTGCTGAAGTGGCTGCTGCTGCTGCCGATGCTCGGGATGTTCGGCCTCCTCGTCATCCTCCGCCCGCAGGAAGGCACACCTTTGCCATCGTTCTCGAGGAATTCGGATTAGGAAAATTCCTTATGCCGAGGTGGAAGTGGGTGAGAGCAACTTCGGGAAATAAATTTCTGAAGCTCTCTCTCTCCCAGTGGTGTATTATCAGTTATATATATTCCCCAACTGTAGGATTTAATTTGTGGGCATTATGCGAGCTTATCGGCATGGTTCCTTTGGCACCCCCCTCGCGGTTTGAAGGATGTAGCAAATAGTAAGAAGGAATTTTTTTCGAGATTGAGCTGGGGATTCTGATCTTTACAATTTTACAAGAGTCTGTTTTACCTGTTCCCTTCTTTCAACCAGTGGTGGTTTCATGCCTCAACCTTTATTGGAGTTGTTAACCGAAGCTATTTCGGTGCAGTAATAACTTTGTAATAGATTCTGATGGGTATTGTTTCTCACAGTGAAAAGCTTTTGTGTACAGCCATGCCCTCAGATCTGTCTGTTACTGGGTGGTGGTGCTGTTCTGATCGCATCCACCTGGTGCGCCCAGCCGATGAGTTCCAGATTATTATCCGCGAGCTTTATGAATGATTTGCGAACTTCTTGGTGGGAGGCCTCTGTTTCCTTTCCCCTCTGGTGTAGCGTTTCGCTTCTCTCTCCCTTGGCCTCCTAGGTTGACACTGGCGGGGGCCGGGAATTCGACGATTCTTCTTACCTAAGGTTTTTCCTTCTTTTTCCGTAGACTCTTCCCTAAGGTTGGATTTGGGTTTTTTTTGGTGTACCTCTCTCCCTGCTCCTTCCGTAGGGTTTTGGTGTGTATATCCTTGGCCAAGGCCGGCTTGATCGGCGTTGGCGGATTTTGGTGCTCTCTCTCCCTGGGGCCATGTGGTCTCTTCCGGCCCGATTTGGTGGATCCACTCTGCTCGGTGCGACGGCTCCCTACCGGAGCAGCTCAGTTAGAAGGATGTAGACCCCATCCTGCCCAATGTGGTGGTTCCCGGCATTTATGGGTCTTGCTTGAGGTCCCCTCCTTTGCTAGGTGGGGTGCGGTTCCTTCCTTCCCTCCTTCGCGGTGATGTTTCTATTTGGGGTCTGATGGTGTCCCCCCTTCTTCAGGGTTTTGTGCTCCTTGTCTTCCGCTGTGTGGCAGTACAGGTTAAGTTCCCATTGAGGTGGAGCACAACTCGTAAGAATGGATGAAGCCTCTGAGACAGAGAAGAGTGATCCCTTCAGAATTCAGGCATGGCCCTCCCACCCGTCTGGTGCTAAGTCTGAGATTTGCGGGTGACGCTATGCCCTACTACTCTACAGTGGCCGGCCTTCAGACTATGCAAGATAGAGACCTTCAGACTATTCATTCATCTTCAGCAACAGTATCCATTCGTCTGTTGACACTATGAATATAATAATTACTACAGTGATTTCACTGTAGCTATTACAATGAAAACATTGAAGCAAAAGTATCCATTCGGCTAATTAATACTCTGACCAAACCAAAATGATACTTCTGCTACAGTAAAATCACTGTAGCAACTATCAACTCGCTAAATTGATACTTCTACCAAACCGAATTGATTTTGTTGCTATAGTGATTTCATTATAGCAGCTACAGTACATGAACAGTGTCAACCGGCGAATAGATACGCTTGCTAGAAAAACAATTTTGTCATTTGAGGGGGTAAAAGAAGGGTGGGGGACTTGCTGTATCCCATGAAGTTCAGGGAGGGACTTGGTCCAATATGGAAACATTGCATGCCCTTCCAACTAATATAGCATATGCTAAAAGGACTTAAGGCTAAGTCGTCGTCGTCTTTTTTTTTTTTTTTTTTTTTTGAGAACCTCTCATCTCATTTGATGCAAGCGGGAATCGACCTCAGGTCTCGTGTACCAACCCCCTTGAGACTTTACCAACGCACCTAACAGGCACATACTAGTTTACACTTGTGATTCCTCAAAAGCTATATTTGGACAAAATACTCATGTTAGGTAATACTTCAAAATAAATAAGGTAATGAATTTATATTACTCTATGTTTTGGCGGTAAAGACAATACCTCATTGTTTACTTGAATTAGTTTTGCTTAGGGTTCATTTGGTTTGAAGAAAAAGTTGACATATAGGGTTTTTCGTAAGTAATTTTGAATTTCAGAACTTGTAGTCATTTGGTTTGAAGTAATCATCCACATTCGGTACTCCTTCAAAAAGAACAAGAAAAAAGGTAAATTACACATTGACCCTGCAGTTTGACCGATTATCACTTTCACGCCCTCGTGTTTAAAATCCTACAAATGCTTGCCCCCACCCCTATAGTTTGAAGAAGATATCATTTTTACCCCCTCCTGAAGGGGTGATTGTGCAAGGAATTGATAGAAAGTAGAGAGGGGCATTTGTAGGGTTTTAAACACGAGGTGGTGTCAGTGATAATCGATCAAACTACAGGGGGGGCTACGTGTAATTTATCCAAAAATAAATCATCTATGTAGTAAGTGTGGGTACATAAATCGATGCCTCCACGTGTAACACCTACAAGGCAGCAGATTTATTTTACTTGTGCATATGTTTTGCTGTGTTAGTACAAACTTAAATTTGTACTTGAAACATTACTTCAAACCAAACAGTTGTTTCTTCATGTCACCACTTGAAAAGATACTTTCACCTCGCGACTTTCTAGTTATAAGTTTGTCATAGATAGATTGCTACGAGAGTTAAAATTCTGCTCCAAGTATGAGCCAAAGGTGAGACAAGGAGGTCGGAACCTCCATGAGTGTTGACTTGTCTGCCAAGTTTGGGCAGTTAGAACACAATAGGATTATGGATTCTATGTGACTTTGATGCCACTGTTAGCGGCTCTATGCGACTTTCATTCTAGGTAAAACGATGACTTTCAAAGTTATTTTATAGTAATATTAATTATTTGTCGTTGCTTGACAATCTTGTGGTGAAGAACAATACAAATCTTGTTTAGTGTGGCTGTGTGTAAAAGGAGGAAGAAGAAGGGTGGTTGTCAGAATTATCAGGCAAGGGTCTAACAAAGTATATTCTAAGATCACCTTACAATACCAACACTAAAATTCTCACATCATAATAATTTAACAGAATACATAATTATGAATAGCAAAAGTTTTTGAAGAATTTCTCACTTAAATATCACAATTTTTTTCTCTCAAATTACGGCAGTAAGAAGGTAAAGCAAACAAAAGAAGAAAAACCCGGACAATTTGTATCAAGTATATTGTTAGTCATCCGGCCTACTCTTAAGCCCTGGAAAATTTGATAAAAGGCCACTAGTTAGGTAAAGGTCCTGGTTTGCACGCTTATTTTAAGCGGTGAAACCTGGTGTATGGGGTTGTTTGTTCGATCCTATATGCACAGTGTGAATCTGTTATAAGAAACAACATGGAGATGGCCACCTTACTCTTAACAACATTCCTCAATTCTTTGTGCTGCAAAAAGGTTTCCTGAAAATATTTTGAAACATGTTTTGCATATATGCAATGTGACGAATTTTTTCTTTTAAGTTGGTATCATGCATATCTTATGTATCATGTTTGCATTTTGCACTAGTCTCATACATTGGGCTTTTGTGTCTACCGTCTACGGCGTAATTTTTTGTCAAAAAGGGGGAGAGTTTCATTAAGGAGGTTCTGTTTTTTTACTTGCATACCTCATGAAGGGTGTTGGGGAGAGAGACATTATAACCGAACCCTAGGAAAGACACATTCATGGCAGAGACATGCATGTTTCATGGAGCGAATTTTATTGCACACTTATATTCTTGTTGCCTTTATGTTTTGCACAACACTTCTATGTAGGGAAGAATAATTACTGATATATTTTCTTAAGTGTGCTGGTTAAAGAAAAAACTCTTTCTCTTCAGTGCCATTAGTTTTAGTCTTTTTCTTTTAACCACTTTTGTAATCACCGAACATGTAAGAAGGATGGTTGATTTGGAGAAATGATGTATTTTTTGCCTTTTTGCATGAGAATTGAGAGTTATCCGGTTTCAAGCAAAATATTAAAGCCAAAGGGGGAGATTGTTCTCATTCTAGTACATCGTCGTTTGACATTTAATTTGTGTGCATAGTCACTTACTAAGAGGCTATGTAATATCATATAAGTCTAAGTTATGACCGTGTTCCACAGTCGTTAAAGATGTTCAAGTGCCGTACAGTACTTCATGAAGACCAAAAGAATTGACTCGACCATCTCCAAAGGTATACAACGTGTTTGGTTCGGTGAGATGGGTAGGATTGAGAATATTGGGGTCTTTCGAATCCGTTCAGAATTATGTGCGATTTTACAAATTCGAACGTTTCACGTTTACCAAAGTTCGATATGTTTTTAAAATTATTTATATAAAAAAAACCATGTTTTATATTGATTCAATGATTCATGAGTTTTTAAGACCGTATCAGACTTTATCGGATTTTTGGAATCGACTCCATTGTGGCCAAACACTAGAATTTTTCTAAACCTTCATATTCTACAGGGACGGTCCGGACACGTTCGGACCAGGGTTACCAAAATCGCCAACTTTTTGAAAAAGTCGTGTTTTAATCGCGACTTATTCCCCAAACATTTGCTACAGAAATAAGTCGCAACTTTTTCAAAAAGTTGAAATTTTTTGAATTAATCGTGAATTACGTGTATTAATCACGAATTACACGTTTTTTTTCCGTTTTTCCCGTCTTTTTCCTAAATGATATATACATGATATATTGCTCCAAAAATTTATATTTTATTATTAAATACTTTACCTACTTTTTCCTGTTTTTTTTTTGTTTTTTTCGTTTTTTTTCCTTGCTGATTTTTTTCCGACTTCCGATTGGGTAACATTGGTTCGGACGGGTTCCCTAAGGAGTCCGAACAGTCGTTAGGACCTCCTTGCTCAGATTCCAACTGTTCATATTGGTTTGAACGAGTAAGCAGAATTCCCACGGGCCGTTTGAACAGTCGTTTGGACGGTAACGATTAAGGTTGGCGCCAAACATTTATGAGTCTGTCGTCTGGATGTTTGTTCGGACGGGTGTCCAAGTTGTCCGAATACTCATTCGGATGACTTTGCGACTACGGGACCGGCAAGTAGTTTTCTCCTTTTTAAGTTGAGATATCTCAATCGTTGGTGGCCAAATCCAATGGTCATCATAGGAGAAGTGTACCCTATATAAATGAGCAAGTTGGCTCATTAGGACAAGGATTCTAGAGCTCTCTTTGCAGCCAAGAGATCTTGGAGAGAAAACCCCCAAATTGCGTGAGTCTTCCTTTCTTCCCTCTAGGTAGGTGATATGATTTGTTTTCATTTTGAGTTTTGGGGCTTTGATTCATGCGAGTATAGAATGACCCTATTCCCTCCTACCTAATAGTTTGAGAAATCCCTCCCTCCTCCCTCTATGGTTTCAATCGAATATATCGATTTGGAGAGTTGATTAGGCGGTGGCCATGTTTCAAAGGTCAATGAGATCCCTTCGAAGCAAGCTAGGAAGCATCTGTAAGCTCAAGGTCCCTACTTAATCATGTGTCCGATGAGTGAGGTCGATTGATATGAGTTTGAGCCTTCAATCATGAGGATTTCATTGATAGAAGCAAGTTAGTGGGATCCGTTGTTATCGGTGCGTCCAATACAACGATTGCAGCAGGAAGCATCCAGATGATAGGTAGCAGCATGTGCGAGAAGGACGGCAGTAGTATGGAGAGAGCGACTATGGAAGCACCTAGTCTGTCTAGTTGATATATACTAATGAACCTATGTAACGCCAAGTTGTGTTGTTTTCTTTTATTTCTGGATGTGTGGATGAAGCCATGTATGTTTCTACCCTATAGCTAAAGCCAATAGAAGTGAGAACCATGTGTTTACACAATTGCCAGTACTTGCAATCCCAACCATTCGATGGAGTACAAAGATGGGCTAAGCGTGAGTCACCCTATGGGGGTACTGGCAGAGCTGAAAAGGTGCATGATCAATGCCTCATCCAAGGATGTGGGAGCTGAGCCAAATTAGATGTGCGATTTTCAAGTAAGCGATCTAAAAATGATGTAGCATAGCCTTTAATCAACGATTGTGATCGTCATATGGCAAAGGGATTGCCCATGTGACATAGAATAAATGAGATATCGATTTGTACGGTGCCCAGTTGTTGGGCTTATCCCACTAAACATGATACAATCTAGTGTGCTCGAACCCATGTAGATTAAATTAAGTTTGTTCATTTCAGTCCCGACATCAACCCAATCTTGGTTCTGATTAGATTTGTATCATTGGATGCTCAAAAAAAGTCATGTGAATGCATTTAATGTGGGCGGCATGCGACTTAAGCCATTTGGAGCAACACATCTCATCCATCAGATGCAATGTAAAGTGCTTGGGCTGAAAGCATTTGGGACCTCAGTTGTAACTTAAAAACAGACACAAATGTACCAATCTTTGCCATATACAAAAAATTAGCTTTATATGAATCTCCTTCCCAAATGTATAACTCTCTTAGATTATTGATGCCAATAGATTCCCTCATATCTTAATCATCCTTACATTCTACACTTAGTATGCATAATTTCAACCATTGCCAACTTCTCTTCCGCTAGTCAATCTTACTTTTCACCATTCATCTCCATACCATCTATTTGTGGTTAATTTTATGGATCATTCTTTGCCCCTGATGCCTATTAAGGGAGTGTTGTTGTCACTGAGGTTTTTTGTATCTTTTTATCACAACTCTCAACCCTGTTATTTTGTGTCTTCCCTTCTTCCTTGCATCCTCTAAGAAAATTCAATTCGTCGTATGAATGTGTTTCCTTAATTGGTTTTCCATTGCTATGTAGTATGTCCTCAATCAATGTAATTGTTACACGTCTTCTTATGTACTCATTCCTCACCTTATCCCACTTTTTTCAGGCACATATCCACGAATCTGTATATACTCCCATATTCACAAAAGAAAATTTAAAATGCATTGAAGAAAAAAAATTCACAATACAGTTTTAAAGAGTTGAAGGTATCCCCAAATACTATTGAAAGGAATATACAAACCAATATATAATTACAACAAATTACTATTATACACACTATAACACAAACCTACTGTAAGTATAAATACTCCAACCTATCAGTTCACTGTAAGCCTGTTATATTTCTCTGCCATTTAGCGAACCG
Source organism: Chamaelirium japonicum (assembly GCA_947650365.1). Lineage (NCBI taxonomy): Eukaryota > Viridiplantae > Streptophyta > Magnoliopsida > Liliales > Melanthiaceae > Chamaelirium > Chamaelirium japonicum. Next base: position 131,632,192 of record OX393549.1, read on the forward strand.
AAATTGAATAAAAAAACCTAATACAAGAGCTTCGGTAGAATTTTGTTTTTATTAAAACATAACTTTAGTAGATTTCAAATTCAAGACCAAACACATACAACAACTCAAGCAATAAACTATATGGAGTTCATCGGGATAAGCTAACACATGGCATAGAACCCTCCACACTACTAAAAATTCCTCTCACTAGACATTAATGGGGAATCACAAAATAAAGTTTGGCATAAGCGTTTTCAGAACATTCAGTTAGATTTTGGATTCTTATCACCAACAACAAGAAAAAACTGGTAAATTTTATGTATCCAAAATAAAATGAGATGTCAATCTCAAAAAAAAAAAGAAAAAGATTCAAGAGAAAAAGAGGGAGAAAATTATAAACAAAGAGCATTCATCAGACTATGTCTTGGAACAGAATCAGTTATAATTACAAGAGTGACAAAGAAAATTGAAATCAGAGGACCACCCAAGGCATCAATTGGAGAAGTCTCTTTGTGCTTCAGTTCAACGATGAGTACATAAAGGGTTTATAACAAACCATAGTCAAAATTACAAGGAAAAAAAAAATCAAAAGAAAAATATAATTACACAGAAACTAGAGAGTACCCATCGGACAAATCATCATCAAGTCCAGGAAATCGAACCAAACAAACGGGTATAATCAAATGGAAGAAGGGCTGTAGGATCTATCACGGAATTACCAATAACAGAGAACCCGATCGATAGGAAATTGGTCGAGAGATCAGAAGGCGTGGAGGACGGGGCGCTTGCCGAGGCGCTTGATCTCCTTATCCATGCGTCCGGTGAGCATGAGGACGAACATCTTGAGGTCGCAGAGGAGAGACCAGATGGGGTGGCCGAAGGTGGCGGGGGCGTTGCCTTCGACGAAGAAGTGGGAGGACCAGGCAAGGCCGTAGCCGAGGAAGGGGACGGGGAGGAGGAGCCACGGGGTGAGGAGGAGGAGGGCGGCGAGGAGGCAGAGGAGGGCGGCGAGGGTTCCGGCGAAGTGCCACCGCCGGGTGGAAGACTTTGAGTGCTGGCTCACGTAGAACGGCCAGAACTCCTCCAAGCTCCTGAAGTTCATTTAGTCCACCAGAGCAGAGTGATCCCCTCCCAGCTACAGCTACACAGACAGAGACGACCCAAGCAAAGATTTTTTCTTTTCTGTTTTTTTCTTTCTATTTTGCTGGACACCCGAGGGATGATATGATTATGAGCCTTCTATGCAATGTTATCAGACCTTATCAGATCCGGACCGGACGTTGATCCGGGTCTCGGATCTCTGATTCAATCGTTGGATCAACCGATTGAACATGTAGAGGAAGAAGAGATGCACTGGGGATGACGGTTATACTCTCACGAACACGTGAGAGCCTCTTGTTCATTCATCACATATATATAAAGAGTTAGGGATTAGCGATAGAGGTGTCGGTTAGATGTGTCCCACCAAAGTGGGCATCAACATATATCCGTAACACTCCCCCTTGGATACCCACTTTTCAAAAACATTGTCTCGTTAAAACCTTAATAAGGAAAACCCAATGGGACAAAACCTTTAGTAAAGGAAAAAGAATACAATGCGTTCTTCAGGAACAAATTCGTCTGGAATCTTAGATTCTTATGGAATCTTAGTGGGTGCGACTTACACTGCCTCATTAAAACCTTTCGATGGAAAAATCCTGTGGAAAAAATCTCATCGCAGGAAAAAGAGTACAATGCGCAAAAGACATTCTTCTGGATGTCTACATTTGCATCTGCAGGATGCTCCCCCTCATCTTTATCCTATATTCTATTACAAGTCTTGTTTACATCAATCTTCAAAAGAAAATACTCTCTCCCCCTAATACATTAAGATGTTACTTCCCACCCTGTTAATACATCAATTTAAAATAACATTTATATGCACTGTTGGTGAAGTCTCCTCATGCCAATCTGAAGCACCAACTTCTGGAATGTAGATTTTGGAAGCGTCTTGGTGAAGAGATCTACCAAGTTCTCAGCTGACTTCGCCTGCTTTATAATAATCTCTTTCTTCTCTTAGAGTTCATGGGTGTAGAAGAATTTCAAGGAGATGTGCTTTGTCGTGTTGTCTTTGATGAAGCCACTTTGAATTTGAGCTATGCATGCTACATTATCTTCGTAAATTTCTGTAGGTTCATCCGTAGCTGATGGGAGTTGACAACTTCCTCTGATGTGTTGAATTATCGATCGTAGCCACACGCATTCTTTACTTGCCTCATGAAGCGCAGTATCTCTAAATGATTGGATGACGTTGCTACTAATGTTTACTTTGTGAATTTCCATGAAATAGCTGCATTACTATTAAGAAACACATAATCTGTTTGTGATCTTTCCTTATGGGGATCGGATAAGTAACCAGAGTCTACATATCCAACTAGGTTAGTTCTTTTACATGAATTGTATAAGCCAAAGTCAAATGTCCCATTTAGGTATCAAAATATATGCTTTATGCCATTCCAATGTCTATGTGACGTGCAGAGCTATATCTAACAAGTAGATTAACAAAAAATGAAATATCAGGCCTACTGCATTGAGATAAATAAAGAATTGCACCTATAGCACTTAAATAGGGTACTTCAGAACCCAAAACATCTTCATTTTCCTCTCTAGACCTGTATGAGTCTTTGTTAACATCTAAAGACCTTACAACCATGGGTGTACTAAGTGAATAACACTTATTCATATTGAATCTCTTCATGAGATTTTCAGTCTATTTTGCTTGATGGACTAAGATCCCATCCTTGTTGTGTTCGATCTGCAGGCCGAGGCAAAATTTTGTCTCACCGAGATCTTTCATTTCAAACTCCTTTTTAAGATAGCCAACAGTCTTCTCAATCTCTTCAGGAGATCCTATTTGATTTATATCATCTACATATATTACTGCTATTGTAAATCCATTCTGAGATTTCTTAATAAATATGCATTGGCATATATAGTCATTTTTATAGCCTTTCCTAGACAGATATTCACTGAGCCGATTGTACCACAATCTTCCGGATTGTTTCAGATCGTACAATGCTCGTTTTAATCTAATTGAATGCGTATTTCTAGATTTGGAGTTTGATAAATTAAATCCTTTAGGAATTTTTATGTATATTTCACTATCTAGGTTACCATATAGGTAGGCTGTCATTACATCCATAAGTCTCATGCTTAATCTTTCAGAGATAGTTAGACTTATAAGATATCTGAATATGATGGCATCCATAACTGGGGAATATGTTTCTTTATAATCTATCCCAGGTCTCTGCGAGAATCCTTGAGCAACTAAGCGTGCTTTATATCTTTAGATCTCATTCGTTTTATTTCTTTTTTTAACAAATACCCATTTGAAACCTACAAGGTTTATTTCTTTTGGGGTTTGTATTATAGGTCCAAACACTTCATGCTTTGCGAGGGAATCTAGTTCCGCTTGAATCACATTCTTCTATTTTGGCCAATCTTTACTTTATCGATATTCTAGGATTGTGCGTAGTTCAATGTCATTATCATCAACCTTTATTATCTCATTTGCTATAGCATATAAGAATATATCATCGATGACTATTTCTTTTCTATTTCATATTTTTTTCTGAGTATGTGTTGAACTCAGATATCTCATCATTGTTGGGTACCGGTACCTTTTTCCCAGTCTCTTCTAAGATCTGGGGCATAACCTCGGCCGGAGCGATATATTTTAATTTGAAAAAATTGGATCTTTGATTCATGACATCTTTCGGATCGTTATGAATCTTCTCTTCAGGAGATTTTATATTAGGAACAGCTTCTTCAAGAGCTGTAGGGTGTGATATGCTATTTAATCTTCTCTTTTGGGGAGCTAAATCTTTAGAACCTATAGGTCTGTCACGCTTCTGGCGTGTGTCAGACTCATTTGCTGTCTTATTCTTACTTAAGATATCAATTCTGGCAGGTACATTCATAGCTGGTATGTATGATTTAATTACTTTTGCGGCATCATTGAATGCACCTGGTAATTCATTTGTAATAGATTGCAAGTGTATTATTCTCCAACTTCGTGATCACATTGGGGAGTCCTGGGGTCTAGATGAGACAGAGTGTAAGTATTCCATGATAATTCATGTCGTTCCTCTTGGACGGGACATTCATTATCTTTCTTATCTCCCCCCAATGACAGGAAGACTGTCTCATCGAAGTGACAATCCACAAGCCTTGTGGTAAAAATGTCACATGTTAAGGGTTCTAAATATTTAAGAATCGAAGGAGACTCAAACCCTACATAAATTCCCAATCTACGTTAGGGACCCATTTTAGTTCTCTTTGGTGGGGGAATAGGAACATAAACTACACATCTAAATTTTCGAAGATGAGAAATATTTTGTTGATTCCCAGAAACTTATTATGCAGGAGAGAACTTATGGTACGAAGTTGGTCTAACTTTGATTAAAGATGCAGCATGAAGAATTGTATGACCCCAAACACTAGTAGGTAATTTTGAATGCATTAGGAGGGGTCTAGCAATCATTTGAAGTCGTTTGATCAGGGATTTTACTAAACCATTCTGTGTATGAACATGAGGTACATGATATTCAATCTCTATTCTTAGTGATAGACAAAAATCATCAAAAGCTTGAAAGGTAAATTCTGTTGTATTATCCAGCCTAATAGATTTGATGGTCTGGTTAGGAAAATATGCTCTCAATTTTATTATTTGTGCTAGTAATTTGACAATTACAAGGTTTCTAGTCGATAAAAGGCATACACGGGACCATCTAGTTGAGGCATCTATTAAGACCATAAAGTATCTGAAAGGTCCACTAGAGGGGTGAATTCGTCCACATATATCTCCCTGGATTCTATGAAGAAAAGAAGGTGATTCAGACTCAATCTTCAGGAATGATGGTCTGGTAATAAGCTTACCTTGGGAGCAAGGGATACAAACTAACTCACTAGGTATGTGCTAATGTGCTAAGGGATGATCACAAGAGTTTTCTACGATCTTTTTCATCATTGTTGTCCTAGCTATAGGATGTCCTAGACGATCATGTCAGATATTAAAAATCATAGAATTATAGGGCTTCTGGCTCATTATTTGTCTTGGATTAGTACTGAGCTGCTGGCTCATGTTTCCATGTGACTCAACAATCCCAATGTGAGTGAAGTATATCTCTAAGGATAGATTGGAGAATTTCTCTAGAGTAAACTTCTGGTTTCCAACACTAGAGGTTATACATAAGAATTCATTATTCTTCTCGCTCAGAGTTTCTATGTGATACCCATTTGCTCTTATATCTCTGAAACTGAGTAAGTTTCTTTTATAGTTACTAGAGTATAAGGCAGATTGTATAAAGATATGAGTTCTATTCGGTAACACTAGGTGTGCTCTACCAGTGCCTTCTATTATCTGAGCGGGGCCAGCTATGGTCGATATTTTATTTGAACCAAAGTTAATACTTGAAAAGTATTTCTGGTCCCTAAGTATCGTATGAGTAGTGGCACTGTGTATCAAGCAAAGGTTATCACTATTCATATCTCCCTTGGATTTTATTTTCTAATAAAGAAATAAAGTATTATTTGATATAAGGTTCTAGCAACTCAGATATATAGAAAATAAGAAACATTTATATTAATAAGGAAGATCTAAAGATATTATACCAGACAAACGAAATATCAACTATAATAAAGCAAACAATTGTTCTGATAATAAAAAAAATGATAACAGTCTATCAAGCAAATGAAATATTAACCACTAGAGATCAAACAGTTGTTTTGATAAAAATAAACGATGGCAGTCTATCACTAAAGGTCTCCTGTCTCATCTAGTTATCATTGTAGAAATCAGAAGTTGTGAGCTTAATTTTTCCTTGCAACTCAGTGAGTTCATCTTCAAGGAGGTCATCATTGTCAAGGTCAAACATTGCGTTGCCCTCTGCTTTCTGTGATGCTTGAAAGTTTGCCACCTGTTCCTTAGATGTACGACAGTTGCGAGACCAATGACCTTCACATCCACACTTAGCAAGTGTCTGTAGGCCATTTATTAGAAGGGGATTCTTCTTTCACTTGTTCTGCGTACCAAGGCTTGTTATTTTGCCTTTTAAAATTTATATTTTGGCGCGGGTTGAGTCCACCTTTGCTGGGGTGGCCACGCCTGTGTAACATCCCAAAATAAATTAATAATTTAAAGATCATTATAAGAAATTTTTATAAAAAAGTCAAAATAAAAATCGGATAGTGCCATTGCGTCCGTCTCGTCGAAACAATCAAAAAACCTATACAAACTTTTACGTTTTGAACTCATTTAGAGCATTTAAAAATTAAAAGAAAAACAAAATATACATAAATAACAAATAGAAGGATTCGAACCATAGACCTATTTGGTAGAATTTTAAACTTTTCTCTCTAACCAAAAGACCCTTAGTGCTTTTCAAACTAATTACAAGGAAGATAATTATTATAGTAAAAATAGGGAGACCAAAAGACATCTCAACTGACGACCCTTCGTTTCCGATCGGACGGGAACAGTCGCGCAGTAGAAACAGTAACCAACGACCCTTCGTTTCCGATCGGACGGAAGTAGTCACGCAGCTGAAACAGTAAATGGCTGTTTTGCAATTAAGACCTTAGGACTTTTGGTATTCCTGAAAGGCCTATATAAACCCCCTCCCTCAACAATAGTTCTTCACCCAAGCCCATCTCGGTATCCGGCCACCACCTCCGCCGGCCGCCACTACCTCCGGCCACCGACCACCACCACCGGCCACCACCTCCGCCGGTCGCCACCACCTCCGGCCGCCGCTACTACTTCCGACCGCCACCGGCCACCACCACCTCCGGCCGCCGCCGCCTCCGGCTACCGCCTCACACCACCCCGGGTTGTCAGGTCGGGTATAGAATTTAAACCCATTTAATTCGGGTTTTAACCCGTTATAAAATGATTGGTGCAAAAAGGCTAGACTTCATTTTAGAACCCATGACCTCTCTAAACAACAACCTAAAAAGGCTCACTCTAACCAGTAGAACACTTTATAATTTTTGTTAAGAATCACCTAACATTAAATATATAGATTATCAAGGTAAACTATATTGACCATATCTTACCCATACGGACTCTAAATTGAGCCCCGTTAGGAACCTTGGACTCGTAATGACAAAATACACCTACTGAGATCATAAAATACTAGAACCGACGATTAAAAAATAAATGTACCATTTTATCCCTAAGGTAAAATGGTCATAACCTTTTTATTTGAACTCGGAATCGAATTTCGTCTGCGACCACATGATTGTGGTTATGATTCGGAACCACCAATATTATAAAACCCCTAAATCTGGTAGGCCACAAATATAGTTTTTGTTTTAAATTTCTGGGCTGAAGCCCAATAAAACCTTTAAGCTTTTGGGCCGAAGCAACCATTCAGCCTCTGGGCCTAAGCCTATTAACCCATTAAGCCTCTGGGCCGAAGCCTCTCAACCTATTAAACACCGTGGCCAAAGCCCAATTATAAACTGTGATAAAACGACTCTGCCTTTATTAAACTGCACCACTATTGCTGAGAGCAACCTGACCTTTTTACTAAAGGCAGACTACCCATTTAAATTCCGTTAATACCGGCTATTTTGGCCATACCGGGAGCAAACAAACTCCGAATTGAGTTCCGTCTATGGCCACGGTCTCAGAATAAAAAACTCTACAAATTGGGTATAAATTCAAAGTATTTTAAAAATAACCAAAATACCCCTAAAGGATAAAATCCATTAAATAAATTCGTAAAGTAAACAAACATAAGGAGTTCACATCGGAATTCGTTTCCAACGAATCCTTGAAAAAATTATCGTAAAAACTAACAAAATATAGTAATATATTTCAGGTCATGAGCTTACTAAGGCATCCTCATTAGAATAAAGATTCTACGATGATTCAGGTAGGGGACTAAACCTAGTTAATTCTTGAGAAGTGTTTGTCATTGAAATAATGGTAGTATATTATGGATTTGTTAATTTTTAAGATGTGTTGATCATCTCAATTGGGTGTGGGGCTATCCATGTCTTGCAGGTCTAAAAGATAAATCCTGGGTGTGGGGCTGTCCTTGGCTGTGGGCCAAAAAGATAATCCTGGGTGTGGGGCTAGCCCTGGCAGAGGCCAAAAAGAAACCTAGGTGTGGGACTAGCCTTGTGTCAGACAAAAAGTGCCCGGATATGATTGTGATTCCTACCCGGTTTGAGCCTAAAGAAAATCGGATGATCAATGACTTTTAAATTACTATTCATATTCATGTGAACTGTTGTTTTCAGTACATTTATCTTAGTATGAATGAATTAGGTTTAATAGGTGAGTCAGTGGATTAGACTCACCCCCCTACAGGTGTTGTGATCCCTACAAAGACTAACCCTACAAGTCAAAGAAAGGAGGAAGAACGAATAGAGGACAAACCGGAGGGGATCGAAGATCCGCTCTACACTCCGTACTATGAGGATACGGGAACAGAAATATGAAGAGTTGATGTCGCATTTAAGTTATAGCTTTTAAAGCTCATGCCATGTATCAAACCTTTATATTATATTGCATGGTTATGAATAAAATAGGCTCGGTTAATTTCCATATTTGATGGAATTTAATTTATATCAAGTTTTACTTGTAACACCCCAGTGTTATACTGGTTGAATTAATCCGTAAAATACCGGGGCGTTACAGCCTGCCTCTTCATCGGTAGCCTCCTTTGCTGGGGTTGCCACCTGTCGCCTCTGCTACTTCTGTCGGAGTGGTTATGACGACCACCTCTTCCAAACCTTTCTCTGCCTCTACCTCTGTGGTATCCTTCACTGGTATACACTTCAGGGAATGCCAATGCTCCAGTAGGTCTGGAGTTGTGATTCTTTATAAGGACTTTATTGTTCTCCTCTACAACTAGGAGTACCAAAAATCAGATCTGATATCTTCTGGAAGTTTTGCTCCTGGTATTGTTGTTGCAATAGAACGTTTGTTGCATTGAAGGTGGATAGAGTCTTATCGATCATCTGTCCCTGAATGACTGGCTCTCCACATAGCTCAAGTCAGGACACGTTGTTAAACGTTGCAGAATTATACTCTACGACAGATCTAAAATCTTGATAGCGCAGGTTTATCCATTCATTCCTCACTGCTGGGAGGATGACAGTCCTTTGATGATCATATCTATCCCGTAGGGATTCCCAGAGAACTAAGGGGTCTTCAATGGTTAGGTATTCGTTTTTCAAGTCTACATGTAGGTGACGACGCAGAAAGATTATCACTTTAGCCTTGTCTTCAGGACTAAAGCTTTCTGTGCCTGTAGGCTTTACAATCGCCTACCCAGTTTGATTGATTGTAGATGAAGCTTAGCATCTAGCCTCATGTGGGGGAAAAATCTTCGTGCCGATCCAAAAATTTCACCTCACCAGTCAGTTGAAGTTGAGTCAAAGATTTTTGGTCGATCTGTTGATTGGAAGGTAGGTTTGAAGGTTGTTGCCTTAGTGACTTTGAGTTACCACTTACGATATGCAAACAGAGAGAAGGTTGACACAAGATGTGATCTCGGAGTTCAGCCGAAGCCTACATCTCCGTGCTATAGGGAGCAACCCGAATTCACTAACACTTCACTCGAAGTGACCTCGATAGGCCGAGTGTCACTGATCTCTTTTTCAAGAAGGTTGAAGGAGATGGAATGTCGAAGTCAGAGCTCTGGGTTTTTGAGGTTTTCTCTCTGGATTCTGGTTTCAAAAAATCAATCCTTTTACATTTGAAGGTTCTGCTATTTATAGGATTTTCTGGGAGCAAATCTGGGGCAAATGGCGGTTTCTGCTGTCGTATCCGGGGGATCCCTCAGGCAGGGCTGGTGGGTCCCGCTGTTGTGTCCGTGGGCCCACCAGGTAGGGCTGGCGGGTTCTGCGGTAGTCTCTGTGGGCCCACCAGGCAGGGCTGGCGGGTCCTGCGATAGTCTCGGTGGGCCTACCAGGCAGGGCTGGTGGGTCCATGGTAGTCTCTGTGAGCCCATCAGGCAGGGCTGGCGGGTCCCGCGATAGTCTCGGTGGGCCCACCAGGCAGGGCTGGCGGGTCCTGCGGTAGTCTCTGTAGACCCACCAGGTAGGGCTGGCGGGTCCCGCGGTAGTCTCTGTGGGCCCACCAGGCGGGGCAAGTGGGTCCTGCTATCTGTAGGCTTCTTTGCCAAAATTTGCACCCACAATTACCCCCTTAAAGTTAGCTAGAGGTCATCTTGGCTGGCTTGGATTTAGTGCAAAAGTAACAACCCCCTGTCACGAGTGTAAAAAATCCCTTGAGTATTGGTGCTGATGGACCGATCGATCAATTTTGATCGATCGATTGAATTTAACCAATCGGTCAAATTTCAACCGATCGGTTAAATTCAACCGGTAGAGGTCGAGGTGATCGGTCAAAAAACATAGTTTTTTAACCGATCCAATAGAAACTTGACCGATCGGTTGAATTTGACCGATCGATCAAAGTTGACCGATCGGTTAAATTCAACCAGTGGAGATTGAGGTGATCGGTCAAAAAACATTATTTTTTGACCGATCCAGTAGAAACTTGACCGATCGGTTGAATTTGACCGATTGGTCAAATTTTGACCGATCGGTTAAAGGTGGAGGTCAAGGTCATCGGTCAAAAAACATAGTTTTTCGATCGATCCAGTAGAAATCTGACCGTTCGGTTGAATTTGACCGATCGATCAAAGTTGACCGATCGGTTAATTTCAACCGGTGGAGGTCGAGATGATCGATCAGAAAACATTATTTTTCGACCGACCCAATAGAAATCTGACCGTTCGGTTGAATTTGACCGATCGGTTAAAGTTGACCGATCGGTTAATTTCACCCGGTGGAGGTCGAGGTGATCGGTAAAAAAACATTGTTTTTCGACCGATCCAGTAGAAACTTAATCGATCGGTTGAATTTGACCGATCGGTCAAAGTTGATCGATCGATTAAATTCAACCGATGGAGGTCAGGGTGATCGGTCAAAAGAACATAGTTTTTTGCCCGATCATATAGAAACTTGACCGATCGGTTGAATTTGAGTGATCGGTCAAAGTTGACCGATCGGTTAAATTCAACCGGTGGAGGTTGAGGTGATCGGGCAAAAAACCTAAGTATTTTGCCCGATCTAGTAGAAATCGAACCGATCGGTTGAATCTATCCGATCGGTCAAGTTTGACTGATCGATTAAATTCAAACGGTGGAGGTTGAGTCGATCGGGCAAAATCCTAAGTATTTTGCCCGATCCAGTAGAAATCGAACCAATCGGTTGAATCTATCCGATCGGTCAAGTTTGACCGATCGGTTAAATTCAACCGGTGGAGGTTGAGTCGATCGGGCAAAAATCTAAGTATTTTGCCCGATCCAGTAGAAAACGAACCGATCGGTTGAATCTATCCGATCGATCAAGTTTGATCGATCGGTTAAATTCAACCGGTGGAGGTTGAGGTGATCGGGCAAAAACCTAAGTATTTTGCACGATCCAGTAGAAATCGAACCGATCAGTTGAATCTATCCGATCAGTCAAGTTTGATCGATCGGTTAAATTCAATCGGTGGAGATTGAGTCGATCGGGCAAAAACCTAAGTATTTTGCCCGATCCAGTAGAAAACGAACCGATCGGTTGAATCTATCCGATCGGTCAAGTTTGATCGATCGGTTAAATTCAACCAGTGGAGGTTGAGGTGATCGAGCAAAAACCTAAGTATTTTGCATGATCCAGTAGAAAAAGAACCGATCGGTTGAATCTATCTGATCGGTCAAGTTTGACCGATCAGTTAAATTCAACCGATGGAGGTTGAGTCGAACGGGCAAAAGAGCTTGTTTTCTAACCGATCCTTTGGAAAATTACCCGATCGTCTAACTGTCGAACGGGTAAAGTCTTCGAATGGCGATTGAAGTTGGAGCGGTAGTTTCTTCAGTTTTCGTTGTTTTGCTTGAACCGGTGGATCATGTGGCCCGATGATTCTTCTGAACCGGCGGTTCGCTTGGACCGGTGGTTCATCTGGTTCGATGTTTCGTTTGCTTTCGATGGTTCGCCTGGAAGAGCGCTTCCTTCAGATTAACGCCACATGTCCCTTCTGAAAACACGGCTTTTGACCTGGTGATGCCACGTGTCTTTTTGATTTTTGTGCCAGTTTCTCCGGGGTTTATACGCCTTTTTTGGATTTCGTTTTTGCCTCACGCTTCCAAAAAATTTTCAAGTCCAAAATCTTTTGCTCCCGAGTTTTCTGTTCTCCGCGCTTTCCCGATCAATCGAAATGGTATCTTCCAGCAGCATCAAGATCAAGAATGTGGTCCCGTCCAAGAGGGCTGGGAAGGAGAAGGCTCCGGTGTCACCCAAGCCTATTGGCCGGGGCAAGGGCAAAGGTGCACTTGGTGTGCTCGGAAAGAGACATATGGGAGTGGGGTTCGCTTCTGCACCGTCAAGGCCCGAGCACATTCTGAAGGCCAGCTTTGTTCCGGGACCTCTCATGCCGTTGTCGGAGGAGCCCGTCTACGAATATAACATTAGCGGAAAGCTTACTGATGTGAAGAGAGCTAAGTGGCAGAAGTTGCTCGCCTGCTTCACGGAGGGGAAACACCGACCTGCACTGGCAGAAGTTCAATCCGCTTTCGGGATCGACAAGCGGATTGTCTTCACCGGGATCGCCAGTAAGGAGCAAGTGATGGGGACGGTGATCACCATCGGCCAGCTAAACTGCGGGCTATGCCTCCCTCTGGTGCCGTTCGTTGCAAGGCTGCTGAACACCTCAGGGCTTTGCCCGGGGCAGATATCAGGGAATGCATGGAGGATCATCTATGCATTCTGCCAGATGGAGTAAGATTTTAAGGAGGAGCTCAGGGCGTGCTACTCCAGCATCCCTGAAGGTGAAGTGGCCAGGATCGAGTTGGGGTACTTTTTCTACCACTATAAGTGGGTTTCAAGGAAGGACATTCCATTCTTCAACCTGACCGGCGTCTCCGCGCTCCACCCGATCATCGACACCGTGCCCTCTGACAAGCTGTACACAGATTGGCTGATCTTCGTTGCTGGGGCATGGACTGCCCTTTCTGTGCCTGAGACTCCTCGTTCTCAGGTACATAAAGAGGTTGACATGTACTCTGTAGGAGGGGCCTTCGCCTGATCATCAGATTGGGTCGGGGCCCTCGACAACCTCTTCCTGGAGTTGACTTGTGGCACCCGATCGTAGAAGCAGTTTTCGAACTGCCCGGTCCAGCACGGCAACGCCAACCTCCTTCACAAACTGCAGGCCAGGTACGAGGACAACGATGTCTTGTACTCTGATTATGAGGAGGATCCTCAATCGGGCAAGATAGTTAGAACCGTCCGGGTTGAGAAGAAGGCGTTCGGGGCGAGACGCCACTTGCCAACGGAGGAGAAGCTGGTGGTGACCTGCAGGGGTCAAGTGAAGAAGAGGAGGGTCTTCAAGGAGGAGGAGAAGAAAGAGGAAGAGAAGAAAGAAGAAGAGGGGAAGAAAGAAGAAGAAGAAGAAGGAGGAGGAGGAAAAGGAGAAGAAGAAGACGAAGAAGAAGAAGAAGAGGAGGAGGATGAAGATGACGATGACGATAGCGAAGGTAGTGGCGACGACGATGACGGTGATGATGAGGAGGATGGAGGAGACGGTGGCGAGGAGGAGGTTCCGCCCACCCCCATTGACGAGGCTAAGGCCTGTCGGATGGAAGACGTCATGGATACGGTGGGCGACGGCAAGAGAGTATCGCCCACCTATCATTTCAAAGAGCTGAAGCACCCAACGCGCATCAGAATAAAATACTTGGGGAGTGACGTGGTTGCGAGCAACCCCACTCCCCTCGACCAAGTACCCCCAAGCGTCCCTCGCATTGAGGGCGCCTCGACGAGCGGTGGGTTGGAGGTTGAGCAACCTTCACCTGCTGCCCGTCCTTCGGCTGCCCAGATGGTGGAGGAGACGGCCACCCTCATGGCCAGGCTTCAGCAGACCGCTGAAGGTCCGGTGGTAGCTAAGGGGAGATCACTCCGCCGCGTGACGTCCCTTCCCCTTTGGACAAGGAGGGAGGGAGTCGCGTGGAGGCTGGGACACCCCAACCCCCACCAATGGCATCTTCCGAGAAGGAAAGGTCGACCCCCAGGGGTAAGAGTTCCAATCGGGGGAAGGGTAGGGCCAAAGCATCCCGAGCCGACGCCACAGGTATACCACTTAACTTCTCTTCTTGACTTCATTGCTTTTGGCTTTCGATATTCTAACTGTTGAATGTTTGAATTGATTGCAGATATCCCTATTGGCTCTGATCAGCTACTTAGAGACGTGGGTGAGGTTGATATCAACCACCCAATGGGTGTGATCCGGAAGCTTTGCAACCTTCCCGATGCTACTCTGGATGAAGCCTATAATAGGTTTGAAGTTGTGGTAAGTGTATCAGCATAACTTAGTTTTTGAGTTGTATCTCTCAAAATATTTCTAACTTTTTCTCGATTGTTGGCAGAACTCAGTGGTCCTGAAGCTCGCTACCAGACTTTTCAGGAGGGCCGGTGAGCGGGGGGCTTCATCTGAAGTCTCTCGCTTGACTGCTGAACTGGAGGCAGCTAACAAGAAGAAGGAGAAGCTGAAGGAATCTCTTTTTGCCAGTAAGAAGCTTGTTCGTCAGGAACGGCTGGAGAAGAAGAATTTGAATGCCTCCTATGTCGACTTGGACAAGGAGTTTTTCGACTTGAAGAACAGGTTCTTCAAAATGGAGACTACGGCCTTCAACCGACTGACGGAGATCAACGAGTTGAAAGCGGAGCTTGTTACGAAGAAGGCGGCTCTTGCGAACAAGGAGGAGAAGCTCGAGCAGACGCTTCAGGAGTGCGAGAGTTTATGATCAACAACAGAGAAGGCGGTGGAAGCCCTCAGGGTTCATGCTAGCGGCGTCCAGTCTTCCAAGGCTTCTGCAGCGAGCAAGGCTTGTAGTGGATCCGAAGGAGATAAGTCGCGTGCTCCAAGTGTGGCCAAGCCTTGATGTATTCTATCTCTTTTCTTTTTGCTGTTGTATCTGTAAGCCTCGCACATGTAAAAGCTCGATTGTACTTGAAAATTTTAAGAAATAAAGACTTCTTTTTGGTGTTTGAAATTGAATATCTATTGTGTTGAATCCTCTGAATATTTGTGCTCTGGATGGAATGCTTGAATACACTTAACACTTGACGGTAAGGGGTTGAGTCGCAACTCGATCACCCAAACTTGTTAAGTAATTTGATATTTGAAGGTTGTGTTGTAACACAACTTGAAACCGTTTAACATTTATCTGTAAGGGGGTTGAGTCGCAACTCTAGCACCCAAACTTGTTAGACGATCTTACAATTGAAGGTTATTTAACATTTGCATGTAAGGGGTCGCGTCGCAATACAAGCTCCCATACTTGTTAAATTAATCCAGTGACTTGAAGGTTGTTTTGTTTCACAACCTGAAACCATTTAACATCTGCCTATAAGGGGTCGAGTCACGACTCAAGCACCCAAACTTGTTAAACGACCTGGTAATTTGAATGTAGATGATCTGGAAATTGAATGTAGATGACTTGGAACTGCTTCAGAACTTGAGTCGACAAGGTGAACATTTAAAAACGATCTTTATTCATCATGG
Organism: Chamaelirium japonicum; assembly: GCA_947650365.1. Classification (NCBI taxonomy): domain Eukaryota; kingdom Viridiplantae; phylum Streptophyta; class Magnoliopsida; order Liliales; family Melanthiaceae; genus Chamaelirium; species Chamaelirium japonicum. Next base: position 131,647,781 of record OX393549.1, read on the forward strand.
AATTTACATTAAGGATAGAACATTTTGAGATGTCTAGCATTCCAAGCTCATGGTAGTCTATTTCCTTCTGGCGAAATCAGTCGATAAGATCCTTTATCTCCTATCGATTCGATGATGTAGGGTCCTTTCTAATTGGGAGCTAGTTTTCCGCTGCTGTGCTCTTTTGTGTTGTAGAAGATTGCTCTGAGGACCAGGCTGCCAATTGGGAACTGTCTCTTGTTGACCTTCTGATCGTAGGCTCGTTTGATCCTCTGTTGATACTTGGCAACACGAACGGTTACTCGATCTAGTAATTCTTCGGAGAGATCAAGGTCATTGACTCGAAGCTCTTTATTAACCCCCTCTTCGATTGCTCTGGTCTTCAAAGTGTTTGAGATGGTCTCTATTGGGAGAACTGCTTCTGACCCGTACGTTAGGCGAAAGGGTGAGAACCCAGTTGATCTTCTCGGAGTGGTTCGATAGCCCCACAAGACTTCAGGTAGGACTTACTCCCACAGCCCTTTCTTATCATCGAGTTTCTTTTTGAGTAGACCAATCATAGCTCTGTTGGAGGCTTCGGCTTGACCATTGCACCGAGGGTACCTTGGTGTTGAATAGAAAAGTTTAATTCCAGTATTTAGGCAGAACTCCCAGAATTTGTCGGAGTCGAATTGAGCTCTGTTATCAGCGATAAGAACCTGTGGTGTGCCAAATCTCGAGAAGATGTTGTGCCTGATGAACTTGATGACTTCGTCGTCAGTCTCTCGGAAGAGTGGCACTGCTTCAACCCACTTGGTGAAGTAATCTGTGGCCAACAGCATACACTTCTTTTTGCTTGGCGTTGGTGGGAAAGGACCAAGAAGTCCAACCCCCATTGATGGAAGGGCCATGGACTTGTTAGTTGATAGAGCTTATCTGCTGGGAGATGGATAGCTCGAGCATGTCGCTGGCAAGGTTCGCACTTTTAAACCACTTGGTGAGCCTCTCTTCCCATTGTTGGCCAATAGTAATCTTGAAGCTTCGTCTTGGCTTCAAGAGATCTTCCTCCCGAATGATTCCCGCAGGCTCCGGAATGGATATCGATTAAGATTGCCTTTGCTTGTGAAGGTCCAACGCATTTGAGTAGCATCCCGTTGTGCGATCTGAAATATAGGTCTTCTCCTTAGAGGCTATAGCATGGAAGCTTCCTTTGAAGTCTTCTGGCTTGAATTGGATCTTCTGGCATTTTATCTTGCTTGAAGAAATCGAAGATCAGTTGTCTTCAATCTTCGAGTTCGTGTATTGTGGCATGATCGGAGTCTGGCTGTTCTCTACCCCCGGATCTTTCTGTAGCGGCGATGGCCTATTGCTCGAGGGTAATCCTGGGCGATTCTTAATAGTCGATTTGTATTCACCTCTCTCTGAGTGAGTCTCCAAGAACTGAGGCAATGTTAGCTAATGCATCTGCCTCTCAATTTTCTGCTCTCGGGACTTGGATAAACTCGGTGCTAGCAAAACGTTGTTGGTGATGTCACACTAGAGCCAAGTAATACTGTATTCTTTATTCTTACGCTGTGTACTCCCCATTGATCTGCCTTACGATTAGCTGGGAGCCACTGTAGATGGTGAGTTGATCTACCCCCAGGGATTCAGCCATTTTAAGCTCGGAGATGAGTGCTTCGTATTCGGCTTTGTTATTGGTAGCGCTGAATCCGAGAAGAATGGCCTTTTGAAGATGATCAAGTTCGGGGGATACTAAGACTATCCCAATTCCCAAACCGATCGCATTTGAAGCTCCATTAGTATAGAGTTTCCACCGAGTTGGCGAGGTAGTAGGAGCCTCAAGACTTGGACTGGTTTTGGGAGCCAGATTGAACGGAGGTTCATTTTCGTCTTTGAGGCGCATCTTCCTCCCAGGTTATAGGGTCTTCCACTGGGAAGTCGGCTAGGAAATCGGCAACTGCCTGCCCTTTGAGTGAAGTGCGGGGTTCGAATTGAACCCCGAGAGCACTCATTTCGATCACCCATTTGGTCATTCGTCCTGCTCATCCTGCCTTGTCGAGGATATCTTTGAGAGGGTGCTCTGAGACGACTGCGATCAGGTGGGAAATAAAATAGGGTTGGAGTCGTCGTGATGCGGTGAGTAAGGCTAATACGACCTTCTCGATCTTCGAGTAGCGAGTCTCTACTGGGAGAAGTGTATGGCTGATGTAGTAGACCGGATGCTTGATTCCTTCTCTTTTACTGACCAAGATCGAGCTGATTGCTTGATCGGTGACGATAAGATAGAGCCAGAGGTCTTCTTTCGAGAGCGAAGCTGTTAGGATGGGGCATGCACGAGATATCTCTTGACGTCTTGAAAGGCTTCTTCGCAAGCCGGACTCCACCCGGAGGTATCTGCCTTTCGTAACTTGTTGAAGAGCGGTTTGCATTTATTGAAAGATTTTGAAATGAATCAATTATGGGCTGCTAATCTTCCGGTGAGGCACTGCACTTCCTTTCGATTGGTAGGCGATGACATATCGAGGATAGCTCGAATTTGATCGAGGTTGGCTTCAATTCCTCTCCTGGTCACAAGGTGTCCCAGGAACTTACCCGATTGAACACCAAAGGCACATTTAGTCGGGTTGAGCTTCATACGATACTTTCGGAGGATTTGAAATGTTTTTGCCAGATCAAAGAGGTGGCTCTCACGATTGGAACTTTTGGTGAGGAGATCATCCACATAAACTTCGACGTTGCGTCCGATTTGATCTTCGAACATCTTTGTGACTAGCCTTTGATAGGTAGATCCAGCGTTCTTGAGACCAAATGGCATTACGTTGTAGCAGTAAAGCCCTTGGTCAGTCACAAAGTAAGTCTTCTCTCGATCGTCTGGATGTAGCGGAATTTGATTGTACCCTGAGTATCCGTCCATGAAAGATAAGAGCTCGTGACCAGCAGTGGCATCGACGAGTCTATCTATTATTGGCATGGGGAATGGATCTTTGGGACAAGCCTTGTTGAGGTTAGTGAAGTCTATGCACACTCTGACCTTCCCATTCTTCTTTGGGACAGCAACTATATTGGAGATCCAAGTAGGATACTCTACTTCACGAATGAAGCCTGCTGCGAGTAGTTTACTGATCTCCTCTTGAACTGCAGCTTGCCTTTCTGGTCGGATTGTGCGTGGTTTTTGCTTGACGGGCTTCACTCCTTCTTTGATTGCGAGTCGATGACATGCATCATCTGGGTTGATCCCAGGCATATCTTCGAAGCACCAGGCGAAGATGTCGATGTTGGATTAAAGGAACGATACCATGTCTCACGCTTCTGCGTCACTGAGACCAGTACCGATGAAGGTTTCCCGAGGGAGATCTTTACTGCCGATGTTGACTGGATTGATTTCTTCGATTGAAGGTGAAGCCTCCCACTCGATCGGTGGGGGTTCGGACAGTGGGATCTCCTTTGGCTGCTATCTTTAAGAAGGGCCAGTTTCCTCTCTTGGTCACTTTGGGGGAGCGAGACTTATTCTGCAATCCATTTTTACAGCAGCTGCTTCGCATGATCGTCCAATCTGTTGATCTCCTCGAATGCAGACAATACCCTCTCCCTTTGCAAATTTGAGGAGTTGATGGTAGGAGGAGGAGATGACATTGATCTAGTGGAGGAATGGTCAACCAAGGATGATGTTGTAGTTGGATGTTCCTTCGACGATCGCAAACCTTACCGAGACTCGAGTCTCTCGGCTGAGGTTGAGGGTGAATCTCGATTCGCCCATCGTTATGCTCTGCTCCTCGTTGAAGCCCATGATCATCGTTGGGACGACCTCGAGACTTGAATATTTATGTCCCAGGCGCTTGAAGCAGTCTGAGAGCATAATGTCGATGGAGCTTCCGGTGTCGATGAGGATGCGGTTGACAGTGCTCCCATCGATGATGAGCTTCAGGACCAGGGGATCCCGGTGTGGAGTATGGACTCCTTGGAGGTCTGAGTCATTGAAGATGATGGAGGGCCAAGTTAAGCCCTTGACAGGCTTCTCGATCCAGGTGTCTTCTTTGTTCACTGCAGAGCGAATATTGAAGATGCACTGTATCTGCCGATCAACTTCTTTCCCCGTCAATGTTTGATTGTGCAATGACCCATGAATGCCAAAGTCGTTGACACGCACGGTGATAGGTGACTGATCGGTAGAGATTTGGTGGATCCAGCAAGCTTCCTTACCCTTTGCGGAAGGTCGGCGCTGGTCTGGTCTGCCCTTAACGAAATCTTGGAGGTGGCCTTCTCGCAGTAAATCCTCGAGATGATATCTCAGTCGATAGCATCGATCAATGGAATGGCCGTGGCTGTGGTGAAAGTCACAGTAGATCGTTTTGTCAGCTGTGACCTTGGTATCAGGGTGCAGAGGGTTCGGCCTTCGGAGAAACTCTTCATGTTGAATTCGATCGAGGATCTGCTCGATTGGTAGAGTCCAATTGGTGAATGTAGTCTTCTTCGGAGGGGATCTGCGTCCGTCGTTTCTTGACCGGTTGGGTGCAAGGGGAACCACTGCCTCCGCATTGTGAGCTTTGGCAGCATACTTCTGGGCTTCTCTTACAGCGGGTCGTCGCTTTATCTCTCGCCCCTTTCGGGCGACTTGATCATCCTCAACTTCGATTTTCCTTTGGATTCGATCAAACATTGAACCCAGGAAAGGAGGAAGATTGCGAATGAAGTCATTATAGATGTGCAAGTCAAAACAGAGAGCATTCTGGAAGGCTAGCATGATAGCCTCGTCATCCAGATGTCGTCTCGAGAGAGCGGCGTGCTCGTTACGAAATCTTCACGTGAAGCTGCGAAGGCTCTCGTCAGCACCCATCCTCAGCCTGTAGAGGGAGTCTAGCTTTTTCTCCGACTTCAAGTTAAGTTGATAATGCTGCACGAAGTGGTTAGCCAAGACTCCGAACTGGGTAATGGATCCAGCCTGATAGTTATGGTACTAATCGAGAGATGGCTCATCGAAGCTCCCAGTGAAGGTACGACATAGCACGTTGTTCTCTTCCTCGTGTGGCGTCAAAGCTTGCTTGAAGGCCAGTATGTGGAGAGTCGGATCTCCTTTGAGGCAATTGAATTTGGGGAGAGTGGGAGTTCTCCATCCCCTTAGAAATGATTATTGGAATAAACTCCGATGGAGAGGTCCAGCAAAGGAGTATCCCTCCCTACGACCATGCCCTCGACCTGGATGCAGATCGAGAGGCAAGATCGTGAGGTCTTGTCCAGGCCTTTGAGTAGCGGTCGGATGGCGCCGGTGACGAAGATCCATTCCGGCTTCATGTTGGAGTGGGAGGGATGGAGAAGCTCTACTCTTTGAGGGTGCCCTTTTCATCTGGTACCTCTTTTGTAAGTTGAGCTTCGACTGTGTCCGCCCGACACAGTTGTGACCCGAGGATGATTGAGAGAACTCATCTTCTATACGATCCCAGACACTCTGCTTCCATGGAGCAGCAGAGGGGGTTGGATCGTAACAGATCCTCTCAAGGGCAGTGGTGCCCATTGACCTCCGCGGTTCGGAATGAATCGATTGTTGTGGCAGATCCGCTCTTTCATCGAGTGAAGGGATAGGGAGAGCAATTCCGGCCTCGGAGGCTGCCTTCTTGAGAGCGTCCCTTTCAGCAGTGAGGGTGGCATTTTGCTTAGCCAATTATAGCAGTTAAAAATTGACCGCCAAAATTTGATAGGTAGATGGCTGGTCTTCAGCAGGGGCAGGGGCAGTCTGTCCTATCGACTGTCGAGGAGGTGGTGCGATCGGTCGATCGACCAACCTTCCACTCCCTGAACGAACCCCCATCTCGGGGACAGTAAGGGGCTGCCCGAAGTTGAGCCGTTGACTCTTTGAACGAGTCTCCGGACGAAGTTGACATGTGTTACTTCCCTCTGGATGATCCTGATGCTTCGTCTTCACCATTTAGAGAGAGCGAAGGATTCAACAAGATTGCCGGTGTCCTAATGGTTGTCTGCTCAATCGAAGGGGCTGGGAAGTTTGACTATCTAGATCGGTTGTCTTCTCAACCAATCTGATGTTTGTTGCAGAACGGACTTGGCTTCTCGCTCGATCCCACAGACGGCATCAAACTGTGGGGGAAAAATCTTTGTGCCGATCCAAAGATTTCACCTCACCAGTCAGTTGAAGTTGAGTCAAAGATTTTTGGTCGATCTGTTGATTGGAAGGTAGGTTTGAAGGTTGTTGCCTTAGTGACTTTGAGTTACCACTTACGATATGCAAACAGAGAGAAGGTTGACACAAGATATGACCTTGGAGTTCAGCCGAAGCCTACGTCTCCGTGCTATAGGGAGCAACCCGAATTCACTAACACTTCACTCGAAGTGACCTCGACAGATTGAGTATCACTGATCTCTTTTTCAAGAAGGTCGAAGGAGATGGAATGTCGAAGTCAGAGCTCTGGGTTTTTGAGGTTTTCTCTCTGGATTCTGGTTTCAAAAAACCAATCCTTTTACATTTGAAGGCTCTGCTATTTATAGGATTTCCTTGGAGGAAATCTGGGGCAAATGGCGGTTTCTGCTGTCGTATCTGGGGGATCCCCCAGGCAGGGCTGGTGGGTTCCGCTGTTGTCTCCGTGGGCCCACCAGGCAGGGCTGGCGGGTCCTGCAGTAGTCTCTGTGGGCCCACCAGGCAGGGCTGGCGGGTCCTGTGGTAGTCTCGGTGGGCCTACCAGGCAGGGCTGGCGGTCTCGCGGTAGTCTCGGTGGGCCTACCAGGCAGGGCTGGCGGGTCCTGTGGTAGTCTCTGTGGGCCCACCAGGCAGGGCTGGCGGGTACCGCGGTAGTTTCTGTGGGCCCACCAGGCGGGGCTATTGGGTCCTACTATCTGTAGGCTTCTTTGCCAAAATTTGCACCCACACCTCCATGTTAAATAATTTTTGCCATTGACATCAAGTACAACGAACTCCAACTTTGCAAGGTTAGACATCTGGGGAAAAAATAGGAACCTAGTCAATTGAAGGATTAAAGACTATCGGATTCTAGGAATATCAAAATCCTAACCGTTATGGAACTATGGGTCCTCTATATAGTGAAAAAACTAGTTAAGATGTATCCGTAACCACATTGTACTATCTCGGCTGACAAGGGCTGAGCTCACACGCAGGCTATGGATGAGGTTAAAGAGTAATCGTTGTAACTAGTCGACATATGTCCATAAATAAATAATATTCAGTATTAAATGTGTCCATAAACAATTATATCATGTAAAGCAATATGAGTTTGTGAAATCGAGCTATTCTGATGCATCCGAAATAGTCTAAATAATCAATGTATATATTCTGATCATTTAGATCAGGTCTAGATCAAGTCCATAACCACATAACTAAAATTGATGGTGCATAATAAAAAATATATTAAATAATTTGAATTTTAAAAATCAGACCGTACCGATGCGTCTAGAACAATCCAATATACTAAGATCCATAAATGGATCGAACAGGTTGGCCCCCGATCGGGCTCAGAATTATAAAAATAAGATGAACGGACCAGATAAAACGGATAGTAAATAGGTATTCAGACTTGGGCTCGGGTCTGGATCTTGGCTCGGGCCTGGCTCGGGGCCTGATCTTGGCTCGGGCCTGGGTCTGTATTCTGACTCGGGCTCGGATCTGGATTCAAGCTCGGGCTCGGGTCTGGATTCAGGCTCGGGCTCGAGTCTGGAGCTGGGTTCGGGTCGGGTCGGGTTTGTATTCGATCGGGTTTAAAAACCCAAAAAAAAAAAATGTTCATCATTTCTTCCGAAAGAGACGGAAACCCTAATCGTCGCCGACCCCTCGCGCCGCCCTCTGCCGCCGCTCGCGCAGGCACCATTCACGCAACCTACTGCCGACGCTCATGCAGTCCGCTGCCGACGCTTACGCGGCCGTCGCTCGCTCAGCCTGATGTCGGTGCTTGCACGGTCGGCGCTCACACAGCCCGCTGTCGGCGCTTGCACGGTAGTCGGGCGGTGGATCTACTGCCGGTGATATCGTGCATAGAACCGCTGGGCTTGTCGTCGGAGCCCGCTGTTGCACGGTCCGCGTTTGAGAATGTCACGGCCGCTATCGGCAGGGTTGGTGTCGTCAACAGAGCTGCCGGACGGTTCATGCATGGTTACAAAGGTCTCTGACCGGCTGCGACGATGGTACGGTATGTGAGGGGGGGTCTCGAGCATACCTTGTGTGTAGCGAAGCTGTTCACCGATCTTCTGTCACCGTGATTCGGTCACGGGGTCGCCAGAGCGTAGGAAGAAGTGGTTGAGTGCCTGGGCTGCCGCAATTTGCTACCGTTGCACGCAGAGGGGAGGCCGTCGCCGACTGCGGAGGAGGAGGATGTCGTCGTGCACGCCGGACCTCCGCTCTTCTATAGATCTCTCCCTCTCTACGTGTGTGGGAGGTTCATCCCACCGCTTGCCGCCGCGGTGCTCGTCGAGGCTTGGAGACGTCGTGCTGATGTATTTTGTAGTGTTGGACTATACTACAATGATGTATATCATAAATACTAGCAAGTTATTTGTCAACATTAATAAACCAATAAAACAAACAACCATCAACAATTAAACATCATCAAGAATACGTGTCTCATAAGTCAAACTTTCATCAAGTCATCAAATAATTAACAAAATAAAAATCAAAAGTTCCAAATACTCAAACTCTATGATAACTTAAGGCATAACTATAAGCATAATTCCATGACTACTAAAATCTTATAGATCTCTCCTTCTCCATGCACTCCAATCTGTATCCAATGGTTCTCGGATAGGACAAAGACCAAGATCAAGACCAATATTAGTCATATGCCTCTCCATTGTCTCTGTTACACCTTCATGTGGTTCATTAGCATCATCATCTTCAACTCTATTTCTATTGTTGTTACCTTCATCAATGTCCAATTCCAAATCATCATCCAATTCATCCAAGTTTAAATCATCATCTGCAGGACATCAATGTATGATACATGCATAAGTTTATAAAAAAATTTAAAAAATATATAAAGTACAAAGTACAAACATATAAATTATTAGAAATAAATGGATGACACTAGTAGTTTTGTTACTTTGAAGTTGAGGATTTTGTATACTGCATGCTGCGAGATCACGTCGAAAACTTTCAACTTCTTTAAGTGTTAATGTTCGAGGCTTGTCCTTCAATATTCAAGTGGCATTCTTATTAAACTGTTCAAAATCAATAGGATCATACTTCCTTCTCTTTAAAAAATTTCATAACATGTTAAATATATAGAAATTAGAATATATCAAATTTAAATTAACAACTTCATAACGAATCAAGTTAAAAGGATTATACCTTTGTTGCAATCTAAAGTTATAATGAACATAAACAAGGTCATTTAGCCTTTGATGCTCCAAATTATATTTTTTTTTTGGAGTGAATGTGCTCAAATGCACTTCAATTACGCTCACAACCTGAATCACTACATGTTTGATTTAGCACATGAATTGCTAATTTTTGAAAATTTGGTGCACTACTTCCATAACATAATTACCATTCTTCTGCATGTAATATTATTGATTACATTATTATATTTGTAAATAAAAATTACAAATTCAATATAAAGTTATAATTTATAGATATTAAAAATTATATCAGGAGGCATAATATTACGATCACTTATGACAGAGACTCATCTAAAGTCCCCCTCTGTATTTCTAAACAGTCTCATTTCTTTTGTTAAAAAGCTTCGTAGTGAGATTTCCATAGGCATATATTTCAATAACATCTAAGATCCCTGAAGTAGTTTGCTTATGTTTTGCCATTTCAATAGTATTGTATTGATTGCTGGGGTTGAACAAATAACCTGCAATATGAAGATTTTAATGCAGTTGATTATCCCATCGAGTTTCAAGAATTCTCAAGTAAGGCTCTATTATTTCCTTTCTTTTTTGAAATCGATCCTTTTATCATTTCATCCTTAGCTTTGTGAAAATCCTCACACAAATAGCTTATTGCAGGCCTATCATCACTATCAACGATGCGTCAAACACGAACAAGAGGCTTTGTGAGTTGTATAATTACCATGCATTCATTCCAAAATGATGAATCTAAAAATAATCAATGAATTTTTTTGCCTTCTTTTCCTTGGCATATGCACATGAAGTCCACTCCCTAGATGTCATCATAGCTTGTAGTGCATCTTTTTGTGATAAAATGCTTTGTAATGCAATAAAATTGGTGGCAAAACATATCGGAGCAGGACGAAGTATCTCTCTTCCACCTGTGTGTTTTCTCTTTAAATGTAATGCATAATAATGATTATATATATACTTCATGATTTTTGAAACATGTTCAACAATACCGCTTATGCCCTCCAACTTCTCAATATCCTGCATCATTAAATTCAAACAATGAGCTGCACATGGAGACCAACTAAGCGTGCGAAACTCATTTTGTAACAACCTTCATACAGCCACATAATTTGTAGCATTGTTTGTCACCATATGTATCACATTTTTAGGACCAACATATAAAACCACTTATCTGAAGAATTTATAGAGCATGTCTACAGTCTTTGAAGCATCCAATGATTTCAGAAAAATTGTTCCTCTTGAATAATAGACCAAAAAATTGATAAGTGTTCTCCTATATTGATCTGTCTATCCATCTACCATGATGGTACAATCGGTCTCTTTCCGGTAATGTAATGCGAAAGCTATCAAAGAAACTATTTACTTCCTCAACATTCTTGTTCAATAAATAACCACGAAGGTCATGAAACCCATGACCTTTGTATCTAGGGCCAAATCCAGTAATAGCATCTATCATCAGTTGATAATTCACAGAATTAACAATATTGAACGGTATGCAAGTATCAATCATCCATTTTGATATTGCAAGATCACATCTCTCTTTAGCTTCTTTGTGCTGTAAAACACTCCTGATAGAAGGTTGTGCTCCACGAGTTGTCCTCGGCATAAAGTATGAGCTTAGATTCCTTTTCTTCCCCAATTAACCCTACTTCCAGTCCCTGAAGTACCTTTAAACGATAAAGGGGAATGTGGAATTTTTGTTTTGTGATCGTTCTACGACTGTGTATATACTTGATCTTCATTATCCCTATGACCGGGACCATATGAGTTTTGTTCATGATACAATTCTTTTACCTTTCTTTTTTTGGTGCTAACTCTTCTATATTCTGATGCATCTGATATCGAATGTCAGCTGAAACCTTCTTGCATGACTCTGTATCACCTTTCACCCCTGCCAGGATGCTGCTTAAATCGGTTGATGCCACCACCTTTGAAAGTTTTTTGACAATAAAGATAGACCAATTGCTTTCCTTTTCCACCGGTTTCAGAAGATTCAATGCAGTGGCCTTATGTTGGGTCACTCTTCCCTCATACTATATTCCTCGGAGGAGAAGATATTGGCATGGAACCAGTAGTAGATGCCATTGAGAATATCTATTTTCTAGCATGCACAAAATACAAAGACCAACATTCACAACTCATAACTAAGCAAGCTACACATAATCATCATCATTATTTAAGATCAAGACGACAAAAACAAAATTATATAAACAAGCTATAGAATATAAAAATAACAGAGTAAGCAATCTAGCCAACACCATGGATCAACTATGAGCCCAAAAACAAAGTACGAGCAAAGATCCACTAATTAGGGATTTAAGGTTCATACCAATTTGTAGGCTCGATAGCAACTTGCAGCAGAGGATGAAAGAGGAGTGATTCTTCTTCCCTAAACCAGAGGAGGAGATAGGGGAGAGGCAATAGTCGCAAACTCACAACACTGTTTGCAGACTCTGCACTCGGCAATCGGCAGTAGTGTCAGCAGATGACCGCAAGTGGAGGGCAACAGATCGAGGATGGCAAGCAGAGTGCCGCAGGAGGCAGGTAGTAGGGGTTGATCATCGAGCGACAGGTCACAAGCATCGGGGACTTTTGCTGTTGGGCAACAGACGGGCAGAGGTCAAGGGTCGAGCACAGGCGTCGTGTAACATCCCAAAATAAAGTCATTATAAGAATTTCTGATACAAAATTTAAAATAAAAATCAGACGGACCATTATGTCCGTCTCGTCGAAACGATCAAAAAACATATATAAACTTTTGCGTTTTGAACTCATTTAAAGCATTTAAAAATATAAAAGAAAAATGATATATATGAACAAATATAATAGCCAATAGAAGGATTCGAACCCGAGACCCATTTTTATAAAATTTTAAACCAATTTCCTCTAACCAAAATCCATTAAAATTTTTCTATTCAAATACAATAGAAATAATTGTTATATTAGAGAGGGAATACCAATCGACATCTGTGACCTTTCGTTTCCAATCGAACGAGAACCGTCGCACAGCCAGAATATGTAACGACCATTTTGCAATAAAGACCCCGGGACTCTTCGTATTCCTGGACGGCCTATATAAACCCCCCCTCCCACAGAAACTTTGATAAAACGACCCTGTTTTAAAAAAAAAACGAAGCGTTATTACTATATAAAACCTGACCTTTTTACTAAGGGCAGACCACACAATAAAAACCCGCTAAAGCCAACTATTTTGGCCATAACAGGAGCAAACGAACTCCAAATTGAGTTCCGTCTGCGGCCACGGGTTCCTAATGAAAAGCTCTACACAATGAATATAAATTTAAATTATTTTAAGAATTTACCAAAATACCCCTATAGAAGAAAAACCTATTAGTTCAAATCGGAAAACGTTTCGGAAAATCAGGAAAAAAACTAACTTATTATAGTAACATACTTTCAGGTTTTGAGCTTCCTAAAGCTTCGTCATCAGGAGTAAGAGTCTTCAATGGTTCAGGTAGGGGATTTAAGCTAAGTTTGTTCATGCTAAGTATATGCTATAGAATGTCGGTAATTTGCTATGGAATGGTAAATTTTGAAATACGTAATCACTTATCTGGGTATGGGGCTAGCCTTGGCTGAGGCCAAAAAGTTTCCTGGGTGTGGGGCTAGCCCTGGCTGAGGCCAAAAAGTTTCCTGGGTGTGGGGCTAGCCCTGGCTGAGGCCAAAAAGTTTCCTGGGTGTGGGGCTAGCCCTGGCAGAGGCCAAAAAGTTTCCTGGGTATGGGGCTAGCCCTGGTTGAGGCCAAAAAGTTTCCTAGGTGTGGGGCTAGCCTTGTTGCGGACTAAAAGTACCCAGGTAAGGACTTGAGATTTCTACCCTAGCGGAAGGGCCAAAAAGGGAATCGGGTGATTAATGTTTTAATTATTTACTTTTCGTAGTCATGTTTACTGCTTTCAATACATATGTTTCAGCATGAATAAAACTAAGTCATTGGTGAGTCAGTGGATAGAACTCACCCCCCTACAAATGATGTGCACCCTATAGAGACCAACCTTGCAGCACCCGAAGAAGATGAGGAGCGATCGGGAATCGACCCAGAAGGAGTTGAAGACCCACTCTACACACCTTTCTACGACGATGACGGAGCCGGAATATGATGTGTCAATGTGGAAAGTCTTAGCCTTAGGCTTTCGATTTCGAAAAATTGTATCAAACAATGATGTTTTTAATAGAATGGCTCAGTAATTTCCATATTAGATGGAATTTATCTATATCAAGTTTTTATTCCTAACACCCCAGTATTATACGGGTTGAATTAATCTGTAAAATATCGGGGCGTTACAACTTGGTATCAGAGCCTAGGTAATAGGTCCTAGGAAGTAAAAATATATTTTGTTAAAAAAAAAAACTATATTGAAAGTTTCTTTTTCTTTTAACAGAAACATGAAGTCGAAATTATCTGAAGGTAGCTCATCAGGAGTAATGGTGAAATCTAAGAAGAAAATCGTGAAGGCAAAGAAGGAGAAGAAATCGACTACCCCTACTAAAAATGAGAACGTTTTCTATAAATGTTATCGATGTATCTGTGGAAAAGTGGCTGATGAAAATCATTGTGAATACCCGATGTTCTTCAAAATAGTTGTGGGCTATATGTAAAAGAAAATATAGTAATGGTTGGCTATATGTAAAGTAACAAGAAAATGTTTTAGTAATGGTTGGCTATATGTAAAGTGACAAGAAAAGTATTAGTAATGAATGATTATATTTTATCTAAATTGTGTTTTCTTTAAATCTTTCAAACATTATGAATTCACACGAAAATGCTATTCCCAATGAAGACCTAACCAAGGTGTTAGGAGCCCTACACCAACTAATAGAAAAGATGAACTCTTCCAAGGAGGGTTCCAAGATGGGAGTGATCATAAAAGAATTTAAAGAATTAAAACCCCCTGCCTTTAAGGGAGAACTGGACCCCCTAATTGTCGATAGATGGCTCAAACAGGTGGGGAAGATTTTGGAGACTTTGAAAGTAAACGATGAACAGAAAGTCATCTTGGCCATTTATATGTTAGAAGGAGAGGCAGATTACTGGTGGGACTCGGTCAAGAGAACTCAAGCTAGTTTCACATGGGAAGAATTTACAAAAGTGTTCTTACAAAAATATTTCTCCGACGCAACCAGGGACAGAATGATTGCGTAATCTTTAGAACTCTATCAGGGAAAACTTAGTGTTTCCCAGTATGAAGCCAAGTTCATTGAACTATCACACTTTGCTCATTATCTTATAGCCACGGAGGAATTGAAGTCCAAAAGATTTGAACAGGGTTTGAATCCTCATATTCGAACCCGAGTGGCGGTACTTCGCATTAGAAACTATGGAGAACTGGTGCAGACTGCAATGGTAGCGGAGCGAGAATGGGAAGAAACTTGGAAGATATTTGAAAAGAATAGGGTGAAAAGGAGTGCACCAGCATTAGAGACAAACAAAAGACCAAGGATGCAAGAGTTTCCAACAGGAAGGAATAATTTTCAAATGACTTCGGGGCCTCGAAATTGCTTCATCTATGGATCGCGGGATCATGTTCAACGGAACTGTCCTCGTCTGAGTAGCAACGCTCCAACTAGACCTCCAGTCAGAAATACTCCGCAAATACCTGTGACCCGTCCTGGTCAACTTCCAAAGGTGCCTGGAAAAACTTATGCTATATCTACAGAAGAAGAATCAAACGATGTCATTGAAGGTACGAACTACTCTTTTCCAAAAAATTAGCAATTCCATAAAAAGTAGATAAGTTATAACCACAAAAAATTAATTTGTCATAGGCACCATTCTTATTTATGGAAGTCTAGCTCGAGTAATTTTAGATCCAGGTTTGACACATTCATTTATATCAATTCACCTGGCTAGAGAACTACAATTGAAGACAGAACCGTTAGGTTATATACTGGCCATTACTATTGCACTCAGTGATACCGCTAAAACAAACAGAGTCTGCAGAAACTGTGTACTAAGAGTGGGAGATGTGGAGTTGATGGCAAATTTAATATTACTAAAATTGGAGAAATTTGACATTCTATTAGGAATGGACTGGTTATCTAAATACCGGGCAATGATGGATTGCTACCGAAAGAAGGTTACTTTACAAACAACAGATAGTAAAGAAATAATATTCTGGGGAAGAAAATTCGGAAAAACAAGAGCAAAAGTTTGTTACTTAGCTCAACTTTTAGAAGAAGAGGTGAAAATTCCGATACAAAATTGATGGGATGCGTATGCTTGAAATAAACCAAGTGCAGAATTTAAAACATTAAATCAGATTTCAGCATAATAAAATCAGATTTCAGCAAGTTTACAATCACGATTCAAAATCCATTCATTCCCATTCAGATTTAATTCCACGAAATAATAAAATTGACAAATGAAACTTAATTTCAGATTATTGTAACTGAATTCCAGCAATAATGAATAACAGAATCTCAAATAATAAGCCCAAGTTTCATAGAACAATCAAAGATCTAACGATAAATCCTAATGGATGAGATTCTCGAAAAAAACTAATAATTTGGAAACCCTAATATAAGTTCAGCAATAAGGCCGGTTGGAAAATAAGGGTTATCACATGAAAATTATCGAGGGATGATTTCAAACCGTGCTTTGGCCAATACCGGCGGCTGACGAGAACTCCGTTGTTGCAGAGGAAAGGCGCGGAAGGGGAGGCGTGGTCCAGAAGACGGGGTGAAGAAGCCGAGACGATGATCTTGAAGACGAAGAAACTCCACGTCGATCTTCCGTGAAGCCGTAGATGAATAGCGAGGCGACGGGGTAGAAGCGTGCGAAGGAAGAAAAGGATCAGAAGCAAGGAAGATTTGTCGGAAGAGATACAACAAGCAAGCGCGCACGCTTCTCCGTTTAGGATTTCAATTTCATATTCATCTCTCCTTTTATCAATTAGGGTTTGTAGCTTTATAGGGGATGAAACAATCAAAGAAAGCACACAAAAAAGGAAAGAAAGGAAGAGACCCACGGGAGGAGAGAGAAGACCGCAGGCACGCATCCCAAGGCGTGCCCGCGTGGGTGCTTCCGTGGAAAAGAGGAACCGGCCGGGTGGGGTGATCGGTTATGGCTTCTAGGCTTCCTATAGAATCTCATCCATTGAGATTTAAATGATCTAAGATCCTACGGCTAAAAACCTAACACGGAAATGAGTCAGTTCGGCATCTGTGGCTCGAACCGGATACGAACATGGCTCGCACCTACCCAAACCAAAAATAAAAACAGAAATAACTAAAGATCCGTGGATCGGATCGAAACAAAATAAAAACCAAAGTTTTAGATCTCTGAATGAGCTTTCCACTGGTGCAGACGGATCGATGATCGGCTTCCTGGATCTCCGTAGAGGATGAAAATACACGATCAACTGTAGGAAAACTGCAGAAAACTGCACGTAGTAGGCTCGTCTGCATCAAGTCCCCCGGACTCAAAAGAACTCGACTCCTGTCGAGCAAGGTCCTGGGTCCGGCGGGGGCTCTCCTGGTAGTAACGGCAACCGTTGAATCTGCTCTGACTGCTCTCCCGGGTCCGGTGGCCAGGTGATCCGCCTCAAGTACGCAGCAACTCCATCTCGTATCCCCTGCCCCTCGACGCCATGCGAAGACCTGAAAGCCAAAACCAACATCCTCCGTGGCACGATAAGATCGTCAAAATACTCAGATAATTTCATGTGATAATAGGAGTTTGGGTTGACATGAAATTCAAATGACATGTAAAAAGAAAGGCCGCGGGAGCATAATGTGCTGCAGGTCATCGGCTTGCGCGATAGGCAGTGGTGTATTTGAAAGGCCATGGGTTGCGGGTGCATTATGTGTTGCTCAAATTGGCCTGCGCACGGTGCAAAACAAGTGGATTCTAGAAGACGACGAAGATATATGATGCAATCATTGTCGGGATGCAGTGAATAAAATAAAAAATTAAAGAATTCATCATGCCACTTGTTATGATTTCGAAAAATTAAAGATGGTGGGTTGTCTGAAATCTGAAAGCATGATTCATAAGTATTCTGCATCGAAAAGTGATCAAACATGCCAAAGTCGTCTTTAAGGTTAAACTCAACACTTGGATGACAATATGGATGCACATATGATTGGTCTATGATTGTAGAGATGCCAGGCAAATGATGAAGGCAAGTGTCATGAATGCCTACCGACTCTAAATGTGATATGCATGCAACGGAATGCAAAATGTTGTCTAATCCCTTATCAATTCTTAGTAAATTAGATGAACACCCAACTAAACTTTCAGCGAATGGTGGCACAGACGGGCTCTGACTCAGAAGGGCTTGAGGTGCGTGGGATCGGTGTCTCCTAAAACATGTAGGCCATAGGGTGACATTGATGCCATCCTTAAAGAAGGTATAGGTGTTGACTCTTCCGTGATGTTGGACATCTCGGTCGAACTGCCATGGACGCCCTAAGATGACATCAGCAACCTCTAACGGAAGGACATCGCACCAGATCTCATCTCGATATTGTAGCCCAATGGACAACTTTGCCAAACAACAATGCGTCACCAACTTGCTCGTGGTGTTATCCAGCCAAGATGTTCTGTACGGGTGAGCCAAAGGTTTGACTTTCCATTGCTTGCTCCTGACGATCGCTTCGTTGATCAGATTGATGGTGCAACCTCCATCGATCAAGAGACAAAGGTCCATGCCATTGACATTACAGACTGTTCGGAACAGCTCGAACCTCTGATTCTTGCATGTGGCTTTGGGGGGCCTCCACAGAGCTCGTGGGGTAACAACGCTTTAGGTGCTTGGGATGATGGCGACTGGTGAATGACCAACAGTGGTGTAGTCACATCATCTCCCTCCAAGACTAATTCATTGAAGTTCTCATTCTCAGACTCATGACTATCCTCGTCATTATCCGCCAGATTTGTCTGTGGATGAAATTGACGGCGAGGTCAGTCGGCTGACTTGTGACCCGGCTGGTTGCATTTGAAATATTTAATTTGACTCGGGTTGGGTCCTAAGACTCCTTTACCCTTCTCGGTGGGTACAGGAACTGTGCCAGCTACGGGTGAAGGTCCAGGGAGTGGTCTACTAACAGATCCGGATGGTACCCTAGTGTTGTCAAACCGTCGGGACACAGATCGGGAGTGGTGAGACTCGACTTTCTTAACCCGACAGTGCGCATCACTGACCTGATACAAGTCGTGAAGGGACACCACCTCTTGAATTGAAGGTTTGAGACCGTTGACGTACCTAGCGACGCTCTGCTCTTCATCTTCATGCAGATCATTACGAGCTTGGAGCTTGTAGAATTCATTAGTGTAATCATCTACAGATTTGTGCTCCTGTCGCAGGTTTTGGAATTTCTGGAACACACTCTGCTTGAAATCAGAAGGGAGGAACTTCTGTTACATCTTTCCTCGCATATGTGTCCACGTGGAAATCTTTTCTTTCCCTTTCCTACCCCTAGTGGTCTGCAACTGTTTCCACCAAATCAGTGCATGACCTTTCAGTTTAAAGCTGACAAACTTGACTTGTTTGTCGCGGGGGATTTCTTTCCACTCAAAGTACTGGTCGATTCCCTCGGCCCACTCTAGAAATTCTTCGGGGTCCATCCTACCCTCAAACTCAGGAATTTCTATCTTGATGCCCTGATCCCAGCCCCAATGGGGGTTTCGATCTCCTATGAGTTCTCCTACTTCGCCTATCAGATCCATCAGAGGAACTGACGCTGTCACCTCCTGACCCTAGATCTAACTCGCTATGCCCTGGCGATGCTCTAGTCCTGGGCTCTCGACAGGGTCGAGATGGATTTTGGGAATCATTAAAGGCTAAGGTCAAGGTTTCTATCTGGGTCTGAAGCCTATCCATGTGCTTTTGTTGCCTCATGAAGGCATCCTGCCAAGTACGGGGTGGAGAAGATCCAGCCATTCTAGATTCTCTAGAAGATGCTATCGAGTCACTCAAAGAGAACAGTGATGGTCCTAAGATGAATGTGACACGCGATGCTAGTTTCCTAATTAATGCAAGATACAAAACTAAAATGACACGAAGGAAAAAAAATTAAAACAAATTTTAGCAAACGCGTGATGATGCGAATGATACGAGAGGACCGGCCATTGCATAAGGACGCGACGACTAGTGCGCTCTGATACCAACTTGATGGGATGCGTATGCTTGAAATAAACCAAGTGCAGAATTTAAAACATTAAATCAGATTTCAGCATAATAAAATCAGATTTCAGCAAGTTTACAATCACGATTCAACATCCATTCATTCCCATTCAGATTTAATTCCACAAAATAATAAAATTGACAAATGAAACTTAATTTCAGATTATTGTAACTGAATTCCAGCAATAATGAATAACACAATCTCAAATAATAAGCCCAAGTTTCATAGAACAATCAAAGATCTAACGATAAATCCTAATGGATGAGATTCTCGGAAAAAACTAACGATTTAGAAACCCTAATATAAGTTCAGCAATAAGGCCGGTTGGAAAATAAGGGTTATCACATGAAAATTATCGAGGGATGATTTCAAACTGTGCTTTGGCCAATGCCGGCGGTTGACGAGAACTCCGTTGTTGCAGAGGAAAGGCGCGAAAGGGGAGGCGTGGTCCAGAAGACGGGGTGAAGAAGCCGAGACGATGATCTTGAAGATGAAGAAACTCCACGTCGATCTTCCGTGAAGCCGTAGACGAATAGCGAGGCGACGGGGTAGAAGCATGCGAAGGAAGAAAAGGATCAGAAGTAAGGAAGATTTGTCGGAAGAGATACAACGAGCAAGCACGCACGCTTCTCTGTTTAGGGTTTCAATTTCATATTCATCTCTCCTTTCATCAATTAGGGTTTGTAGCTTTATAGGGGATGAAACAATCAAAGAAAGCACACAAAAAAGGAAAGAAAGGGAGAGACGCGCGGGAGGAGAGAGAGAGAAGACTGTGGGCATGCATCCCAAGGCGTGCCTGCGCGGGTGCTTCCGCGGGAAAGAGGAACCGGCCGGGTGGGGTGATCGGTTATGGCTTCTAGGCTTCCTATAGAATCTCATCCATTGAGATTTAAATGATCTAAGATCCTACGGCTAAAAACCTAACACGGAAATGAGTCAGTTCGGCATCTGTGGCTCGAACCGGATGCGAACATGGCTCGCACCTACCCAAACCAGAAATAAAAACAGAAATAACTAAAGATCCGTGGATCGGATCGAAACAAAATAAAAACCAAAGGTTTAGATCTCTGAATGAGATTTCCACTGGTGCAGACGGATCGACGATCGGCTTCCTGTATCTCTGGAGAGGATGAAAATACACGATCAGCTGTAGAAAAACTGCAGAAAACTGCACGTAGTAGGCTCATCTGCATCAAAAATACCACCTTGGTAGTATCAGAATTTCCACAAGTATTTCCAGAAGATCTTCCAGGTTTGCCACCAAAAAGAGAAATAGATTTTTCAATAGAGTTGATGCCTGGAGTGGCTCCTATTTTAATTGCCCCATACAGAATGGCACTTGTAGAACTAAAAGATTTGAAGAAACAGCTAGATGAGTTACTTACTCTCGGGTTTAGAAGACCGAGTACGTCACCATGGGGGGCACCGGTATTATTCGTACAAAAGAAGGATGGAACAAAAAGAATGTGCATCGATTATAGAAGATTAAACCAGGTGACTATAAAAAATAAATATCCACTCCCCAGAATTGAAGATCTATTTGATCAACTTAAAGGAGCAAAATATTTCTCCAAAATAGATCTTCGATCAGGATATCATCAATTAAGAATCAAGGAAGGAGACATACCAAAGACGGCCTTTAGAACAATATATGGACATTTTGAGTTCTTGGTAATGCCTTTTGGTCTCATAAATGCTCCTGTGGCATTTATGGATTTGATGAATCGAATCTTTAAAAACTTCTTGGATCAATTTCTGGTAGTATTTATAGATGACATTTTGATCTATTCAAAAACCACGGAGGAGCACGAAAAATATTTGAGATTGGTACTACAAGAGTTGAGTCTTCATCAACTGTACGCCAAACTCAGTAAATGTGAATTCTGGATTACAAAAGTAAACTTTCTGGGACATGTAATCTCTCATGAAGGAGTTACAGTTGATCCAGCGAAAATTGAGGCAATAGTAAATTGGAAACCACCAAAGAATGTGACAGAAATCAGGCGTTTTCTGGGGTTGGCAGGATATTATCACAGATTCATTCAGAATTTTTCCAGTATTGCTGCACCAATAACCCGACTTACTAAAAAAGGGGTAAAGTATGAGTGGTCGGAACCTTGTGAAAATGCATTCCAAGAATTAAAGACAAAACTTACTACAGCCCCGGTATTAACAATACCAGAAAGCGGGAAGAAATACACACTCTACACAGATGCTTCCCACGTGGGATTAGGAGCTGTACTGATGCAAGATTGTCGGGTAGTGGCTTATGCTTCCAGACAGTTAAAAACTCACGAAAAGAATTATCCTACTCACGATCTAGAGCTAGCAGCTGTCGTGTTCGCACTGAAAATTTGGCGTCACTATTTGTATGGAGAACAGTTTGAATTATACTCCGATCATCAGAGTTTGAAATATATTAGCACGCAGAAAGATCTAAATTTACGGCAAAGAAGATGGGTGGAATTATTAGTCGATTATGACTATAATTTTATTTATCACCCTGGAAAGGCAAATGTAGTGGCAGATGCCCTCAGTAGAAAGGGACAACTGGCCAATGTACTAGCCGATAAATGGAAGTGGGCTTGCACATTAGAAAACGTTGATCTAATCACACAGAACAGTTCATCACAGGCTTATCTAAGTCACCTCAGAGCTCAGCCGGAGATGATAAAAGGAGTAATAGAAGCACAAACTTTAAATTCCGAATTTCAGGAAGTTCGATACAAACTAGAAAATGGAGAAACCATAGAAAACTGGGCGCTCGGGTCAGATAATGGATTGAGATTTCGAGGCAGATTAGCAGTCACTGATGCTCCTTATCTGCGAGAAGACATATTAGCTGAAGCTCATCAGTCTAAGTTTTCTATTCATCCGGGGGAGAACAAAATGTATCATAACTTAAAATGAAACTTCTGGTAGAGTAGAATGAAAAATGATGTAGCCCAATTTGTGTCAAAATGTCTCACTTGTCAAAAAGTGAAGGCTGAGCACAGAAAACCACCTGGGTTATTACAACCCCTTCCTATAGCTGAATGGAAATGGGAACATATAACTATGGATTTTGTGACCGGTTTTCCTACCACCAGAAAGGGAAATGATTCAATCTGGGTCATTGTAGACCGATTAACAAAGTCAGCTCATTTTCTACCCCGGAAAACAACTGCATCCACTAGAGATGACAGTACCTTATACCTAAAGGAAATTGTTAGACTCCACGGTATTCAGGTAACTATTGTGTCAGACAGGGATCCTCATTTTACTTCTAAGTTCTGGAGGAGTTTACAGAAAGCATTGGGGACAGAATTAAACATGAGTACTACATATCATCCTCAAACTGATGGACAATCAGAAAGGGTGATACAAATCATAGAAGATATGCTAAGATCTTGTGTGATGGATTTCAAAGGTAGTTGGGAAGATTTTCTACCCCTGATAGAATTTACTTATAACAACAGCTATCAATCCAGCATACAAATGGCACCTTTTGAAGCTTTATATGGAAGACCCTGCAGATCACCAGTCTATTGGACAGAAGTGGGAGAGAAAAGTATCATGGGGCCTGAAATAATCCAAGAAACTACTGACAAAATAAAAATTATTCGGGCCAATTTATTAAAAGCTCAGAGCAGACAGAAGAGTTACGCAGACAATCGAAGAAGACCTCTCGGATTTGAGGTAGGAGATTTTGTTTTTCTAAAAATCTCCCTAAGAAAGGGTATTTAGCATTTTGATCTCAAAGGAAAACTCGCACCCAGATATATTGGACCCTATGAAATATTGGGTAAAGTTGGACCAGTTGCATATCGACTAGCATTACCCTTAAATTTGACAAATATACATCCAGTTTTTCATGTGTCCATGCTTCGCAAATATGAGCCAGATCCTTCTCACATTTTGAAAGATGAAGATATCAGTATTCAATCAGATGCCTCTTACTTAGAAATACCAGTGAAGATTCTAGATACCAAAGACAAAGAATTGCGAACCAAGACTATTCGATTGGTAAAGGTGTTATGGCAACATCACAATGAATAGGAAGCCACTTGGGAATTGGAGTCGGAAATACAAAAGCAATATCCACATTTATTCAACAGCTAAGGTACGTACTTTAAATTTCGAGGACGAAATTTCTATTAGAGGTAGAGGATGTAACATCCCAAAATAAAGTCATTATAAGAATTTCTGACACAAAATTTAAAATAAAAATCAGACGGCACCATTGCGTCCGTCTCGTCGAAACGATCAAAAAACATATATAAACTTTTGCGTTTTGAACTCATTTAAAGCATTTAAAAATATAAAAAAAAATGGTATATATGAACAAATATAATAGCCAATAGAAGGATTCGAACCCGAGACCCATTTTTATAAAATTTTAAACCAATTTCCTCTAACCAAAAATCCATTAAAACTTTTCTATTCAAATACAATAGAAATAATTGTTATATTAGAGGGGAATACCAATCGACATATGTGACCTTTCGTTTCCAATCGAACGGGAACCGTCGCACAGCCAGAATATGTAACGACCATTTTGCAATAAAGACCCCAGGACTCTTCGTATTCCCGGATGGCCTATATAAACCCCCCCTCCCACAGATATCTTCACACAAGCCCCTCGCGACCCATCGGGCCACCACCACCCGCCGCCTGCCACCGTCGCCGGCCACCCGCCGCCGCCGGTCGCCGCCGCCGGCCACCCATGCCACCGGCCACCGCCCGTCGCCGCCGCCGGACACCCACCGCCACCGGCCATCGTCGCCGCCGTCGGCCACCGCCACCGCCGCCGGCCACCCACCACCGCCGGCCACCTCGCCGCCGGCCATCGCCGCCGGTCGCCGCCCACTTCGGTTAGTTTTTTTTTTATTTATTATTTAAATAGTTGGTGGTCTAAAAGCCCATTAAACAATAATTAATTAATTGGGCCGAAGCCCATTAGAATCCATTACACTAAATGGGCCGAAGCCCATTTAAATAAAATAAACCCATGGGCCGAAACCCATTAAGCACAAAAGAAACTTTGATAAAACGATCCTGTTTTAAAAAAAAACCGAAGCGTTATTACTATATACAACCTGATCTTTTAACTAAGGGCAGACCACACAATAAAAACTCATTAAAGCCAACTATTTTGGCCATAACAGGAGCAAACGAACTCCGAATTGAGTTCCGTCTGTGGCCACGGGTTCCTAATGAAAAGCTCTACACAATGAATATAAATTTAAATTATTTTAATAAATTACCAAAATACCCCTATAGAAGAAAAATCTATTAGTTCAAATCAGAAAACATTTTGGAAAATCAGGGAAAAAACTAACTTATTATAGTAACATACTTTCAGGTTCTGAGCTTCCTAAAGCTTCGTCATCAGGAGTAAGAGTCTTCAACGGTTCAGGTAGGGGATTTAAGCTAAGTTTGTTCATGCTAAGTATATACTATAGAATGTCGGTAATTTGCTATGGAATGGTAAATTTTGAAATACGTAATCACTTATCTGGGTGTAGGGCTAGCCCTGGCTGAGGCCAAAAAGTTTCCTGGGTGTGGGGCTAGCCTTGGCTGAGGCCAAAAAGTTTCCTGGGTATGGGGCTAGCCCTGGCAGAGGCCAAAAAGTTTCCTGGGTGTGGGGCTAGCCCTAGATGAGGCCAAAAAGTTTCCTAGGTGTGGGGCTAGCCTTGTTGCGGACTAAAAGTACCCGGGTAAGGACTTGAGATTCCTACCCTGGCGGAAGGGCCAAAAAGGGAATTGGGTGATTAATGTTTTAATTATTTGCTTTTCGTAGTCATGTTTACTGCTTTCAATACATATATTTTAGCATGAATAAAACTAAGTCATTGGTGAGTCAGTGGATAGAACTCACCCCCCTACAAATGATGTGCACCCTACAGAGACCAATCCTGCAGCACCCGAAGAAGATGAGGAGCGATCGGGAATCAACCCAGAAGGAGTTGAAGACCCACTCTACACACCTTTCTATGACGATGACGGAGCCGGAATATGATGTGTCAATGTGGAAAGTCTTAGCCTTAGGCTTTCGATTTCGAAAAATTGTATCAAACAATGATGTTTTTAATAGAATGGCTCAGTAATTTCCATATTTGATGGAATTTATCTATATCAAGTTTTTATTCCTAACACCCCAGTATTATACGGGTTGAATTAATTCGTAAAATATCAGGGCGTTACACGTCGAGTCCGTCGGGGACTTGGGTCGTCGGGCCACCGGGTCGAGCACTTGAGCGTCAGACCGCCGGGCACTTGGGGCTTTCCGATAGGAGAAATCGAGCGGCGAGTGACAAGAGACCCATCGGGGACTTGGGTTGTCGAGCGGTAGGGGCCGAGCGTCGTTCATCAAGCCACCAGGGACATGGGGCTTTTCGGTGGGATAAATCAAGCATCTGGTAGGGGGCCCATTGGGGACTTGGGTTGTCGGGACTAGAGAGTGGATTAGGGTGGGGAAATCGAGCGGCGAGTGACAGGGGGCTTTCTGATTGGAGAAATCACGGGGCTTTTCCGGTAGGGTTGTGGATTAGGCTGTCGGAACTCAAGAATCGATTAGGGTTTCGACCTCCTAGCAACGACGACTCGAGCAGAAGAACAGTAGCCGACGTAGCAGGAGTCGCAACCTCGCAGAGTCGTAGGACTCTCCGTCTCGCCGTATCGGCTCACGATTCTCGCAATAGAGCCGGAGAATCGAGATTTAATTTACACTTAAACCGCTGAGTTTAACAAAACTAGCCGAGAGATGGTTCATTAGAAAACCGGACGGTTTGCTCGGGTTCACCAGGTTTAATGAATTTTTGATCCAAAATCATAACCGGACCGGTTCACCGGTTCGACCGGACGATCCGGTTCGGTTCTGATAACATTATTTCTATACAATGTGATATTTATAAATTAATAATAATAAAATAAGTACAATACTTGGTTACTGCTTTGAGCTGAGGTCTTAGCACATGATAGGCCATGTATGCCGACCTGCATAGCAATAAATGCTCTTGATGAGGTGATATATGGAAAATGATAAATGCTATTCAGCCCGAAGGTTTTTCCGATTCCGCCAGCCCGATTGACTTGGCAGCATACAACTCGTGGCTGAAACCCACTAGCGATATTTAAATATTTTACACCAGTTGCATGCTGCCACATTAATCGGGTTGAGCGGAATCGAGAAAACCGTCGGGCTGAATAGCATTTCTCATGGAAAATACTTTTTGTCCCTAAGCATTCATCTCCAATGGTCAACCAGAATGACATGTTCGGATCACAACCATCCGTTGCACCCAGCTCCGACCGATGAATCGCACTCAACTAGAGTTGGCTCGTAAAGGGACATGTGATTGGATGCCACATCATTCAGGCTGAGTGGGACAAATGCTTCAGGTTGAATAGTATATCATGTGCTGCCTCCTCAGTCCAAAGCACGAGGTTCCTGCTTGAGGCCAAGCAACCACGATCTAGTCTTATTATGCCAACTAGGGTTTGTTCTTTCTAATGGGGTGTTTCAATCTATTACAATGAAGATCGCAATAGATTTCAACAGAGATTATCGTCTCCAATGGCATGAGTTATCTTTGGTTGGCATGATTTTTCCTTTAGGGGCACAGACCATCTCCTTTTGGCATAACTCATCTCATTGAAAACAAATAAAAAGTAAAAAAATACTTCTCATTATGCATATGGCATGCGCCATCTTAGTTTAGCACGGTCTGTCTTTTTAGATTATGATCATAAAATTACTTGCCAAGACAATCCCCAAACAAAAGTTCAAAACCCTAATTAGCATAAGAAAAACTAAAGCATGGTTAGGGCTTCATCCGAAGCCCTAGAGAAGGACTAGCCGCTCATGGTCAGGATGACGGCGAGAATGTTGATGGAGAGCGAGCATGGATCCATGGCGGTAATTTTTCTTCTTCCCTTGATCTTTCTCCGGGGATGATGATTTCCAAGCTCCCGGTTCGGATGGGAGGATAGCTCGAACTTCGGCTCGCAAAAGTGATACGTTTCTTCATGTGAAACATGGATAAATAGGGCTCCCAGCGTATATAGTTCGTAATTCTCCTGCAGTAATTTTGGGCCATCTGATCTAGGGCATCGCAGGGCTGGATGGGTGCTTTCGATCGATCGGGTTTCAGGCCTTACCCAATCGATCGGGCCTCACGGCCGATAGATTGGAGATGGTAATTCTTTTGTTTGTAGACTGTAGAACGTGTAGCTTGTTAGGATTGATGTGTTCTATGCTTGTAAAACTCTATGTTTTGATCTAATAAATAAAGATTGATAGTTATTATATGAGATGCATATAGGTGCATAACGTAGTTACGCGTTCTTTTAAGAACAGAGAGCCATGGTTATATAGTAGTCCATTGAGTAAATGACTGAGTGGATTGGTCCCATATAATTTAAATAAGTTCGCAGCTATGATCAGGTTGGTTACCTTATCAAGATAAGCTGTTAGGGATGACAGTTCATGAGAAATCTTCACCATGGTCATCACCAGACACAGTGTCTGTGACCGAACAGAACTAACACGGTGTACAGATCAGTGAGCAGACACTGGTACACTAAGCCGTGTTTCTGCTTAGGGTAAAATGGTCCTAAATCCTGAAGAACCACGTCTATTGGACTAACCAGTTGCATGGTGCTTTGGCGCACCAATGTGTGAGGATCCGTATGCAGTGATCCAAAACCATGATGTATTGGGTTACCCGACTGGTGTTGCACCAGTGTGTCACTCCTGTAGGCCATCCATACCTCTGTCGGAAGGTACGTTCCTTGGTATGACTTACACTATACCAAACCCAGACCTAGTGGTCATCAGTTTGATTGTTGGCCAGGTTGGATTACTCGACGGGGTAATCAGAGGTACGATGTATAGGTCAACCTGGAAGGAACCAAGTCATATGATCATTCGAGTCTGATGGTAGTCTCCACTGCTCGAAGTGAATCATGGCATCAAGTGGAGGGACAACGGATTTACCATTACTAAGCGGAGAGTAGGGGTATAACGGAGAACATAGTAAGTCCGGGTGAATTGGAGTGCAGCCTGCGTCGCACACTGGGTGGACACACAGGTTAACTCGAGCTCAGAGGATCGATGGTACACTCGGGTAGTGTGTCGATCGAGCTTGAGTTGGAAGCCATGAACCCCCGGTCCCTGATGGTTCCACCTTATCCACATTATGTACGGTTCTTAAACCATCTCCTCGGAGCACCATGAGCAGTAAGTGGAAGAAAGAAGTCTAC
Organism: Chamaelirium japonicum; assembly: GCA_947650365.1. Lineage (NCBI taxonomy): Eukaryota > Viridiplantae > Streptophyta > Magnoliopsida > Liliales > Melanthiaceae > Chamaelirium > Chamaelirium japonicum. The sequence continues at coordinate 131,676,452 of OX393549.1, forward strand.
GCTCTGTGTGTGCTTGGCACTAGAGCACGGTAGATGCGTAACTACATGCGAGTACTAAGGGATAAGCCTAAGACTAGTACAGAGGCGCAGGTAGTTATCCCTAGCCATAAATGAACTTCACTGCATAGGTGTGATGCACCAGGATATGTTGCGAGTTGACTAGCTGACTTTACTAGGGGCACCCTCTAGTGGCCTCAGTTAATAGTGAAGTAACTGGTAAAGATCACTTAAGAAATGGCCGATAGGTTTCGCACACTAGAAATTGTCAAATTGAGGCATCAGGGCTTTTTGGTAATAACTCACTTTGGCAGGCCTCACTTGTGGCCGACCCTAGCAGTGAGAGACCATGCTAGGGCTGGCCCTATATTGTGGGGATGAGAATCCCCCATTAATAGGGTCGGCCATAGGGATAGGGATAGGGTATGAATTAGTCAAATCCAAGTCCTAAAAGTGGGGAAAACGGATAAATAGATGGAGAGATAAAAGGGAGATTTTGGGAAGATTTTTGGGAGATGATATTATCCCCTTGGATCCTTATCCAAGAGGGTAGACCGGCCCTATAAAGGGAGTATAGGGGGCCGACCATGGGTGCTCCAAAAACTGAACCCCCCTCTCTCTAATTTCCCTAGTTCTCTCTTCTATCTCTCCCTACTTCCCTGCTTGCGACTTCGTCTTCTTCGCGTGGAGTTTCGTAGAAGGAGAAGTGTTGTTCTTCGGAGGTACTCAGAGATTCAAGAGCGACGTACCATGCATCGTGCGAGATCGGGTGAACAAGAAAGCATCATATCCTGGCACACCATCGGTTTCTTCACGGACGATCTTCCGTCTCCATCGACAAAGAAAACAATTCTCAGCGGTTAAAAGATCTACACAAAGGTATGAACATTCTAACATATAGATCTAATGAGTTCTTTGATTTGTATACATGCTAGATAATCATTATGCTAGATTGCGTTTAGGGTATTCGATTCACGTGCACATATATGTATGCACATGTAGATTAGTTTCGATGAAAGTTTAAATCATGTAACGTGCACCATGAACAATCTTTCGACCACCAAATCTCTTCCGCTGCGAGCCTCTACCATAGGATTATTTCTAACAATTGGTATCAGAGTCGCGTTAGTGGTGTGCGTTTTATGACTTTTTATGAAACCGTCATGTGTGCGCATGATGAGTGTGATATTATCGGGGTTCCTTCGCTTAGATCATTCATATATATGTATTTTGTGCTTGTTCTATGAATCGTGCTTACAGGACACCGCTATAAAATCTAGATCTATATTTGTTCTTGCTACCGGGGTCGAACCTCGAGTTAGTCATTTTCTAGATTTACTCTCTATGTATGTGGATATATTTTAGAGCCGTATATTGGGTGAGTGATAGGGGTTGACCATCCTCGGTTCCCATGGCCTTTTTCCCATGCATGTTTTCTTTTTTTTCTAGGAAATTATGTACGAGCAAGCACTTGCTCGAAGTGTACTAGAACTTTTTCGGTTACAGATCGAAAAGAAAGATGAGCCAAAAAAATCCACCATCGGGAGCGTAAGCGGAATCCTGGAGAACAAAGATGATCCGACAAAGTGTTCGCAAGCGCGACTGAGGAGCCAGATCAAGGGACCTTACGAAGAAAGCTAGAGGCCTGCGCTATGCTAATTAGGTTTAGGGGTCGGACCCTGAACTTAATTCAGTTTTATGGTTGCTTTCTTAATTAGTTCTTTATGTTTTATATCGAACCCCGATGAGATAATATTATTATCAGTTTTAGAGGGATGCCTTTTCCCTCCGGTCCAAACGACTGTATTAGGATAGGATCCCGTTAGATGACGCCTATTATTTAGTTAACTTTTGATGTTAGTGGGATACCATCACATATGGTTATGCCATCATTAGGTCAACACCTGACTAGTTGGGTGTGCCTATTTGGCTAGCATCGAAACCTAAGATGAGATGGAGATCCATTGAACATCAATTGTCAAATTTATAAGCGAGGCACCATGACTAGTGGGAGTCCTTTCCAGTGTGTCTATCTTTAGGCTAGGCCCCAGAGCAGTAGTGTGATAGCCAAGTTTGCAGAGCATCGATGTTCTTGAAATATGTAATATGACTCTTGAATGGAGAAATACACTTGAGGTAGGGACTATGATATTCCGAGAACGATTAATGCTAGGCGAAAGGCTTGAAGCGCTAATGGGAGCACAATGTGACCAGGGTCTAGTATATAGGAGGTCACTACCTTTGCATTGGCATAAATTTATACTCACAAAATAACCCTCAGATTTAATAAAGGATATAAGAGAGGACTTTTAGAGCTCCTCTAGCCTCTACAGCTAATCACTTCGTGCTCGGGTGGGAGGGCATAACTCAACAGTCCCTTCGAGTGAGAGCTGTGTTTTTCCATGCCAAGCAATTTAGTGATCTCCCTCGGAATATGGCGATTACGGTGCCAAGGGTTCAGGGCTTTACTCACCCTCGTGGGGACCGTTTGAACTCCCGTGCCGTAATTGCTTAGGCTCGTGGGTAAGCATTCGAAGTACACGTGGCATCTTTTGCTCAGACAATAGTAATCACGTTGTACTGGCCAAAAGATAACCATGGTTCATCAAAGTCCTTAGTTGACAGATTTGGATAGGGTCAAGGAAAGACCCATGTAAGCAGAAGACCTGCACACTGCCCCCTCGGACAGGTATAATCGATTCCGAGATCTTACATACATGGTTAATTAATCCATAGAGATGGCTTCGCTTGAGGGTAGCGCTGACATATGAATATAATTAGCTTGTTTTAAAAATCCATAAAATAAGTTTTTCATGCATTCTCATTATTCAATCTTTTATTTTCAGATGACTAAGTTAGACCCCCTGTCCGCTATCCTAAATGACCACAAACTTACCAGTCTCAACTATGAGGACTGGAACTGCAACCTGTACCTAGTCTTAAGGATTGGTAAATATATGACAACCCTGAATGGCCCTGAGCCAGATTTACCAGGACCCGATGCTACAGAGGCACAAGTAAAGGCATTTACTGACTGGAAGAAATCTAACAAAATGTGTAAATACTATATAATAGCATCCTTGCAATCAACTCTGTAGAAGCAAGTCGAGGAGATGCCCAACGCTTCTGACATAATATTGTACTTGAAGGAAATATTTGAAGGTCACAATCACGTTACGCGATACCTTACCATCAAGAAACTCGTCGGTACTAAGATGTCTGATGGGACGCTAGTTCGGAAACACATGATGAAAATGTTTGGGTTCCAGAACGAACTAGCAACCATGGACATTGTGCTAGAAGGCGAGGTGATGACAGACATCTTTCTCTCATCACTGTCTAGAGCTTTTGAAGGCTTTGTCACCAATTTTAATTTGAACAAGTTGGCTATGACAAATACAGAGCTTCTGGGAGCTTTCCAAGCAGCTGAGGATGGCTTCAAGCAGAAGGGCAAAGCACTTCACGTGCAATGCAGATCCTTCAAAAAGTCTGGTAAACCTCAGGGCAAGAAACACTAGAAGAAACCTAAGTCAGCACCTGTGCAAGACTTTGTGGGGGCCTCTAGGTCCGGCGAATCAAAGAAACCGGGCACGAAGTATTTTCGGTGTGGCCAGAAGGGTCATTGGAAGAAGGACTGCAAGAATCCTCGATCAGAATGCCGGTGAAGGTAATCTACAACTCCTAGTTATTGAATCATTTCTTTCGAGTAACAGTTCTTTTGCTAGTTAGATTGTGGATTCAGGATCCACTAACCATGCCTGTAACTCTCTTCAGGGGTTTCGGGAAAGAAAAAGGTTGCTTGATGGAGAGATGAAGTTGAGTATGGGAACTGAGGCCGTGGCTACTGCTGAAGCTATTAGAGATATTACTCTTAGTTTTTCGAATAATAAGGCTTTGACTCTTAGAGATGTTTTTTATGTATCATCCTTGAGACGTAATTTGATTTCTATTTTTTCTTTAGTTAATAAAGGTTATTTAGTTTATTTTGATGCTTCTGGTGTATAGTTTAAGCTGAATGAAACTTTTATAATAAGAGGAATGATTCAGAATAATCTCTATATTGTCAGTCCTAATTTTGAAAAAGATAACATAATAACTTCAACATTTAATGTTAATTCATCTAAGTGTAAGAAACCTTCAGAAAATTAAACCCAATTATGGCACTTACAACTTGGGCATATTGGCTTAGACATGATCCATAAAATGGTGAAGGCCGAGCTTCTGGAAACAGATCCTACGGAGATCCTTCCTACCTGTGAATCTTGCCTGGAAGGCAAGATGACCAAGAAGGCCTTTAAAGGTAAGGAAGTAAGAGCTACTGAGATATTGGAGTTAATCCATTCAGATGTATGTGGACCCATGAGCGTCAAGGCAACAGGAGGCCATGAGTACTTCATCACTTTTACTGATGATTACTCAAGATATGGTTACATTTACCTGATGCATCGAAGTCAGAATCCTTTGACATGTTCAAAAAGTTCAGGGCTGAAGTAGAAAAACAGATAGGTAAATAAATAAAAACCCTTCGATCTGATCGAGGAGGTGAGTACCTATTTGATGAGCTCCTTGGGTATTTGGTGGAGCATGGGATAATATCCTAGTTAACTGCTCCAGGTACTCCATAACATAATGGAGTTTCCGAGAGAAGGAATCAAACCTTGTTAGACATGGTTCATAGGATGATGAGTTATGCTTATTTACCAATGACCTTTTGGGGATACACCCTACAGACAACAGCATATGTTCTGAACCACGTTCCGTCTAAATTAGTGCCTCAGACCCCTAGAGAACTATGGTCAAGACAAAAGCCAACACTACAGTATTTCAGAATATGGGGATGTCCTGCATATGTGTGGATAGACAAAAGGAAAAAGATAGAGCTGAAGTCCAAAGCATGTCTGTTTATAGGGTATCCCAAAGAGACTAAAGGTGGACTATTTTATGATCCTAAGGAAAAGAAGATAATCGTTTCTATGAATGCCATTTTTCTAGAACATGATTATATTATGGACCATAAGCCTGCTAGTAAAGTGCTTCTGGATGAACTGCTGGGTACTAGTACAGAGAGCGCATCCGAAAGCATAGTGGGAGCTGACATTATAGACACTAATATACCAGATACTGTGGAAACTAATCATCCTGTAACATAACCACCATCTCGTTGTAGTGGGAGAAGCATCAGAGCTCCTGACAGATACTATAGAGAAACCTTATTGGTTGATCTAGAGGGTCAGGAGGATGATCCACTGAGCTACGATAAGGTAGTGGGAGCTTCTGATGGCTCTGACTGGCAAAAGGCCATGGAGGCAGAATTTGTATCAATGTCCCACAACGCAGTCTGGACTTTTATTACACCATCATCCAATATTAAACCTATTGGGTGTATAAAAAGAAGAGAGGATCCGATGGTTCCATTGAGACTTATAAAGCTAGATTAGTTGCCAAGGGTTAAACCCAGAGAGAAGGAATCATCTTTGACAAAACCTTCTCACCGGTAGCTATGATAAAGTCTATTCGGATCCTCCTATCCATTGTAGCCCATTACAATTGGGAGATCTGATAAATAGATGTCAAGATAGTATTCCTCAATGCGGATTTGCAAGAAGACATATATATGATGCAGCCACTAGGTTTTGAGTCAGAGGGTCAGGAGCATCTAGTTTGCAAGTTGCAGAAGTCTATTTATGGACTAAAGCAAGCATCTAGAAGTTGGAACATTTGTTTTGATCAGGTAATCCAGTCATATGGATTTACTCAAAATAAGGATGAACCATATGTATACAAGAGGAGTGATAAGACTACAGTGGTATATTTGATACTTTACATAGACGATATTTTACTTATTGGGAATGATGTTGGAACATTGTCAACGGTAAAGGTCTGGTTGTTAACAGAGTTTGATATGAAAGACCTTGGTGAAGTGAGTTATGTTTTGGGGATCAAGGTAACACGAGATCGTCAGAACAAGATTCTCTCGTTGTCACAGGCCGCGTATATAGTTAAGGTTATGGCTAGGTTTGACATGCAAAACTCCAAGAAGGGTTTTGTGCCATTTAAATATGGCGTAAAACTGTCTAAGGATCAATGTCCTAAGACACCTGAGGAGAGAGCAGATATACAGAAGATACCTTATGCTTCGGCAGTAGATAGTCTAATGTATGCTATGTATTGTACAAGGCCAGATATATATTTCGTAGTAGGCATGATGGATTAGTTTCAGTCGAATCTGGGTCCAAATCACTAGATTGTTGTGAAGTGTATACTCAAGTATCTTCGTAGAACAAGGGACTATGAGTTGTTTACACTGCACAGGAACTGATGCCAATTGGATATATAGATTCTGACTTTATGTTAGATTTGGAATCCAAAAAATCGATATCAGGATTTGTGTTTATGTTAGGAGGAGCAGCGGTTAGTTGGCAGAGTATGAAGCAGAAATGCATCGCAGACTCTACCACAGAGGCTGAGTATGTTGCAGCGTGTGAGGTAGCCAAAAAAACGGTATGGCTCAAGAAATTCCTTACGGATTTGGGGTGTGTACCAGAGGTCCAGTTACCTATTGTGTTTTACTACGACAATAGTGGGGCGGTAACACAAGCAAAGGAGCTAAAACATCTCTAGAAGGGGAAGCACATCGAGCGTAAATTCTACTTGATTCGGCAGTTTCAAAAGTAAGGGCGAGTAGCGGTGACAAAGATTGCATCTATAGATAATGTTGCTGATCCTTTTACCAAGGCAATACCTATCAAGGCATTCGAGCGACATGTGGATGCGATGGGAGTCAAAACCATTTTGCTTCGCTAGACCAAGTGGGAGATTGTTAGGATTGATGTGTTCTATGCTTGTAAAACTTTATGTTTTGATCTAATAAATAAAGATTGATAGTTATTATATGAGATGCATATAGGTGCATAACGTAGTTACATATTCTTTTAAGAACAGAGAGACATGGTTATATGGTAGTCCACTAAGTAGAAGACTGAGTAGATTAGTCCTATATAATCTAAATATGTTCGCAGCTATGATCAGGTTGGTCGCCTTATCATGATAAGCTGTTGGGGATGACAGTTCATTGGAAGTCTTCACCATGGTCATCACCAGGCACAGTGCCTGTGGCCGAACGGAACTAACACGGTATATAGATCAGTGAGCAGACACTGGTACACTAAGTCATGTTTCTGTTTAGGGTAAAACGGTCCTAAATCCTAAGGAATCACGTCTGATGGACTAACTAGTTACGTGGTGCTTTGGCGTACCAATGTGTGAGGATCCGTATGCAGTGATCCAAAACCATGGTGTACTGGTTACCCGACTGGCGTTGCACCAGCGTGTCACTCCTACAGGCTATCCATACCCTTATCGGGAGGTGCATTCCTTGGTAAGACTTGCACTATACCAAACCCAAGCCTAGTGGTCATCAGTTTGACTATTAACCAGGTTGGATTACTCGACGGGGTAATCAGAGGTACGATATATAGGTCAACCTGGAAAGAACCAAGTTATATGATTATTCAAGTCTGACGGTAGTCTCCACCGCCCGAAATGAATCATGGCATCAAGTGGAGGGACAGCGGGTTTACCACTACTAAGCGGAGAGCAGGGGTATGACAGAGAACATAGTAAGTCCAAATGAATTGGAGTGCAGCCTGCGTCATACTCTGGTTGGCCACACAGGTTAACTCGAGCTCAAATGATCGATGGTATACTCGGATAGTATGTCAATCGAGTTTGAGTTAGAAGCCATGAACCCTGGTCCCTGATGGTTCCACCTTATCCACATTATGTACGGTTCTTGAACCATCTCCTCGGAACACCATAAGCAGTAAGAGGAAGAAAAAAGTTTACGCTCCGTGTGTGCTTGGCATTAGAGCACGGTAGATGCGTAATTACATGCGAGTACTAAGGGGTAAGCCTGAGACTAGTACAGAGGCGCAGGTAGTTATCCTTAGATATAAGCAAACTTCGCTGCATAGGTGCGATGCGCCAGGATATATTGCGAGTTGACTAGTTGACTTTACTAGGGGCACCCTTTGGTGGCCTAAGTTAATAATGAAGTAACTGGCAAAGATCACTTAAGGAATGGTCGCTAGGTTTCGCACACTAGAAATGGTCAAATTGAGGCGTTAGGGCATTTTGGTAAAAACTCACTCTGGCAGACCTCACTTGTGGCCGACCCTAGCAGTGAGAGACCATGCTAGGGCCAGCCCTATATTGTGGGGATGAGAATCCCCCATTAATAGGGCCGGCCATAAGGATAGGGATAGGGTTTGAATTGGTCAAATCCAAGTCCTAAAAGTTGGAAAAACGAATAAATAGATAGAGAGATAAAAGGAAGATTTTGGGGAGATTTTTGGGGGATGATATTATCCCCTTGGATCCTTATCCAAGGGGGTAGGCCGGCCCTATAAAGGGAGCATGAGGGGGCCGGCCATGGGTGCTCCAAAAATCAAACCCCCCTCTCTCTAATCTCCCTAGTTCTCTCTCCCATCTCTTCCGACTTCCCCGCTTGCGACTTCGTCTTCCTCGCGTGGAGTTTCATAGAAGAAGAAGGGTTGTTCTTCGGAGGCACTCAAAGATCCAAGAGCGACATACCGTGCATCATGCGAGATCGGGTGAACAAGAAGGCATCATCTCCCGGCATACTATCGGCTTCTTCGCGGTCGATCTTCCGTCTCCATCGACAAAGAAGACAATTCTCCGCGGTTAAAAGATTCACACGAAGGTATAAACATTCTAACACGTAGATCTAGCGAGTTCTTTGATTTGCATACATGCTAGATAATCATTACGCTAGATTATCTTTAGGGTGTTCGATTCACATGCACACACATGCATGCACATGTAGATTAGTTTCGATGAAAGTTTAAATCATGTAACATGCACCATGAACGGTCTTTCGACCACCAAATCGCTCCCGCTGCGAGCCTCTACCATAGGATTATTTCGAACATGGCTGCCTTTGGAGATTGTCCCTCATAGAGGTTACTGTTAGTAATTTTGTGCACTGGATTGCTTTTTGATGTATTCTTTGCTCTTCGGGGTGCTTTACTGTAAACCACATAGATATAGATAATCAGATTACTTAAGAGCATAACTCCTATGATTTATGAATGATTAATAGCTATGATAAGGCACATTTATGTACCCATCGGCCGGTAACTCCGCTGTCCTCTTGGACAGAAGCTTCTTGACCACCTTGATCTCAGCCAGCTACTTCCGGCGAGCGCTATTCTACACTATTCGGAGGAGGTCGAAGGATTACCACAAAGAAACAACAGTTAGCAAACTCCAAGCCTAAGTCTAATTACTCCAAGTTGAGGATATACTTACCAAGGTCGCTGCAAACTGGGCGACATCCTCATAATTGGCATCATAGGCTCCGACGAGACAACGTAGTACCACCATATAGAACCTCGGATCTAGCTTGGCAGCTAGCTCCTCCTGCTCCGCCTTCGCCTTCACCTTCTCTGCTTCAGAAGCTTTCGACTTTTGTAACAGAGGCCGTGTGACCTACTTCCTCCCTTCCCTCCTCGGCAGCTCAGAGGAAAGAGCACTTGGGTCCTCAGCCACGACTGGCTCCTTCCCCTTCAAAGTCTTCACTATGGGAGCATTTGCACATGCAGAACAAGTCTTTCAGTTCAAAGTGACATCAACCAAAAGAGACGGAAGAAAATTGCAACACTTACCAACTCCTGTAGCGCCGGGAGTTGGTTGGCTCACCTTGGGTAAGGAGCGAGCTGAGGAGGTCTCAGTGACCTTCTCCTCCTCACCCCTCCTCTCCATGAAGGCTGCCAGCTTAGTAGCGATCTCTACAGTGGCACCGGCCGGCCCGATGATGACAAGCCCCTCGTCACCAGCCGGCTTCTGGCGGGATGGCGCCAACTCTGCCCTCGGACCCAAAGATAGGGTCGTTAAGGTTGAAGGGAGACTCCTTGGAAGTCTCCGCTTCTACCTCTACCACCACCTTGACATCCTTCTTGTGGGAAGGCGGACGCCTCACGACTTCAAAGTCGTAGTCCATCTCAGCCCGCTCCACCCCCTTCCTGGGACTCCTCTTCCAGATCCTTCTCTAGCCGGTGAGGCCAAGGATCAGTGTCCACACCGGCCACTCCCCCTTCCTCTTCCTCTTCCTCTCTTGAACCTTGCTCGCTTGAGCTATCCACATGGGTGCTCAGCTTCTTGATTTCCTCATGGGTCAGAAGAGACGGAGAGTTTGGCTTTTACGTCTTCGGGGCTCACTTCGGGGTCCCGCCGGACCCGATGACGACCCTCTCCACCATCGGAGAGAGCCTCGTCCTCTTAGGCACAAACTTCCATTCGACTATCTTCTTCCGGGGTCGCTCTATCACCGCCCAAGTCTGGTGATCGCACACCAGTTTATTAGCCCACCTCTTATCCTCATAGTCAGAATACACAGTGTCATTGTCCATGTATCAGTTAGGCAGGCAATGGAGGAGATTCACCCCTCTGAATCAGACTGGGCATAATTTAAACTACTTACAGGATCGTGTCCTACAAGTCAATTCTGAGAAGATGTTGATAACAGTTGATCGCTCCGACGTCCAAGCCCTATCACCCCTTGCTTGATACCGCAAGATCTCATCGTACACCACAAACTTCACGGCCTCCGGGACTCTGATGGGGGATCACAGCCCAGTGATGGACAAGGGCCAGCTGGTAAAGGCCTTGTCTGAGTCAACGTGTCCTCGATGGGCCTCAAGGCCGACGCCCCCTGGAGGTGCCATAACCCGCTGTAACTGGTCCTTAACTGCTACTTGTAGTGGTAGAAAAAATAACCGAGTTCTTTGTGAGTCCAATCACCCCTCTTCAAGCCTGAGTAGCACTGCCGCAACTCCTTCTGGTAGTCAGACTCCACCCGGTAGAATGCATAGATGATCCTCCATGCATTTCCCCCCACCTACCCCGGGCAGATCTCGAAGGTGTTCAAAGGCGAGCGGCGAAGGGGGGAGCGGCAACCGAAGTCCGCAATTGAGCTGACCTACAGAGATGATCGTCCCTGAGGCCTTCTCCTTACTGGTCTTCGGCAGGTAAATTGCCCTGGAGTCGATGCCAAAGGCTTAGTGGATAGTAGCTAACTTGGGGCACGATGGCGTCACCGGTCCCTTGAACATCCCTACCAGAGCGACCCAGTCATCGTGACGACTGGCTACTTTATAGAAGCTAGTCTCATACGCGGTGAAAGTCCCCTCCTCCAGAGGTAGCATAGGCGCCACCTTCGCAGCCAAGCGGGGGACTTGGGTCGGCTTCAGCACTGACTCCTCCTCCTCGAGGCGTCTCTTCAACACCTTGCCACCTCCCTTCGTCCCGGGAGTACTACCCGAGGGGATAGGAGCCTTAGCCACCCGAGCGGATGACTCTCCAGACGCATGGCCAGAATCAGTCCCCGAAGGCTTCTTCAGGGTAATAAGGAACTTATTCCCGCCTTGACCATGAGAACCAGTTGCTCCAGTAGATTCCATCAAGGTGGTGGAAGGAAAGCTCAAAGACTCGAAGAGAGGAGAGCTCGAGGGAACATGCACTTAGAAAACTCAAGAGTTCTAAAATTCGAGAAGTGTGAGGAATTTTTCAACCCCCTTCAGTTCTACTTATAATTTTCTTTTTCACTTTTCCTATCATTTTTCTCGCCAAAAAGCATAATGGCAGGAAACAAAAAGATGGGAGGTGAGAAATCCAGACCAGGTTCAGTGAACCGGGCTTGGACCCTCACTTTTCAAGCTGCCATGTCAACACTATGGGCCACGTCAGACGCTACATCAGCATCATCAGAGTAAACTCGCTTCCACCCATTTTTCAGCAAAAAATGCCGACTCCCAATGCCACGATCGGTCGGTCAACTGTGCCCAACCGACCTCCGTGCCCAACCGATCGCCCGGTCAGTCTTAGAATCAACTAGGTCGGGCACCAGGAACCCTCTAGCGCTCGACCCCTAGAATTCGATCGGTCGGTCAATCGTGCCCGACCGACCGCCGTGCCCGACGGATCGCACGGTCAATCTTAGAATCAACTTGGTCGGGCGCTAGGAACCATCTAGCGCCTGACCCCTAAAATCTGATCAGTCGGTCAATCGCACCCAACCAACCGTCGCGCCCGACCGATTGCCCGGTTAGTCTCAGAATCAACTAGGTCGGGCACCAGGAACTCTCTGGCACCCGATCCCCAAAATCCGATCGGTCAGTTAACTGTGACCGATCTACCGATTGGTCCATCGATTAGCCGGTTTGTTCCTTCAACAGTATGCTCCTGTGCCCTCCCTGGTCGGCCCTTAGCAGGGGGTCGGTAGACACTACGGTCGGCCCTTAGCAGGGGGTTGGCAGACTCTCTTCAACACACATCAAGATTACCCGGACAGCAGAAGCCATGGATTTGGAACCAGTCCAGCTCAAGCTCATGGTGGATCTCATATCAAAGATAGGAAGCTAAAACAGCAGATCAACATCCAAGCTTGGAAGCGGTTGCCTTCAGTGCCAGTTTGAGAGTGTTCGTTTTCAACAATATCAACTCAAGAGCAACATTTTGAGGCTACTCCTTATTTGGTCAGCCTTTGGCAGGGGGTCGGCAGATTCTTTCCAAACACTCATCAAGCCACTTTGACATCGACAAAGTAGTTTTGCACCATAGAGTCCCAGCCAGCTAGGTTAGCACCTGCCTAGCTAGGAGGGGGTAACTGTGGGTCCAAAATTTGGCTAACGCCTGACAGTGGGACCCGTATCCCCGTCTGGGGCCTACAAAGACAACCGTGGGACCGCAGCCCTGCCTGGGGCCCATAGAGATGACAGTAGGACCCGCAGCCCTGCTTGGGGCCCACATAAATGATCATGGGACCCACAGCCCTGCTTGGGGCCCACAGAGATGATAGTGGGACCCGCAACCCTGCCTGCCCCCCCTGGAGACGATAGTGGGACTCACAGTCTTGCTTGGGCCCACGAAGACAATCATGGGACCTGCAGCCCTACTTGGGGCCCACGGAGACGACACTTGGACCCGCAGCCCTGCCTAGGGCCCACATATGCTATTCGGGGTCTGATAAATCCCCCCATATATTTACCAAAGCCCATGATATTCCCAAACCTCTATATATAGTAGACCCGACGAATATTTCAGACCGGAATTCATTATTTCGCATTCTACTTTCTGTTTTCCAGAGCTCTCTGTGCCTTATGGTGATCAAACTCTAGTCAAGCCTACTTCACCATTTGTCTACTTGTATAAGCACTCCTCGGCCTATTAAGAGTAGCTCTACTTCTTCAGAGATAGTGGATTCAAAGGTTGTATCTTACCGTATAGAGATGTAGGCTTTGGCCGAACTTCGTCACCACATCCTATGTCAACTCTCTTTCTCTATCTCTATCTACCTTAACAGTGTCTGTGTGACAGCTCAGCACTTGAAAGCTTACTTATAGCGCGCCACATCTCGAAGCTCTACCCTTCAATCGACTGTTGGAGGGGGACCATACGACGATCGTAATCCTCCCCCACAACTGCTCCTACTAAAAGACAATAACTTATAGGGTTGTCTTTTATCATGACATGCCTTTATGAAAAAAATTACTATTTAAATAACGTTCTTCCTTTCTAGAGTTTAGCTCCCTTGAAGAGGAAAGATATCTGGACACATCCGAAGAGAAAGTCAGCTACCTTGAAGAGGAAAGACACCTGGACACATCCGAAGATGTGAGCTCCTAATCTGACTCGAAAATGACAGTTGTCTAAAAAGGATAGGTCGAGCTTGTACCACCCCATGTGAGGGGACATCTGTCTAACATGGATATATCAAGCTTGCACCTCCCCATGTGGGGGAACATGTGTCTTGTAATAATAGGCCCCCTCCTCCTTCAGCTTTCACTATAAAAGGAGGGGTATGGGTACAAATAAAATGGTTGATCCTTTGTAAACCTACAGGTAAAGGCTTCAATCTATTTGTGTGAATTGAATCACCTTGTTCTTGGACTCACTCTATCTCTCATCACCCTTCTCCTTAAAATACCCCTCCACCTAGAACAGAAAGAACCATATGAGGGTACCCATTCTATGGGCCTTAGACCTTCGTGAATATTTCTCTCGAGACCAAGGTAGCTCACAGGGCATCCACATTTCATAGAGTTGAATCCCTCATCCCATCTTCCTCGTCTTGACCCGGTCATTTAAAGCAGAAGAGAGAAGGAGTCAAGAGCAACCACTTCCAAGGATGAAGGTAACTTATTTTTTGGGAAGGATTACTCTGAAAAACCGCACCCATAGAAACTTCTCCCCATAGACTTGATTAGAAACTATGGAGGAGAGTCTACACCACACACATGTGCACGTGCACACCGCCTACCACTCTGCAACCACACCGAGATCGTGCGCGTGCATGCGGTGCTCTTGTATTTTTTTCATATTGTTTTTTTATCTTTGATAATTAAGTGCATTTATCACTATTTAATAACTTTTTGGCATGCATACGTTACGAAGAGAGCTGTTGTCCAATGGGTCTCTTGAACTTTACCACAATAATGCCCAAAGATTGAGCGTAACGTCTCTAGAATGATGGTGTTACCATTATGGGTTGGAGGCCTATACAAGAGACTCCAAACCGGAGAAGAAAGACAACGAGAAACATTGCCTCTCATCAGCTATCTCTCTCCCTATCTTTGCTTTGACACTCTTGTTCTATCTTATGCTGGGTTTCTGAAAGCACTAGTTGAAGTTCGCAAAAGTCTTCTCATAGTTGTGCCAACGAGAAGGCAATCATGTTACCGAGGAGCGCCATATCTCTAGGAGTCTTTGCTGGATATCCGCACGTTTGGGGGGCAATTGGATTCTTAGGATAGCGGCTTCGCACTTCATCCTCCCACATCCCATCTCTAATCCTTCTTTATTACCATTAGTCTAGTAGATTTGTTTCCAGGTAATATTGCATGCAAGATTAGTGACTAAGGTAAATCAATCTCGTGCTAATAATCGATACTTGGTTACTAAATTCAAATAAATCCATGCAAAATATAATGATATTTCCAACATAGGAGGAGGGAGGATGGGGGAGAGGGAACGAGGTGGAGGCGGTGACGACAGTGGGTTGGATTGAATCAACGACATCGGATGGGAGGCAACATTTATGAGATTGGCGATGGCAAGCATGGACACTGACAAACATGGATGGAAGGGAAAATGAAAAAGATATTGGTTGCTTAAAGAGTCGGTTGTTGTTGGTAGTTGTGAGCTGCTCTTACGAAAAGACAATAACTTATAGGGTTTCTCTTTTATCATGATACGCCTTTATGAGAGAAAATTACTATTTAGTTGTGTGCTACTCTTATCAAACGACGATAACTTATGGGGTGTCTTTCATTGCGACCTGCCTTTATGAAAAAGAGGGGCTGTACACAGCCCGTCCCAAAATATCGAGATTTAAGCGCAGAAACGGCTTTGCGGCCTTATCCCCTTTGCCCTGTCTCTGAGTCTCACCCCACTGACTGTCTGTCTCTAATGGCGCTGCTCACTATCGGAGTGGGAACTCTTACTCTACCCATGGCGTCCCTCTCCCGCCAACAGTCATCTCGCCTCTCCTTCTCTCGGGCTGAAGCCCTAGCTGGAGCGTCCCTCTCCATTACTCCTCTCTCGGTTTCGGCACCTGTAACTGATCATCACGCCCTTCCCTTAGGTATCAAGCAAAACCAAACGCTGCTTCTGTGTGTGTGTGTGTGTGCGTCGTCTCTTTCCCTGCCCTAACCCTAACCCTAACCTTCTCTCCTTCTCTCCTTCTTGGAACAGTATACTGCGGCCGAGGGGATAAGAAGACCGCGAAAGGGAAGCGCTTCAAGCATTCCTTCGGAAACGTAAGCAAATCATTTTGATACTCGTTTTCTCTCTATCGTTCAAGCTCTTACTTAATATCAATGGTATATTAGGCGAGGCCTCGCAACAAGAAGAAGGGGAGAGGCCCTCCCAGGGCTCCAGTCCCGCCTTCGGTGGCCCCCAAGAAGGACCGTTTCGATGACGGAGAGGTTGTCAAGATCCAAATCGACGAGTCCCACTTCTCCTAATTAGTTTGGTGGGAGAGTATGTTCCCCTTTAAGCAAATGTATTTCGTTCCCGACATTGGAATGGATGCTTCATTCTCTCCCAATTCTAGACTTAATTGTGTGTCCATGCTATATATGAAATTTCCTTTCATGTTACTTCAATCCTTGGAGTTTCTTTTTCTGTTGTTCATTCTAAATTAATACTACATAGTGGATTTGTATGGGTTCTCAAACTTGTATTAGTTCCCTAAAGTTTTCGATCATTTGTTCGTTTAAGTCCATTAGTAAGTAATTCTTTGCTTCGTATTTGGAACCCTCATGGTCTAATCACTCAGAGGGGGCTTACTGCTGACCAATTAATCCTATAAAACAATACAGTAGTTATAAAACCCTGCTAGATAGAAGAAATTGTGGAGGGTGAACGTTTTAATTTGTGTAGCATTCTATCATCCGTTTTCTATAATGAAACCCTATCGCCGTCTAGTTGATTCTTTCGAAGACTAGGTCCTCCAAAAAGACTGTCATATCTTTCTTGTTTTCGATAAAAGTATTTTGGTTAGGAGAGAGGGTACATAATATGGTTCATTCCAATTGTGGGCCCCATCCATGTAGTCTAGACTCTCTCTCCGTCACATTTTGGCCTCTCCTCTTTTTTGTACTCCTTAATTCCTACAGACCTTCTACCGTGTGGCCTAACGATGATTGCAATTACTTATACCAAATATTTCTGTTTCACCTTTCCAGGAGCTTAGGTTGCATATACAATAAGGTTCGCCTCACTACCTACCAACTTGCTTTCGAGGTTTCTTGTTGCACCGTTCTCTTGCATAAATTTTTCTTGCCGAACAACGCATCAATGTTCCATAGGCTTCATTTCAGATTGATAGTCAATCATAAAATTCCTACTAAACTCTATTGGATCATACATTGATCCATATTGATGTTATTAGGCTTGTTGGTCATGAGTATGAGATGAATTTCATATATTTTCTTACGGTTGGAGCTTAGTCTTATGATACCATGAGAGGTAATTCGGTGGGCTGTGAAGAGGAAAAGGAGTATCCCAATGTTATATTGAAATTGTCGAGGTCCTCGAGGATATGTGTGAAGGAACAATTACTATTGCAAGACGTGATTGTGGGAGCTTTAATATTGGAATTTAGAGGAACGTTGATGCTGGAAGACTACTAGGACATGACCTAAGTTATACTCTTAATCCACGAATAATGCAGAATGATCTTTATGCAATCTCTAATATACAGTGTTTTAAAAAACTTGCCTCAGGGTACGCCCGGGGCTTGCCCCGGGGCGGGGCGGTCCTAAAATGCCTGGGGTGGCTCCAGCTGGGGCTTTTTTCCTATGGGGCTTACGCCCGAACCACTTGGGCGTACACCCCGAATGCCTTTTACGCCCCATTGGAGTTTGTTTGCATAGTTGAAAAAAAATAATTTGATTGCTACCGTATGATCTTTTATATGCATTTTACTCTCTTGGATGACGATTATGATATTTTGGGAACTAAAGTTGTTTTAAATTGGTTTTATATCATATATGGAATGATAGAATCTATGGAATATAAACATTGATAGTTTGAATTTTGGTTAAAAACTTATAATTAGATCTTAAATGATATTGAAAGACAATGACAAGTTCATTTTTATTATCGTTTTTTATATATTTGTGATTTATCAACCATGTTTGTAGGCTTAAATGCTTTGTTTGCTAACTTTGCTCATAGTATTTTTTTATTTTGTTTGTTTTTAATCTATTTTCACTTTTTTTATATAATATTATTTATTTTTATATTTTTTTTTAAATTAAAAAAATAAAAATTCGTGGGGCTTACGCCCCGCTCCAACAGTGGGCCATATGCCCGCATTACGCCCCCGCCTCTGCAAACATTGCTAATATGCTCATGATGGACCAATGCCAAGATGCAACCTAAGACCTGATTTCAGCAAGCGGGAATTGTTAAAATCTAACCTCAATGCACAGATGCAGACATGCAAAGTATTCATATCTAGCACTAGGCCAGTGCAACTATTATGCTAATGCAATGATGATTCTTTTTGCTGAAATATAATATATATTCAGCAACTTGTATCAAGCATCTTTGCAAAACTCAACACTAAGCAGAAGTTTTCAGTACAGAATTGGTTAAGTTAAAAAGTTCACCCTTTTAACCCCTGTAGATATTTGATAGGCAGACAATGTGAAATCTTGGATACATAACGACAATTGTCGTATTTTGTGCTAAGTGTCGGAAAGAGCAAACACGATTTAATGTTAGATCCTTTGTGCTGAACATCTTTTGTTGTCGAAATTGGTGAGCGCAAACCAATTCGGTAAGGTTTGTGTAATCTAGTGAGTTAGGATAACATGTACAATCACATCCCGTTGAAGACTCGCAGTGCTGCACAAAATTAGAAGATGATCAGACTGCCTAACTACTCATCCCATTGGCACTTCACTTATTTTATCTTAAGGGATGCAAAGAATTTCAATAAAGGTCCTTTTCAAAGAAATCGTTTTCATATTTACGTTATTTTCAATGATTTATTCTCATCACATTTTTCAGAGTTTCAATACGGATTTAAAAATATTTTAATATAAAAAATCATCTTCATCTATTACTTTAATATTTATGGACTTTGGGACTTTTATTGGAATGGCGGTTGAGTTCCAACAAGTGCCCACGTTTAGTAATATCTTCTCTAAGTGTTGCGATATTGCCCATGGTGGGTGCACACCAATGTTATTAAAACCGGACCGGACCGGCCGGTCCGGACCGGGAACCGGCGAACCGGTAGGGAAACCGGTCCGGTTCGGATATGAACCGGTGTTGGAAACGAACCGGTATTGAACCGTCGGGCCGGACGGTTTTAGGTATAAACCGGACCGGACCGGGCGGTTTTAGGTATAAACGAACCGGTTTTTTTTTTTATGCACAAATGTTCTCTCTCTATCTTTCTCTGGGTTTAACTGTGTTTGTTGGGCCGGTGAACCGGACCGGACCGGCCGGCCGAACCGGACCGGTACACAAACCGGTTCGTCCTCCGGTCCGGTTCTGACAACATTGGTGCACACCACTCTTAGTGGTCAGCACCACAATTGGTGCTTTGGACTATATTAACATGAGGTATGCACCTAGGGTGTGGACCACATATGTTGTGTGGTACGCACCATACATTATGCGATGCGTACCACTCCTGCAGGTGGTCTGTAGACTGTACCATGCGTGCACACTACATTCTGTAGACTGCAGGCTCTTGAGTGGAGTTTTCTCCACCTTTGGATGTCTAGATCCAAGGACGATGAGTAGGGGTTAGTGTCCCTTATATAAGACCTTGTTTGCCTTCATCAGTGTTACCAAAATCGCTGACTTTTTGAAAAAGTCACGTTTTAATCGCGACTTATTCCCCAAACGTTTGCTACGGGAATAAGTCGCGATTTTTTTAAAAAGTCGCAATTTTTTGAAAAAATCGTGAATTACGTGTTTTTTCCCCTTTTTTCCCATCTTTTTTTTCGATTTTTGCTAAAAAAAAAAATTGTTAGAATACATATTTGTTAGAATACATATAACTAATTATTACCTAATTTATCGATTTTTTCTTGATTTTTGCCCTTTTTTTTTATTTTTCCCCATGCCGACTTTTTTCCGACTTCCAACTTGGTAACATTAGCCTTCATTAGGGCTAAGGATAAGAAGCCATCATTGTGGAGTTTGTTAACCCTTTAAATGACAAAATCGGCCCTCCATTACACCTCCTATGAGAGTATCAATTCGGTTTGGTAAGAGTATCAATTAGCCGAATTGATACTATTATTACAGTGATTTCACTGTAACTGCTAGAATGATTTCACTTTAGCTGCTACAGTGAAATCATTATAGCCGCTACAGTAAAATCACTTTAACTACATTATCAATTCGGCTAATTAATTTGATAATCTTACAACTGTAGCTGCTACAATGATTTCACTTTAGCTGCTACATTGAAATCACTGTAGCAACAATATCAACTTTGTTTGGTAAGAGTACCAATTAGCTGGAATGATACTGTTGCTACAATGATCTTATTGTAGCAGCTATAGCGAAATCACTGTAGCAACCGTGACATGCATAGTGTCAATCGGCGATTTGATACTCTTGCAGGAGACTAATTGATGCTCTTGCTGGAGATGAATGGATACTCTTGTTGGAGATAAATTTGAGTGTTAGCTTTGTCATTTCAAGGGGTAAAAGAAGGGTGGGGGACTTGTTGTAGCACGTGTTGTTCGGGAGGGATTTGGTGCAATATTGAAGCATTGCATGTCCTTTAGCTAATATAGCTTCTGCTAAAAGGATTTAAGGCTAAGACTCCCTTTTTAAATCATTTTATTATTCATCAGGTATGCATTGGACACTTCGCTGACACTTTAAGGACACATGTTGGACACATGAGGTTGAAAGAAAAATATTTTCTAAAAAACACGGGTCTATTTGGATACTTTTGGATTTCTTATATGAAACTAAACTCATTTTTGGTTTATTATTAGAATGAATGAGTTTTAAAAAATGAAATGTTTTTCTTTAATATGGATATTGATTTTAAATGATAAACATGACGAATGTTAAATATGAAAGTCTTATTTTGTTACGAATTCATAGCTATGAAGATTCTTATTATTTATATATATATATATATATATATATATATATATATATATATATATATATATATATATATATATATATATAGGGGAATGCTTAGGTGCGGTCCGTGAGGTCCGCAGCCGTCCGATGCACCACTCAGTGCATCAGATACACGCGGCCGGTGCATCGGATGGCTGCGGACCGCAGACCACACTTAAGAATCCCCCTATATATATATATATATATATATATATATATATATATATATATATATATATATATATATATATATATATATATAGGGGGCGGGGAGCCTGCACCCGAGGTGCAGCAACAACGCTGCACCTCGACTTTGTTTTACCTACCTAGAAGTTTTGGAATTGGATGAAATTTTGTGAGGGTGTTGTCTAGGGTAAGATGATCATCCTCACAAATTTTCATCAAATTCCAAAATTTGTAGGGGGGTCAAATGGCCGAAGCAAAATCTGCAGATTTTAACGGTGACTGCGGACGGCTGATTTTGCTTCGACCATTTGACCCCCCTGAAAGTTTTGGAATTTGATGAAAATTTGTGAGGATGATCACCTTACCCTAGACAACACCCTCACCAAATTTCATCCAATTCCAAAACTTCTAGGTAGGTAAAACAAGACCGAGGTGCAGCGTTCTTGCTGCACCTCAGGTCCAGCATCCCCGCCCCCATATATATATATATATATATATATATATATATATATATATATGGGTCAGGTTCAATGGACACTGTTTTTGCACTCAATTTTTTACATCGATTTTCAAACTATTAGATAGAGGTTTTAGAATTTCTTGATTTTTTGTGAGCATAATCATCTTGTCTTATATAACACATCTACAAAAAATTAGCACATTCTAAAGCCTCTAGACTTATTAAATGTTCTCTTCAAATTAACGATTAAAATGGACGGTTGATAAAGCCTTTTAGTTTTGATGTACTTGGGGGCTTTAGAATGTGCTAATTTTTTGTGGACGTGCTATCTAAGTCAAGGTGATTATGCTAACAAAAAATCAAGAAATTCTGAAACCTCTATCAAGTTGATTTGAAAATCGGTGTAAAAATTTAAGTGCAAAAACAGTGTCCATTGAACCTGACCCTATCTATCTATCTATCTATCTATATATATATATATATATATATATATATATATATATATATATATATATGGCGTTTTCATGCCTTGTCTGTGCTCCCTAGCTTAGAGGACATTATAGGCTAGTCAACATTGGCTTTGGTGTCGCAATGCTACTATTGGTAGGCGAGGGATGTTGATCAACTGGTGAAAAAAGTGTAGAATTTGTGTTTCAAAGGTCATGCCCAGAAAATGGATTTGTATACACCTCTTTCTACACTAGCATCTCCCTGGTTATATGTTAGCATGGATTTGGTTCTAGGGTTATCTCAGGTTGCTCAAGGTAATGGTCCATATTGCTATTGTAGAACGATACGTGAAAATGACATACTTCCTTTTGTGCTCACTATGGATGCACTTCATATTTCACATCTAAATTTTAGGAAGATTGTTTTACTACATTGTATTCCTTCCACTATCGTTTCTCATCGTGCCGTAAAGTTTATGGGCCTTTTCAGCAAATTTAAAGAAACCTGCTAGCAAACTTGATTATTTGAGTGCTTATTGTCCTCAAATTGATGATTAAGTGTTTGTACTAATGGGAGCCTGAAGAATCTATTATGCATTGTGGGAGACAACATCAAATCTTGGGCTACAATTTTACAAAAGCAAAGTATGCTTACAGCAACTCAGGATATTGTTCCATATGCAGAACTTCCTTCCCTCTGGATAGATATCACAAGATTCACAACATGCTGATCTTGTGTCCTTGCTACCCGACTCTCGAACAAGTGACGACGTCGAAGCTTGATGCAAATATATTTTAAGGGTCCTTTAAGAATATGACGCCATCAAGTCAAGCAATGGAAAATAGACAGTTGTTGCAGCTGCACACCGGTAGGTCATAGAATTTATTGAAGAAAATTTCTCATGTGAACTTGCGGAAAGAGAGATCTTCATGGCGCTCATATCATAAATTGAACTTCAAACAATTTGGCTAGTACAAAATTTATCAAGAAAATTAAAAGCAATGCTTATTTGATCGGGCTTCCTGATGGTTCAATAATAATCCAATGTTCAATGTTGCCAACCTTTATGATTACCCTGGGCAGATAAATACTTGGACGATAAAGACTTGTTAAATAAAGAGCGGACAAGTCGAATTGCTTGAGTTCAACGAAATGCATGGGAAATGGTGGAAGAGTTTCTTGACATGCAGGAGATGGCATTCATCACGTGGCCATTACCACGGGAGATTTCTTATCAAGTGTCTTGGAAAACATTCTAGCAAGAGCATATGGATTAATCAAGATGATTGATGAAAATTGACTTGTGACAAATATGTCCAATCTTTCTCGTTGGAGCTGAGATCTCCTAACTCAGGGAAATTGATGGAGCTCCATTGTTGTGCCATCAGCGCTTGTTATCCTATTATATGATTTGGAGGCCTTCATAATCCGAATGTATGATTTTTTTTATTAATTTCACTCCTTGGAGGGACTCGCTACAATATTTCGATGATGTCGAGCTTAACTGTAAAAG
Organism: Chamaelirium japonicum; assembly: GCA_947650365.1. NCBI lineage: Eukaryota > Viridiplantae > Streptophyta > Magnoliopsida > Liliales > Melanthiaceae > Chamaelirium > Chamaelirium japonicum. The sequence goes on from OX393549.1 coordinate 131,699,752, forward strand.
TCTAGATGGGATTTTTATTAAAAGAGGACTGTAAACTCACCTCATGTGGCAGACCAATCTTTTCCCTCCTAATTAATAAAATATTGGAGAGAATAATGTAAAGGGTAGACATAGAGAAACCATGCCCTATCAATCCTTTGGGCCTTGGGAGAGCGAGGGTTATGGGAATCCCTTTGTGGGAAAAGGAGTCTCGTACCCCTATTCCATGGCCCCTTCCCCAAGAAAAAGAGGCACCGTCTCCTTTGCATAGAACGTCGATCCTCCTTATTGTTTGAAATCTACAGATATCCTAGAAGATGTAGAAAGAAAAGTAAAATCCAGAAGTTTCAAGGGGGAGAGAGAGAGAGAGAGAGAGAGAGAGAGAGAGAGAGAGAGAGAGAGAGAGAGAGAGAGAGAGAGAGAGAGAGTTAAGAAGGAAGAGGAAAGGGTCCCTTCCTATTGAAAAATAATTTTAATTTATTTTTTTGTATTTTTTGCTTGTACCACAAGAAGGCTTAGCATACATAAGAGCAGTCTCTTATCACTTCTAAAATCCATTTGAATGTGAAATGTAAAGTTTGTTTCAGCTTTTATTTGCTGAAATTACTCAATTAGCACATTGTAGTTTATTTAGTCTTCTCTCTCTCTTGTGCTGCTATTTCATTCTTGTTGGTCTTTGGCTATTTAGATTCTAGGATTGGCCTTTAGTCATTTTGGGCAGCTAGGATAATGATTAACAAAAAATTCAGATTACAAATGCTGGGATTTTGATGCACCCTGAGATGCATCGAGCGGACTTCGTTTCAGTCGTTTATTTCAGTTATTTGTAGTAGAGACTTGTTAGTTTATTTCCAGTTGTCGTTTGCTGCGTTTCAGTTAGTTTGAGACCCGTTTGTATGCTTTAGGGCTTTTATTTATCATTTTTTGCATGTAGATGTAATCTTATGTCGTGGGGGATTGTCCATGACCGTTTTTGAAGGCTATTCGGCGTAGATCCGGGCATCCGAAGGCGATTATTGGCTGAAATAATAAAATTTTGCATGTAGACTAGCAACGAGAGCTCTCAGAATGATTCTGGCACTCCCGGGTAACTCTGGCACCCTCTTAATTGATTTGACATGTCAATTACAGCTCATAAAACGGCCTGGCACCCCCTTAAAAGACGTGGCATCCAAGTGGCACCCAAAGAGCCTTCACCCTAGCCGAACCTCTCTCTCTCCTACCCGTGCGTCCCTCTCTCTCCCCCGTCCCTTTCCGCGCGGAAACCAAGACCACCCCTCCCTTTTCTTCCGTTCTCTCTCTTTTCTTCCTCTTCTCTCCCTTTTTCTTTCCTTTCATGGCCCAATGTATCCCTACCCTTAATTCATCATCCCTTTTGATCCTCGCCATCGATATGAAACCCTAGTCTTACAAAAGAGGGGTCCTTCTCTTTTTTTTTTTCAGATCTGAATTGTTTTGAGAAAACTCTCTCCGGGAACTGCTCGTGCCTCTGATCGTTGTCTTGATTCCTCGACTTCGCCTCGAGACGGTTCTTCTTCCTCGACTTCGCCTCGAGAAGACTTAGCTTTACTTTTCTGAAGGATCCGGTGTGTTTCGATGCTCGGCCTTGCTTCATAGAGGGATTCCGGCGCATCCTCGTACCCCACGGCGGAAATGCCAAGTGGTATCTTTCTTTATCTTCATCTATTGTTGCCTTTGATCTTCCCTTTGTTTTCATCCCTCTTCTTTACCCGTACGAGATCCCCGCTCTGCACATCATCGCCCGCCTCACCTTTGCAACCGCGCCCTAACCTTTTAGAGAACCTTTAGGATCATCGCCGCCTCCGCGCAAGCCGTTACCGCAACACATCACGCCACTACCATTTTAATCCCCATCTTTACCGCTGTCCGTGGTCTTTCCATAACCCTTTTTGACGCCCCGGAGTTGCCCATAATGTTACCTGTTGATCCCGCGATCGACCGGTACCTTTGTTGCCCTGTTTTGTATGTTTTTTCATTAAAATCTGATTGCAGTCCTTTATTTATTACTTGCTGAATTTCTACGTTGGTGTGTGGAATTGGTTCCTTTTGTTAGATTTTAACTGTCTAAGTGTCCTACTGCATATCTACTATAGCTCTATGATAAATAACCGTTGGTTTGATTACTATTTGGGTGTTAGCGCGCTATATTGATAATAAAACCCTAGTTTGTTGACCACACGGGTGTTAAGTTAGTGAATGCAGCGGCCTGGTTAGGTTGTACCTGCATCAAGTTGTTATCAGAGCTCGAAAGAACCTGTTCGGGTTTCTTTTGAGTGCTGAAAATCAGCAAACCGTCAATTTCTTCGTTGCTGATTTTGCATATCGCATAGTCTTGCGTGCCTGAAATTGCATCTAGTGCTAGGAGTGCATCGTGTGAAGCATCTGCATTTGCATAATCCTTTTTGCATATCTCTTAATCAATGGCTGACCGCACACATCTGCAGCGGGATGCCCAGAACCGAGGACGTTATCCTCGAGGGCCGCAACCGCGTGGTGCTTGGCAAGAAGCGATCCAAAATACATTGGATCGACATGCAACCTTGTTGCAAGAGATCACAGATCGGCTAGGCCTGTTTCTACAAGATAGAGGGATCAACCCTCAAGGCCAACAGGTTGAAAAGGGACCCGGGAAGGGCAGAAGCTAATCCAAATGCCGAGCTTCTTAGGGTAGAAGAGCCGAATCAAAACCAGGACCATAATCGAAATCTGGCTCATGCCCCACCTCAGAACCAAAATCAAACCATACCTCATAATCAGAACCGTTACCAATCCCCAGAGCGAAATCGAGCTGAATATTTCGATTCTGCCCCTGAATCTGAAGTTGAGTTGGACGAATCTGACGTAGAGTTCGAATGAGAGTACGTTCAGTTCGGTCGTCCCAAAAATCCTAAAGAGCGACATGCGCATGAGCAGCACGGCATGGAAGAGCGACTCGTGCGAGCCCTTGAGAGATCCCAAGGTTATGGAGTCCGAGTTGACATCGATGACTTTAGGGGAAGCCATGATGCTGACGCATTCCTCGATTGGATAGAAGGCGTCGAGCACTTCTTTGAATTGAAAAATTTCCCGATGATCGAAGGGTCAAACTCGTGACAACCAAACTGAAAGGAGCCGCTTTGGTATGGTGGCGAGAGTTGCAAGCGAGTCGCCTCAGAAAATGGAAGCAGAAGGTCGCGACGTGGACCAAGATGTGCGACAAGATGCGACTGAAGTACCTTCCTACTGACTACCGTACTTTTCTGTACCAGAGGTTGCTTAGTCTGAAACAAAGCAATCGAAGGGTACAGGAGTATACATAAGAGTTTGACGTTCTGACTATTTGGAATGCCATTTCTGAAGATGATGAACAAAAGGCTGCACGCTACATCTCGGGATTTCGCTATCAAATTAGGATGCTCTGGCAATGCAAACCATCCTTACGGTGATGGAAGCATTTAGGCAAGCTCTCAAGACCGAGAGAATTCAACAATGGACCTTTAGGAAAGAAGTTGCCCCTAGAGTACCCCCAGGTGCCCCTTCAGTTGGAAGAGGAGCACCCCTTCAGCTACCAGGTGCCCCTTCAGCAGTGTGGACCCACAGATGGATGGGAGCAGGGGTACAATCGGTTGTACTGGTGTAGTCAAGCCGTCGCCTAAGCCATCGCCTAGGCATTTTGAACCTCCGACCGCCTGGGCTGTAGCTAGGCGGCTAGGAAGCATGGATACTTCCTGAGGTCCCTCGTATTCGTGTCGGACACCGACACTCGTCGGACACGCACCGGGCACGCATGTGTCGTGTCCCACGTGGGAGTTGGACACTCGACGGACACGCACCGGACACGGCGGGTTGACGGACTGTTCGATATAGGGTCGGGTCACAAGCTGCCTCAGGTGGTCAGATAGGTTAATACTAAAACTGAATCACAACTGTTCTTTTGCACGTCATTTGGGCCTGGGTATAATTCACTTGTTAGGCTGGTTGTAACGGACGATTACGATTCAATTTTAGCTTTAACCTATCTGATCCTCTGAAGTTTCAGATAGGTTGAAGCCAAAACTAAAACACAGTCGTTCTTTTCCATGCCATTTAGGGCTGTATGTGATTCACCAATTAGGCTGAGTGTAACTAACGGTTGCGATTTAGTATGCATTAAATTTTCATTTAGTTGTTTTCTGTAAGATTTTTTCGATTATTAAAATATATATGAATTATAAACACATAAAATATAAATAAAAAATATTAATTTTTTTGTCGTGTCCCTGTCGTACCCATATCCTCCTTTTCTAGTATTTGTCGTGTCGGCGTATCCGTGTTGTGTCGTAACCGTGTCCCCGTACCAGTGTCAGTGCTTCTTAGCTAGGCGGGTGGTGGAGTCTAGGCGATCGCCTGGGCGCCAGGCTTTAGGCACCACCTAGGCTCCTATTTAATAATTGGTTTTTTTAAAAATTAGTTGGGTTCAATTTAGTTTTCTTGGCTCTCCTTTGTTTTTATAGGGTCCATGTTGTTTTATAGATGACCAACATTATGCCATCATTAATGGAAAAAAAACCTATTATGTCCATGTTCTCAAAGTTTGAAGAGGAAAAAGGCATATAAGGATGATTCATATAAGAGTGACGATGGTGTAGATAGTTAGACGATTTAAATGAGTAATTTTAATTGTTTTTTTGGATACGTGGATGTAAAATGTTTAAAAAATAATAGATTATCTAATATGATTATGTTTATGCTTATGATATTTGCTTGAATTTATGAGTATGATAAGGCTATGCTTCTCTTGCTGATATGTGATTTATATTTGTTGCAATATATAATCATTGTGGTTGATATGTGATTACTATTTGCTGCAATAATAATGGTTTTGTAGGTTATCATATGTTCTGTTTCATACCCATTATCAAATATTATTATTTCGACCGTATCTATCTCTAGAAATTAAATTTTACTATGCATAAAATCATAAATTACTTATGTATATATATTATTTATATTTATTTAATATATTTATTTTTTATCGCTTAGGCCTCGCCTAGGCTTCGCCTAGGCACCGCCTCGCCTAGGCATCGCCTTGACGCTTTAACTACACTGGTAAGTACGGTAGAGTCAGAAATGAGGTGGCAGGAGGCACCAGAGTTAAAAATCCTTGGAGCAGCAGTACCAGGAGTGGTGGACAGACCGTGAGCTCTCGAAAAGCTGGTAGAGGTGAGGTACTGAAGAAGTAGTTCCTCAAGTCGCTGAAGACGATCAGAGTCAGACGGAGGAGGTACTGGGAAGAGAGACTAGCAGCAGCAGCATTAGTAGTGCCACCATCATGGCGGAGAGGACCCTGACCATGTCCACAACCGGCTGACTCGGCGGAGGGACTTGGCCCGAGAACATCCTTAAAACAGAGTCAGAGGGACTCGGTGAGCAGCCACTGTGTGCAGGTGGCACAGGAGTCGAGAGGTGTTGCAGGAGTCCATAGCGAGAGTACCTACGGTCGATGTCAAACCCGGTCTGTAAGAGAAGGGAGGAAGCATTCCTGCAGTAGTGGTATAGCACAGAGGAGAGGCTGTAGGGAGATCTGCAGGGAGGTCCGTAGGAAGAGCCTGTAGGGAGGGGGGCTGTAGGGAGGTCTGCAGGGAGGTGGGTTGTAGGGAGGGAGATTGTAGGGAGATCTGCATGGAGGATGCTTTAGGGAGGCCTATGGGGAGGTCAGACTTGGAGTCAGATCTGGGATTAGATCTAGGGTCAGATCTTTTTTTTGTTGTTGAAAATGATGAATGATACGAATGATGATATGGATGGCCGAAGTGGTGGGCGGTGGAGGGGGTTGAGAGGTGGCCGGAGGTCGGGTGAGAAGAGTGGTCGGAGGGGGTAGGGCTGCGGTAGGAGGGGTGGTCGGTGGAGGAGGTGGTCGTGGGTGGCGGGCTATGGTAGGAGGGGAGAGGGGAGGATGGGGGGTGGCAGGGAGTTCGGCTGCGGTATGAGGGGAGAGGGGGGGGGAGGTCGAGGAGTGGCGTAGGGTGTGGCAAGGAGAACGACGGCTGTAGGAGGGGAGAGGGGAGGGAGGCGGCGATAGGAGGGGGGAGGGGAGGGAGGCGCGGTGGGTGGCAGGGAGAACGGCGGCTGTAGGATGGGAGAGGGGAGGGAGGCGCGGGGGTAGCGGGGGGTGCTAACGACGGCTGCGGTAGGAGGGGAGAGGAGAGGGAAGGCAAGTTGCAGGAGGGGAGAGGGAGAGGGAGAAGGCTGGTGGTGGCACGGGGGGGAGGGGGGGGGGGGGTGCCTCACCGGTGAGAGGCAGGACGGAGATCGGAGGGAGGTGCCTTCACCGGTGAGAGGTTGCCGTCGACTAGGGAGAACCTAAGGGCTCTGATACCATGTTAGAAGATGATAGCTATGGTTTGGAGAGAATGAAATGACTCTTCATTAAGGGACTAAGTCCAATATATATGCACAACATTACACAACGAATCCGATTTGTCTGTACATAAACCCCGACCCATCTCTATGTACATTAACAGGGTTTTTCAGTAACACTTGTCCAAAATGCCTTTTGCCTTTTCAAGGCATCTAATAAGAAAACGTATTTTTGTTTTCTTACAAGGATTTTAATAGAAATGACAGCCTACAAAAAAAAATTTTAAAAGTCAACAACATCAAACCAAACCACCAAAAACAATTTATTGTGATATACCCACATACATTCAAATGAGTAAATGTAACTGGATTTGCAGCAATCAAAGCTGGCTCCAGTTCCACTAAATATCACGTTGCAGAAAAATGAAAATGAACGATCCCAGATGTACTGGATGTCCCTCCTGGTCGTTTTCCTATATCAAGATTCTCTTAAGATTGTTGGAACCAGTTCTTGGACTGGATCAAGAGACGATGGGTACTAGAAGCTCTACAAAACCGGGCAACTGTCAGACCAGTGGGCTTTGAAAGCCCTCAACCCAACAGTTATCCTGGATACGAATCACTTATTTTGGTCGTCAACCCAGTTGTCCATTTACCACTCAAGTCACACGCCACATGACCCTATTGGGTCCAAACAACATGATGACTTGATCAACACAGCTCGTGTGAACTGTTGTTACGGGAGCCATTCGGCTCAACCAAAATGTGATGCGACCTCCTGTGTCAACTGGGCACAATAATTTGTGCACATGCCCTGCATCTGAACCTAGCATGGGAGTGCAGAGCATGCTATGAAGTGCCCATTGCACCCTTTGGCCAGTACAGAATGACTCAAACACATGACCTGCATCCAACATGCCTCTAGTATTGCCTTGTAACCACAAAGCCAGGTAGTATGTACATGTAGCTAATAGGATAAATGAATGCAATTTCTTTTAAATTCATTGATTGTTTTTTGAAAAGAAAAAGAAAAGTTTTGAGAAAGCCAAGATGTATATCCAAGTTGGACATTATCTTTATCTGTCTCCCCTAGGGATCATCGTGTAACAGAAAAGAATATGTATGTGCGTGTTTAATCAAACAACGGAGTAGATAATGGAGCATTTGGGGAAGCTGCTTACTCTCAGGTGACGCGAGACTGAGAGAAGTAGAATGTATTCTGTTAAGGGTAGCTATCAGCATGGACTTTGTCTGAGGTGGTAACAAGGCATTTTGAACAATTCCTTTTCATAACAGAATTGTCTACAAGGAGTCGTGCATGTATTGGTCTCGACCTTATTAGCTGGCTACGCAACAGGAGGTCACTGTCCGACACCACCGATCAAGAGCATTTGTTTTATACTTGCTTGATGGATTGTTTATACTTGGTTGATAGGCTTGTGGACTCCTCATTGCCGGCCTCGTCAATTCCTATATATAGGGGAGGGAGGGGTCCTGGGCCGTCTCACCTACCCACCCTGTCTCTACTAAATAATCTTCCTTCCTGTTGCTCCAACATGTAAAACATCTTGCAGCTTGTCCAGAACTTGTTGGAGCATGATGAACGTCCTGTCGCAGCCTACCACCGGGGCCGAGGATGAGGAGGGTAGCAGCCTCCAGAAGATTGATCCAGAAGCCCAGAAGCAGAGGATCAGGCAGATCATCGACCATCAGAAATACCTCTTCCTATCGTCTTCTGATTCTCTTTCGTCGTCATCATCATGCTTCTCTTCTTTCGACTCCACTCGCACGTTCTCTTTATCCAGCCGAAGCAGCAGCAGCAGCAGCCTAGTTGAACTGATGAAAGCAGGCAGTGGCGTCTCTCTTCGTAAACTATTTGACATGGAGCACACAACACCCGAGGACTTGAGTGGCTCACCATCCATTACTAGGCCCGTACCTCTTTGGGGGAGTGACTCTGATGATGGCTTCTTTGACACTGCGGCTTTAGCTCCGTGGGCTCCTGTGAAGCCGTTTAGGATGTCGGCCGAGAATTTTGGGTCGGATAGTCCCGTTAAGTTTCCGTTGGAGTGCAGCTTCATGGAGGGCGGGGTGGGTTCCCCCAAGGCGATGCTGAGGAGCAGGTGGAAGCTGGCGAGGGAAAAGTCATTTAAGGCGTCACCAGGGGTTGGGATGTGGTTGAGCTGCAAGGGTTTTCGGTTCCGGCTGAGGCTGCGGATGCGCTTGAGGCTGCGGAGATTAAGGATTAGAATGCTTTCAGATGTATTCTACTCTGTTCCTTCCTCGTATCTGGTTACTGACACTAGCTAGCAAACAGGGTCCTCCCCTCTCTCTCCCTCCTCCCTCCTCCCTCTTTTTTGGTCCCTATATATATATATATATATATATATATATATATATATATATATATATATATATATATATATATAAAAGGAAAAAAAGAACGAAAACACATTGAAGTAGTCTTGTTGGAATAATGACTAGGTATCTTTATGAATGTAAATGTCTGGGAATGAGTGAACCCGGGGGCAACGATCAAAGTCATTAGAGATGAAAAGTTGGACAGGTAGTGTCTTGTTTGTTTAGTGAAACACACTTGGATGTACTGATAGATGTTGAGTTCAGTAAACCTGTCTTCCCAAAATTCTTCATCATGTGGAGTGTTTCTGCTTCTGTGGCTTTTGATTGAATTACTTACTATGCTCTTGACATAGGATCATGAATGTTATGTTGTATTAGCAAACTGTGACTTTAAATTGAGACAGAAGGAGCAAGGAGATATATAAGCTGGTAGCTGTCAGATGAACGGCGGCCCTAGTCCAACCAGAAAATCATGTCAATTGTTGCCTGCCGAGCACTGACTGTGGTGGTAGGGCAACTGCCAATATTACCATGTCGATGTCAACCCACTGAAATTCGACATCAACATAGTAATGTCGCTGGTTGCCCCATCAGCTGGTTGACCATCAACATGGTAGACGAACAACCGTCGACATGTGCTTCAAGTTTCTGTGTGGTGAAAGTAGAGAAGGGATGGAGGAGGGAGGAGGGAGGAGGGGGATGAAGGAGGAAGAGGAAGGAGGGTTAGTTGCGGTGTCAGAGATGGGCCGTGAGGAGGGGGATGGGGTCAGGGGTCTAGTGTCAGGAGTGAGGGTTGGCTGGAGATTATGGTGAGGGTGTTTTGGGAATATCAAAAGTGCCAGCATGAAAAAAAAAGGGTTTGGGTATAGAAAAAGTGTGGGTGCCAAGCTGAAAATGGCAGGTGCAGATATAAGGTGCACCAGGCCAGTTAAAACCGTACGTACTGTATCTCTACTAAAAGTGGGTTACACTATTTTTTCAGAAAAGTTTTGCATAGGGGAAAATTTTATTCATAACCCACAAATTGATGAATGGCCCCGATTCCAATATTTTAAGCCCCTTTTTGTATTATTATTGATAAGCATACCCTCCTCTTGATGGATTGCGCTTCAGTAGCGGCTGGAGGTGGCCCTATTACTGTTCTTTGTGATGGTGTTATTCTGGCAGCTTGATTCGTATCCAGTTGTACATGTTTTGTTTTGTTGTGCTTAAGCCTAATTGGTTTGCAGTGGTTCAGGCCAGGGATTAAATTCTTTCTTTTGGTAGCAGCAACTTAATTTGTTGGTCTAGCTACCTTAATTTAGACTTTGTTGTTTCCCAGTTTACTACTTGTTCTTCTTTCTTTTTGATTTAATTGATTCTACCCTCCCCTCATATCCGTTGCATACCCTACTCTCTCCGGCACCCTCCACCACGTCGGAACCCTCACCGCTGTCACCCACACCGGCACTTACCCCTTCCTTCCCTTCGCATTGCAAGAGCTTCGTCACCACCCCTCACCTTCCTCCCCTCATTCCCTATCGTCGGAGCCTTTGTCGCCTCTCTTTTTCCTCTAGTTTACTCTCATTCTTCTCCATCATTGGAGTCTCCACCGTCTCAAATATTCGGTATTATAGTGCCGAACATAGAAAATTGCATTTGGCAAAATCTGGTTGAATGTATTGATGATGTTTGTCCAGGATCCTACCGAATGCTATCCTCTATTTTCGGCTTGTAATACATAATAGTGACATGGGGACGATGGAGGAGGATGACGATGGGGGAGGGAAGAGGAAGGGGATGTGGTGGTGGCTCCAACACGAGGAAGAAGGGAAGGGAGATAATGAAGGTGCCAACATTGGAGGTTGGTGTCAAAGGAGGTAGAGGCGCCGTGGGAAGGAAGGAGGGTGATGGAGATCGAGAGTGGGGTATGGGGTGGGTGGGTTATGAAAAGGAGTGGATATACATGTTAAAAACAAATTAGGGGGAAACATGGAAAGCGGGGTCTGTTTATCATTCAGTCGGGGTATAAATAAAATTTTCCTTTGTCTAGGGTGGTGAAACCAACAGAAAGGACGGCATTCGGAAGCTTCATATTACAAGAGGTGTCTTTGTTGTCGTTTTATCTGGCAAGCCGGTTAATACCTAGGGCCCCCAACAAGTTGATACGGCAATCAATGATCGGACCATACCCCCTTAAACCCTGTAGGGCCTGCTACTCCATAGTCATCATGTGAGGTCCACATTATCACTTTAGGCTAAGGTATTTTTTTAAGGGGGGAGTTGGTGACACTCATTTTAGGTCTAAGGACTTTGAGATGTTGTGGATAAAATTACCCTCCACAGGATTTAAATTTTTTTTTTTGTTATGCCACCTAACTGGTGAACCACAAAGCCATCAAACCACCGAACGCCGTCGTTAGAGCTGCTCGCCACCACTGGACGCCACCGCCTCCGCTCGCTGTAGTTGCTCGTCGTCATCGAACCGAACGATGCCGCCGCTCGCCGCCGCCGAACCGAGCCTAACCTAACCCTAACCCTGAGATCTACAGGTCATGGGATGAACCCTAGACCTGAGATCTGCTGGTCAGCGAACGCCACTGCTGTTGGAGCTGTGGGCCGCTGCTGCAGCCGCTGCAGCCAGAACTGCTCGAGAGAGGGGGGAGAAGAAGCCGGGGGGTAGTTTCGGGTTTACCAAGAAAGGGAGGGACCTTAGGCTGAATGAAACTATAAGGTGTCATGTTCACAGGATGGATCTGTTATCAGGGACCTCTCACATATTAATCCTTTTTTTAATTGGTTTATTTCATGATTGTGGAGTATGGTCCAATCATTGATTGCCACATTACGTGTAGGAGCCCGTTGAGTATTGTTCTACTTTGTTCACTGACGGTAGCTCGGCGGTTAGTACTCAGCTTGCACGCTCATTGAAGTGGTGAAAAGAGTACGGGAAAACTAAAGATTAGGCCCGGTCGGTTAAGTTATGAAAAAACCAAAGAAGATTACAGATCTCTCGGATCCCTCACCGATATCTTTTTTCGAAAATACAGTCATACGAATTGACCGTTATTTTTTGCCATACAGGAAATCAGAGAGATTTCTCTAATCTCCTCAACATAGGAGAGATATATATTTCCCATCTCCATCATCCTCGGCCTCAGCAAAGAGCACCCCCCTTCATCCACAAGGTAGGTCACGAACCCATGCCATGATGGCCGACTTGTACCCGCGGCCAGAGAAACTAGGGAATTCAGTACTACGTCCGGCGGCCCATGAGCCCATAATGGCCCACTTGTTCCTGCATCCAGAGAAACCAGAACTTCAATAACTATTTGGTGGCCGAGGCTTCCCGCCGGTGTCTGGTGGCTCCGGCGGTCCTCAGTCGCCGGCAGGAAGCCTCAACCACGGAGCTCGAACCCTAGAAGCCCTTCCGTCAGCCATGGACCTCGAACCCTATAAGTCCTTCCGTCGTGGACCTCGAACCTAGAAGCGCTTCAGTCGATCGTGGACCTCGAACCTAGAAGATCTCGTGTAACATCAGCCCCAAGCGTACATGATATTATCCGCTTTGCTTGTGCCCACACAAGAACTTCCTATGGGTCACCCATCCTAGTACTACTCTCGCTTGAGCACACACGGTTTTAAAATGTGTCTACTATGTTTGGGAGGGGTAATTATATAAGTAACTTAGGATCCCCTTCTCTCCAGGCGATATGGAGTTAACTCGTGGCCTTGTACACCTCACCTCACCCCACGTCACCTCATCCATCTTGGCATCACAGCCTTAGGAGTCTTGGTTATTAGATCTTGGTCGTCACAATCCATCTCCCTTAAGGGCTACACGTCCACGTGTAGGGTTAGACCCCCCCATTGCGAGGAGTGGCTCTGATACAATTTTGTAACATATGTCCCAAACACACAAGATATTATCTGCTTTGTCCGTGCCCGCACGAGTACTTTCAAGGAGGTCACACATCCTAGTACTACTCTCGCTCGAGCATGCTTAACTACGGTTCGAGTTCTTACGAAATATGTACAGTGGTGCATGGTTTTAAAATGCGTCTTCTATGTTTTGGAGGAAAAATTATATAAATAACTCAGAATATTCTTCTCTCCAGGCGATGAGGAGCTAACTCGTGGCCTTGTACACCTCACGTCACCTCATCCATCTTTGCATCACAGCCTCAGGATTATTGGCTATTGGTTATTGGATCTTAGTCTTCACATCTCGCAGTCGCCGCACAGGAGTTGAGACAACGGGAGGCTGGAGTGACGAGGGATTTCTCGAAGCGAACAAGGGCTTTACGAAAATTAGACAGCGAGCTCAAGGCGCGGGGGTTCGTTCACATCCTAACCATTAATTAGTAATCTATTGATTAAGCTGGGTATAAAGATAATTTAATAAAATAATTAATAATTTCTTATTTATAAACGACCAATTTGATCCTGCTACTTATATAGACAGGTCATAACTCGTATATATTTATAGTCTTTGGTCCGGGGGTTCGATCACATCCTAACCATTAATTAGGAATCTATTGATTAAGCTGGGTATAAAGATAATTTAATAAAATAATTAATAATTTCTTATTTATAAACGACCAATTTGGTCCGGCTACTTATATAGTCAGGTCCTAACTCGTATATATTTATAGTCTTTGGTCCGTTTTTGGTTCAACGCCCAAAGAGTAATAAGAAAAGAAAAACATTTACTGGATCAATTTTCCAAGTAAAAAGGGGTAAAAGTATACTTTACCCCCCTGGAGTTTAGCCCAAAAATGACGAAAAAGATAAAAAATAGTAGTTGACAAAACAAAAGGGAGAATTGGGCAAGGTTGTGAGAGCCGACCTTCCTCCCCCCCCCCCCCCCCCCCCCCCCCCCCCTTTTCTCCCCTAGGTTAGGGTTTCGAGGTCACCGCCGACGGATTGGGGGGGGGGGGGGTCTGCTCTGCTATGGGGTAGGTTTGTTTTCCCCTTCCATCCCTCTGTAAATAGGGGGCTCCTCCGATGGCCGCCTTTTGTTTTCGTCGCGCTGTAGTCACGGCCAGGGCCGATCTCTTCCTGCGGGCTGATGGAACTGTCGGTTCTGGCCCTGACGTTGAGGTGCTTCGTCGAAGGATGTCTTAGACCGCCTCCTCAGAGCGGTGAGCGGTTACTAGAGGTTGATGCAGCGTCGGTGGTCGACAGCACGCAGCCTGGAGGTAGGGAGCAACTCCTATCTTCTCACTGTGCGCCTGGAGCTAGCTGACGGAGGTTCACCGGATTTTAGTATCTTTTTGTGTGTCGTTGTTTGTTGCTTACGTACTTTTCTTTCTCCTTGCCGGTGTAAAGTGTGAGAGTTTTGGTCGCTTGCGTGCGGATGTATTAATTGGTTTCTGCCAATTGCGGTGGCGTGTGGTGGTGTTCCCCTCCCCTAGGTAGTGGTGGTGCTAGTTGGAGGGTCGTGTCACTATAACTTCGCTGATGTGTGGTAGTCCTTTGCTTGCGTTGGACTGTGGCGCCTCGTGGAGGGCCGTTGAACCCCATTTTCGAAATACGAAAAAAAAAAAAAAAAAAAAAGACAAAACAAAACAAAACAAAAGGAGGTATTGTGCTACCACTGAAAACTATAGTGGTTTTGGAAAAAAAAAAATTCAGGTGATCAAGGTAAGTGGTGATCTTGGGCTAAACTTCAGGGGGGCGTAATTTATCCTAGATTAAATTGGTAAAGAAAAATTCTCATCTGCATCAGTTGACATAGACCTGTGATGAAGATAAGAAAAAAAAAAAATGTACGTATATGTATATATTTGGGGTACGTGTCTGTGTGTATGTCTGCTGGCTGACCTTAGCTTGCCCCTTGCCTTGCTGCCATGTGCAACACCGATCCCCAATGATAAGCGCGCCATCGAATGAGGAGTTGGTGGTGGTGAATCCAAACCAATTAAGCACGTACAGCAGATCGATCGAGAGAATGGAATGGTGTGCGTTCGATCTATGCATGGCTTTGTTTGTATCGAATGAATGAATTGGCCGACAGTAGCTAGCTAGCTAGCTTGTTCACGTCCGTACGTACGTCGATCACCATGCATGTATCCAATGAGAAGTACTCTTTATATAAATTAATTCGATCATTAGTTGGCAATATTAAATTGCTTGCAAGACCTGTACGTTCCTATCTAAAAAACTAGTTTTTGTAGGCCTAGGCCGGCGGCACCGGAAGCCGGCCGGCCAGTAGATATATAGCCGGAAAGGACCGAGTGACTGGAGTAGTATTTGAATGGTCCCTGCAGCCGCCGGCAGGTGATACAAGAAAATTGTAGGAGGATCTCCTCTTTGTTCAACAATACGCAACCATTCCTGGACAACAGCCGAAAAAGACAAGAAGATTGAGGAGGATTTTCCGTGGCACCTCCCACCTCATCTGTCTCAACTCACCCAACCTATATGGAACAAATGTGGGAATTTTGTCATATCTTTGCGCCCGCAGCTGCCACTTCTCTCTCTCTCTCTCTCTTCTTGACAGCAATGTTTTGAAAACCGGACCAGATCAAGCGGCTCGACCGGTTTGGGCTGGAACCGGAATATGTTTCGGGTTGGTCTTTAAATAAACCGATTTTATTCGTTAACTCAGGAATCAAAATTTTCATTGAAGAATTTATTAAATATCTATTTAAAACAGCATATTTTTATACGGTTCAAATGGTTAAACCGTCGGTTTGAACCAATTCGGACCAAACCGGATGCCTTTTCGGTTCGCCTTTCGGTCCAGTTTGGAGACATGAATTAATGTCATTTTGGGAGATTTCATGCATACTTGAGTTTGTGGTGGCTTATGATAAGATTGTTGTTACTTATTCCATTTGAAACTAGCTGAGATGGATGCACATTTAGCTAAGCTGCCTTCAATAGAGTGTCGCAGATGCTACCTAGCTAGCTAGCTTCTCTTTTAAGTAGTGATGAAGACATGCATGCACATACAACGTGTAAAGATTGTGATGGTGGCAGCAAATTAAAGAAGGTTTGACAGCCCCACACAGGCCAGACTTGTATATATATATATATATATGGAGAGAGAGAGAGAGAGATGAAGAGAGAGTTGCGTATGAGAATATATCTTAGGAGGCGGAAAATCTAATAGAAAAATAAAATGGTAAAATTTAAAATATAAATTGGACAATCGGACAATCTCAAACAAGATTGTATGATGAGAGTTGAATAAGGCATGGAGTTGCACACCACAATTCTTTTTTCACCTAGACATAGGCATAGGTATAGGCATATATGTTTATATAGTCCGGAAGGATCTCGACGATTATATAAAGTGGATTTGGCTAGCTCCATGATTCCACAGATAGTGACGGCAATTACCAGAACGAATCAAGTGCTAGCTCCAGTAGCATTGGCGTTAGCCATTATCCCTTGTCGTTAACAGGTTATTCGATCGAGTTGATCTCCGGTGGCGGCCGGCCTATAATGGTTATCTTAACTATCAAAACTCGGCTTCCCACATGCTCCATCATCGTCTGATCCAGCTGTACGTCAATGGGGTACTCAGGTTGCCGCTATTTTGTAGTAATTAAGTACAACAACTCATCATGCATTGCCCGTGTGCTTTCAGATGCATCTTGGCCGTACTCGGGTAGTTGTTACCCGAGTGTTATAGGACCGGTATGGTCCCCTACGTCTGCTGTCCTGGTCTTTGATTCCTTCTAACCTCTCACACCAAGGATTCTTTGGTCCAGCTCCTAACCCATATACCACCACTTAGCGCGCGCACGACTCGATCGAGTTGGAGGTTGATGGGTGTTACCGCCTACGAGGCCTCATCTTAATTTGTGTGTCTCAACTAATATGTGAGAAATTACATGTACTTTTGTATCTATTGAGTTGTGATGTGCTCGTCGACCTTCCTAAAGATTAGCACAGTACATCACAATAGTTGAAGATCATCTGAAGACTTGACAATACATCACACAGTCATAGTTGCTCGATCACCAAAGAGACATGAGATGCGTCAGGTTTGCAGGGATAGTTTAGGATTTCTTGATCGTATTGATTTGCATGATATTTATCATTTTCATCCCAACATGCTTTCGAGGATTCGATGCAATTTCAAAATAATTTTCATTTTCAAGTAATCTTCTATTCAAAAAAAATATTATTTTATTCTAAAAAATGATGTTAGTTTCGTAAGTGTGGTCGCGGAAAAAAGCGCTGATCGTCTTTATTGCGAATCACACGAGATTACAAGTGTGGCCGGGACCCGGGTGGCTCGGGTGTAGCGAGTCCGGGTTGCGGCGAGTTTTGATCAGGGGATTGTGGGAAAGATCTTCTGGAGGATCCCTTTGATCCGCGTCTCCACGTGGTGTTCGTGCGAGAGCTCTGAAGGGTCTGCCCAGGACAGGGGTCTTTACAAGGAGAGGGTTTTGGAGAGGCTAAGGAATGTCCACCGTCGCTTTGTCCCTTCCGTGCTTCGCGCTTTCTCGGCTAGGGGGTTTTTCAGCTTCGTTCCTCGGTCTTCGTGTCTTCCTCGCTCCTTGCTTGACCTCGGTGTCCTTGATCGTCGGTTCGCGGCGTCGATCGAGCTTTTGGCGTTGACTTTGGCTTCGGCTTTTTGGCTTTGGCTTGGCTCCGGCGTGGCTCTGGCTTTTGCTTTGCTTCGGCGCTTGCACTTGGACGTAGCTGGGAGAGACTTGCGATGCTTTCGTTCTTCCGGACTTCGCGTCGTATCGGCTAGAACGTGCGGTGCTTTTGCTCGTGGCCGGCGTAGTCGCTTGGCTTTGGCACTTGCGTTGCTTTGGCGCGGGCTTTACTGGTGGCTTTGCTTTGGCTTCTTGCGAAGGCTTTAGCTTTAGCGTCAACTCGATCTTCTTCTTCGAACGACGTAGGCTACTTCTCCGGTGCTTCGACGGTTTGCGTGTCGACGGGACTTCTCTTCTTCTCCGGGCTTCTTTGGCGTGATCGGAGTCGGAGAATGCTTTCGAAGATGGTGGGGGTAGCACCGGTATCCGTGCGACGATTGTAGCGTCAGCTTTTGTTGATGAAGACGACGGGGGTGACGACGGTCTCCGTGCGACGGTTGTAGCGTCGGCTTTTGTTGATGAAGACGACGGGGTAGCGACGCTTCAGATGATCTGCTCCAGGCTTTCTTCTTCGTGGATGGCGCAGGCGTTGGTCGAAGACGACGGGGTGATGACGCTTCGTTTCTCTCCTCCGGGCTTTGGAGCTTGATCGGGATCGAGGATTTGTTGGAGCCGACGGGGTAGTGCCGCTCCGAGCTTCTTCTACGGCCTTTGCTTCTGGCGTCTTCGGAGTCGAAGGGTCTTCTTCTCTGAGCTTTCTTCTTCGTGCACGGAGTCGAAGTCTTGATCTTCGTGTGCAAGGGTCTTCACGTTGATGAGGACTTTCAGTAAGCCGATCCCTCGGGACAGGCTTGACTGTGCCTCGTGAAGCCTTGGGTCGGTGAAGAAGCGTCTCCTCTTCTGCAGAGCTCCCGCGCTTTGTCTTCAGTCTTCGACCTCTTCTTCATTCCCCCACCCCCTCTATTTATAGGCAAAGGGGAGGGGAGAGAGATATGAGAACTTTTAATTTTAAATCCCTTTTCTATCTCTCTCATAATTGCCCGGGATTTATTCATCCATTGATGAGGGAAATAACATTTAGTTGTTTTCCTTTTCTGGCGGGTGCAATTATGGCTGGATTTCGCACACGAAATCGATGGCGATCGGGCGCTTCTTCTTGTGCGTCGGATCGAGGGATCGGCGCAGATCCGCGTGTGTGCAGACGTCATACGCAACCTCCCCCCGCGCATGGCGGTATTTCCTTCCTTTCTTTTCTTTTCTTTTCTTTTCTTTTCTTTCCTTTCCTTTCTTTTCTTTCCTTTTTCTTTTCTTTCTTTTCTTTTCTTTTCTTTCCTTTTCCTTCCTTGCAGGGCCGGCCGGCCCCCCCCATGGGGTTCGGGTCCTAGTAGGGGCCGGCCCCATGGGGTTCGGACCCTAGTAGGGGCCGGCCCCCCCTTGAAGCATGGGGTCCGCTCCTCTTTGCTAGGTGCGAGTCGGGTCCGGGTCCGCATCGGTGCGCGCGAGTATGGTCCGCGTGTCGGGTTTGCATCCGCGTCGGCACACGTAAGTCGGGTTCGGGTCCGAGCGAAATTCGTGTGTCTACAAATGCCCCCTCAAGGACGAGTGCGATGGTGAGAGCGTGTAGCGTTTGGACACGTAGGAATCGTAGAGCACTTGTCCTTGATTCCTTTTGTGGGCGAGGTTAGGAGTCTATTTAAGGACCCCTACCCCTTTTCATCCGCCTTTGTGCTTCTTCGCGAAGGTTCCGCCGGCTTCTGAAGACCGTCGTCGGAAGAGAGCTGCCTGGGGTTGCACGCGACTTGCTCCGTCATCCCGGTGTCGCCTCTTTCGTCGGCTTTGTGCTTCTGCGCGAAGGTTCTGCCGGCTTCTGAAGACTGTCGTCGGAAGAGAGCTGCCTGGGGTTGCACGTGACTTGCTCCGTCTTCCCGGTGTCGCCTCTTTCGTCGACGGCGATGGTGCGCGATTTTGCGATCGTTGTGAAAGCGGGCTCGAAACGGCGTTGCGGCGATGACCGAGGCGGGGAGGATGTAAGAGCACGGCTGAGGTGCGGGTCGCCTTCGACGTCTCTCTCTTCCTCCTTCTTCTTCTTCTTCTTTTTTTCTTTCTTTTTCTTTCTTTTTCTTTTTCTTTTTCTTTCTCTCTCTTTTCTTTTCTTTTCTTTTTTTTTTCTTCTTCTTCTCCGTTGGTCCTGGGCTGTGGAGGCAGCATTGGCAGCGGCGCCGGTGCGGCGCGCGCGCGGGGCTGCGCGTGGGCAGCGCGGGGCCGGATGCAGAGCGGGCGGCCCGGTGTGGCGCGCGGATGGAGGCGGCGCGGGGCCGGAGGTCGCGGGGCTGCACGGGGCCGGACGGGTCAGGCTCGGGGGCTGGAGGTCGCGGCATGGAGGTCGGGGCCCGAACGGGTCGGGGTCGCGGGTCGGCGCCCCCGAGTCGAGCGGCGAAGAAGAAGGAGAAGGAGGGGGGCTGCGGGCCCCCCCTTCCTTCTTTGCTGTTGGCTTCTAATTGGGACGGGGCTGCGGGCCCCAATGGCAACTGCTGCTTTTTTTTTTTTAGCAGCTAGCGACGCGGAGTCGTATAGCGGGGGCCGAGCTGGCAGGTGGCTGCAGCTTCGGCTGGGTGGTGCTGGCGTGATGGGTCGACACGGGTGGTGTCGGCGCAGCTGGATCGGCGCGGGTGGAGTGTGGGCCCGCAGGGGCGTGTTGCGAAGGCTCGGGCGCCAGTGGTGGCGGGCCGAGGAGTCGGGTGGTCCTCCTGACAGGGGTGCAGGCCCTTTTTTTTTTTGCACGCACTTGTCTTGACTTGCCTCCCTTCATGGTCCTCCAGGGCTCGCGTCTTTGAGAACTTGACTTCTCCGGGATGGATAGCCGAGGATTTCTTCGACGGGAGGAGGTGTCTTTGTTTTCCCCACACTCGCGTGCGCCGTCACCGCAACTCAAGGCGGGAAGACCTTCTGTCGTTGCTCCGTGTCTTTGTGCACGAGCGCATCACGGAAGATGGAGTCGCGGATGCGACTTGTGGGATGCCGAAATTAAGCGAGAAGATTCACACTGATGAAGGGATCTCCATGAGGCTTCTTCGGCCGAGTTTGAGTCTTCCGTTCCACCACTGTGATGAAGATTTCGTGCCTACGCCAGTTGTTGCCTCGAAGATATACGTCAGGCTGACCCGATGGGGCACCGATTCTTGGCCTCGGGGAGACGTCCAGTACCTTTGCGGCTTTCGCGAATGGATGGACGAGCTCTACGAGGTCTTTGGCGCAGAACCTGAGATGAACTTATTGGCCAAATTTCTGGCGCCGGCTCGTCGAGAGTACAGTCGTCATGAGGGGATGTACCGCGCACTTTGTGAGCTTTGGTGTCCGGAAACCAACACCTTCCTTACTGGAGCGGGGGAGATAGGCATCTCGCTTCGCGACGTCCATATCGTTTCCGGGTGCCCCGAGGTACGGAATTACTACCAGGAGGAGGTGCCAGTCTTGGAGGATCTACTGGACAGCAGCTACGCTCCGAGCTCTTGCCTTCTTCTGTTCAAGGCACATGCTATCATTGTGGCACAAGATCAATCAGATCGAGTGCGTCCTTCTTCTTGGGTCGACTTTTGGTTCAGAGGCGAGTATAGGTCTCCAGCGCCTTCAGCTCACCCGATGTGGAAGATCGCTCAGATGCAGAGACCTCCGCTTTGCTCCTTTGTGA
The DNA here is from genome assembly GCA_947650365.1 of Chamaelirium japonicum. Taxonomy (NCBI): domain Eukaryota; kingdom Viridiplantae; phylum Streptophyta; class Magnoliopsida; order Liliales; family Melanthiaceae; genus Chamaelirium; species Chamaelirium japonicum. The sequence continues at coordinate 131,720,662 of OX393549.1, forward strand.
GGCCTATCGACTCCTTGGCTCGAGAGAAGCATTCAATGGAGGGGAAGCCGTGCCCCTGGGAAATCCTTGGCTTGAAACACGACAGCGAGGAGTGGCGTTCGGTTTACCGAGCTGCCGGGCTGGTCATCTTCCTCTGCCGGTTCGTGCTTCCGTGTTCTGGGGAGGTTATTCGTCCGGGGACCTTCCTTGCCGCTTCCAGGATGGAGAGGGGCGAGCTCTTCAATCTAGCCCCGGCCATACTATGCGCCTTGTATCGGGCTCTCAGCGGGACTTACTGGGACTTGTCTAGCTCAGATAAGGCCAAGGAGGAGCTTGGCCGGTCGACTGTGTTCGGACCCTTGCATTATTTGTACGGCTGGATAGCTCTGCATTTCCCGAAGGGGATCTTTGCCAGACGCGGGCATCCAGCCGAGCTGCCTTTCCTGCCCGGGGTAGGAGGGATCTTAAACGCCTTTATCAGTTGGGAGCGTCCGAGAGAGTGTGCTCGCACCCTTTTGAGGAGGATGGGGAGCGTCGATTTTGAATTTCTGTCGGAGCATTCGGTGCTGCCCTTGGAGAGGTCGACTGTGTACAATAACGAGGAGCTCCCGAACAGTCTTTACTGGAACATGGTCAGCTGTCGTCCCGGCTACTTGGTCTGGCGCAAGGGGGATGTGGTGGAGGTGGAGCAGTACTCCCCCCATCGCTTTGCTCGCCAACAGGGGTTTCGACAGGAAGTTCCTAGCATGCCCCAGCAGTTGCAGGGGCGCATCAGTCCGCAGGAGGGTTACCGTCTGTGGGCTTCTCTCTACGCTCGCTTGACTGGCAACAGTTTCTTTCCTGGGGCCAAATCCGGGTTTCGGGACGCCGCCACTCCGGAATACTGCAAGTGGGTTGAAGGGCGAGTTTCCCCTTTACTTGCGAGTTTTCCAGTTGACGTCTTGGCGAGTAGCGGGTTCAGGAATTTCTGCTTCAATCATTCTGCGGGAGTGGAGGACCGCCGCCTCCGATTGGGGCTTCAAAGAGCGCAAAGGAGCTGTAGTCGTCTTTCCAGTGCTTGTCGTGTCCCTTCTTCCGTTCCAGTGTTAGGCGCCGAGCTTACTAGTGCTCCTGGGGTTTCTTGTCTCCCGAAGGCCGAAGTTGAGGGTGTCCCTCCTAAAAGAAGGAAAGTTTGTATTCCTCGCGGGATGGTCCCAAGGGGCCCTTGCTTGGTGGAGGATGCCGAGGAGCCTGGACTTCTGAGAGATGAGGTGATTCCTCCGTCTAGGACTGCTTCATCTGACCACACAGGTACAAAGTCCTCCTTATTTCATTTGTCGTCTATATTCAGGAAATTATATCACACTGAGCATTGTATTTTCTTTTTGACCAGATTCCGTTATAGTGGTAGAGCGCGGAGCGAGCTCTCTGAAGGCGTCTCTCGGGCACTCGTCCACTAGTGCTGCGCCGGAAGTGCCCGAAGCCTGTGGGCTAGACATCCCTCCGGATGATCTGGATCTCCTTGGGCTTTGCGGGGAGAATTTCCCCAGTGGCGACATTGGCCTGGACGACATTGACGTTGACGCTTTGTCCTTCCACGAGGAAGCTGAGGTTTCGAGCGTCGACAAGCGGCACTCCCCGGCTACTGTACCCCCGTGCCCGTTGGGGGAGACGGTTGTTGCAGCGGTAGCGGCGGTTTCTCCGGTTCCGCCACCCTCGTTGGCGCAGGCGGCTCCTATTGCGGCTACAGTGGGAGGGAAGGTCTTGCCTACTTACTCCGAGGCACCTCGCCCGGATTTGAGGTCGAGGAGCAGAGTCTCAGAGTTCCTCCTTGCGAGCTGCCGGCAGTATATCAAGTCGACGTTGGAGCCTTTCCAAAATGCCGGCTTTGGCGCTCAGCAGGACTGGTGGTCGACGGACGGTGCGGAGTTTTGCGCAAGCCTGGAGGAGTTCAAAGTTGACAGCTCTTCCTTCGTCGCTCAGATGACCTTGCTTGTGGCCGATAGTGAGGCTTATCGATCCCGGCAGGCTTTGCTGGAGGGGAGCTCCCCTTCTGGGTTGGAGGCTGCTGAGGCGAGTCTAAGTCAGTCCGAGCATCAACTTGCGGAGGCTACGTCCAGCCTGTCGAAGGCTCAGAGGAAGATAGATTATGTGCGCGCCTCGCTTCGAAAGGTGGAGTCTCGTCTGGAGCAAGCCGAGGTCGCGGAGAGTGCTTTGAGGGCGAGTTTCCTGAAGCAGCAGTCGGGCTTGGCAACCCGTCGCGAGCTTCTGGCTGCTCGTCCCGTGGAGCTTCAGCGAGTAGAGGCGACTAGAGAGGAGCTGTTGTGCCGTCTACGATCTCTGGACACCTTCTTCTAGTTGTTCCTTGTTTCATTGTAACTTTCTTTTCGGGACTTACACCATGTATCGCCTTTTCCTCATTATATAATAATATCGCCTCATTTTGCTACATCTTTTGCATGGAACTTTGTTGACTTTTTCTTTTGGTCGAACTGAACCTGAAGTAACTTCTCAGGCTGCCTACGTACCCCCCTAAGGGGGATCAAGTCGCACGTAGTTCATTTTTTTTTTTGACAAGGGGTGTGGCCTTGCTTTAGGCATAGTACCTTTTGAGGTACTTGCCGTTGATAGGGCCGAGTGTCAGCCCTTCTAGCGTGGTGAGGAGATAGGCACCGTTGGAGTAGACTTCCTTGACGGAATACGGGCCATCCCACTTGGCATCAAATTTCTTCCCTCCTCGATGCGAGAGAATGATGGGGCGTTTGACCGCCAGCACCAGCTCCCCTATCTGGAATGATCGAGGACGAATCTTCTTGTTGAAGGCGTGAGAGAGCCTGGCCTGATAACATTCCAGACGTTGTTGAGCTTCGAGGCGTCTTTCATCGAGTGCTTCCAATTCTGCTAGACGGAGCTGGGCGTTGTTGTCGCTGGTGAGGCCTTCCTGGACTGCTATCCTGAGTGACGGGATCTGGAGCTCGAGCGGAAGAACGGCTTCCACACCATAGACGAGGGAATACGGCGTTGCTTGCGTCGGCGTGCGGAAGGACGTCCGGTAAGCCCATAGTGCTTCGCCCATGCGTTCGTGCCAATCTTTCTTTGTCTTCGAGACGGTTTTCTCCAGTAGTTTGCACAGAGTCTTGTTGAAGGCTTCTGCTAGGCCGTTGGCCGGAGCGTTATACATCGTCGAACAATTCTGCTTAATGTTGTACAATGCGCAGAATTGGCTGACGGCAGCATTTTTGAACTGCTTCCCGTTATCTGTTACGATATAGCGGGGGACTCCATAGCGGAAGATGATGTCATTCTGGATAAAGCTGATGACGGAGTACTTTGTAACTTCCCGCAATGGTATTGCTTCAGCCCACTTGGAGAAGTAGTCCGTTGTCGCCAAAATGTAGAGGTGTTGCTTGGATGACTTGGGCAGAGGACCGACGATATCGAGACCCCATCCGTCGAAGGGCCAAGACGTGATTGTTGGGTGTAAGGGCTCCGGAGGTTGACGGATGTAGTCCCCGTGCATCTGGCAAGCTTGACATCTTTTCGCGTACTCCAAGCTGTCTTTGATCATGGTAGGCCAGTAGTATCCCATCCTCCTGACGCGGAAGTGAAGCTTCGGACCGGACTGGTGCGATCCATAGATTCCAGCGTGTACTTCTTCCAGTGCGGCTTCTGCTTCTTCTTTCGTAAGGCATCTCAGAAGCGTGCCATCATAGCTTCGTCGGTATAGCTCGCCGTTGAAGTGGCAGAACCTTAGAGACCTTCGGCGGATGTCACCTTTGCATTTTGGATCGTCGGGGAGTTTACCATGAACGAGAAAATCCACAAATGGCTGCCTCCAGTCTGGTTCTTTAATCTCGAGGACATGTACTGCGTTGGTTTGAACTGGTACTTTGAGTGGACCTTCCTCCTCGGTGATCACGAATCTCCTGCAGACGGGGACGACCAGCGAACGTTCTTCTGGAAACGGGAGTGTAGCCGCCAGATTTGCGAGTGCGTCCGCCTGCTGGTTGAGGTTCCGGGAGACGTGCTGAATGGAAGCAGCCTTGAGTTTTCCGAGGAGCTTCACAGCTCGCGCGTGCAACGGCACCAGGTCTCCTTTGTTGACTTCATATGCCCCCAGGACTTGTTGGATCACGAGTTGAGAGTCACCAAAGATCTCTAGTCCTTGAAGCTTCATTTCGTCAGCCAGCTCGAGACTGATGAGCAGGGCTTGATATTCTGCAACGTTGTTGGAACATGATTCCGACAGTAGGAATGAGAAAGGGAGTATTTCGTTGTTCGGAGTGACGAAGATGACTCCGGCTCCTGCTATGTCTTGCCTAGCTGCGCCGTCGAAGAACATTTTCCAGGATGGGGCGACGTCGACGGAGAACACTTCTTCATCTGGGAGATCTTCTGATAACTCCCATTCTACCGGGAGAGGGTATTCTGTGAGGAAGTCCACGAGGGCCTGCCCTTTAATCGCTTTCTGTGGCACGAAGGTGATGTCGAATTCAAGTAGCAGCAGGGCCCACTTGGCCAGACGTCCGGAAAGCACTGGTCTCGACATGATGTACTTGAGTGGGTCAGTCTTTGAGACGAGTCTGATGGTGTGGGCGAGCATGTAGTGTCGCAGCTTTTTCGTGGCGAAGATGAGCGCTAAGCAGACCTTCTCGATTGGGGAGTAATTCAGTTCTGCGCCGACGAGAGTGCGACTTAAGTAGTAGCAAGCTGTCTCTACGCCAAGTTCATTGTTCTGAGCCAGGAGTGCCCCCAAGGATTGCTCCTGGGCGGCAATGTAGAGGATGAGCGGCCTTCCTTGAACTGGTGCTGATAGAACTGGTGGCTTCAGTAGATATGCTTTGATGTTTTGGAATGCCTCTTGGCAAGCTTCATCCCATTTGAACGGCGCTCCTTTCTTCATGAGGCGACTAAAAGGGTGGCACTTTCCGGCCAGGTTGGCGATGAATCTTCGGATGTACGCCAAGTGCCCCTGGAGGCCTCTGAGGTCTCGCACTGTCTTTGGTGCGGGCATATTGACGATAGCATCAATTTTGGATTGATCTATCTCAATGCCACGATGTCGGACGACGAAGCCGAGGAACTTGCCTGAGGAGACTTCGAATGCGCACTTGAGTGGATTCATGCAGAGTTGGTACCTTCGAAGCCGTTTGAAGATTAGCTCGAGATCCTGTAGATGTGCCGACTTCTTCTTGGATTTCACCACGAGGTCGTCGACGTAACACTCCACGTTTTGATGAAGAATGTCGTCGAAGATTTTCTGCATTGCTCGCTGGTAGGTGGCTCCCGCGTTCTTCAAGCCGAAGGGCATCACTTTATAGCAGTAGATTCCTTTTGGTGTACGGAATGCCGTGAGTTCCTTGTCCTTGGGTGCCATCCGAATCTGATTGTAGCCTGATGATCCGTCCATGAAAGTTAGCACCTCGTGACCTGTCGTCGCGTCCACCATTAGCTCCGTGATCGGCAAAGGGAAGTCATCCTTTGGACAAGCATTGTTCAAGTCTCTGAAGTCCACGCACACTCGGATTTGGCCGTTCTTCTTTTTGACTGGGACGACACTAGAGATCCATGTCGGGTACTTGACTTCTCGAATGAAGCCAGCTTCGATCAACTTGTTGACTTCGCCTTCTATTTGGGGTACCAGTTCTGGCCGGTAGCGTCTTTGTCCTTGCTTGATAGCGTTGGCTCCGTGTTTGACGCTGAGCTAGTGGACTGCGATTTTGGGATCGAGGCCCGGCATCTCCTTGTAGGACCATGCAAAGACGTCTCTGTACTCTCTAAGCAGTTTGATGTATGCTGCTTCCTCCTCAGGGGTCAAGAGTGTGCTGACGAATGTAGGCCGAGGCTCCGTCTCCGTGCCCAAGTTGATTTCTTTCAAGTCATCAACGGTGGACTGCCCCCCTTCTTCGAGGACTGGCGGGGCGTCGGGCAACTCGTCGTCCGAAGTAGAAGTGTCACCGTTGTCGGGATCCGTAATGGAGATGTGATGGACGGCCGCCATGGGTGGGTAGGTGGGTGTTGAGACGAAGTCCTCGATTGGCATTTCCAGACGATCGAACACTGACTTCTTCTTTGATTGTTTGACTGGCCCGAGCCTCTCGAACACGGATGTGCATTTTCGATTCGACCAGTCTTTACCACCTTTGGTTTGCTTCCGGAACAAGGCTTGGCATCGAGCCCGTCGTCGTCTTCTCCTGCTGTCTGGATGGCTGAGGTAGGTAGAGAGTGCATCGGAGATTGTCGATCCTTCAGCTGCTTCATCTACCATCCTCGCCTCGATGTAGTTCGAGGTGAAGGTCTTCTTTGCTGCGGTTCTGATGACCAACGGAGCTTGACTGGAGCCGATGCCTCAGCGGTTCGGGGGAATTTGTTCTCCGTTTTGAAACAGCCAAGCTTGAGTTCTCGTCATCCCATGTGGAGTTGCTGTTGGTGGGAGTGTGCCCATGATGCTTTCCTCGTTGTAGCCGGCTCTGAACAGCAACTTGGCAGCGTTTTGCCCCCAACTCCCTTTCGGCTTGAATCCGAGTTGCTCGAGGTCTGCCGATTCGACGGGTCTACTTGGGTTCGGAGCTTGCGTCAGACTAGGTAATGGCACTGTCATTTCTTGCAGAGTGATGACATTGGCCTGAGACAATGACGGGGCCAGCTTCTGTGGGTGCAAATTTTGGCAGAAGTTTACCAACTACCGCGGGACCCACCGGCCCTGCCTGGTGGGACCACGAAGACTACCATGGGACCCACCGGCCCTGCCTGGTGGGACCACGAAGACTACCACGGGACCCACCGGCCTTGCCTGGTGGGACCACGAAGACTACCACGGGACCCACCAGCCCGGCCTGGTGGGCCCACGAGGACCACCACGGGACCCATCGGCCCCGTCCGATAGGCCCACGAGCCTGTGGAATCCCCCAGAAGACGGTAGCGGGGCCCGCTAGCTTTACCTGGAGAATCCCAGATACGACAGCGGAAAACCGCCATTTGCCCCGGAATTCCTCCCCGGGAATCCTATAAATAGCAGAGCCTTCGAATGTAAAAGGATCGAATCTGAGATCGAACTCTCAGTTCTAAAAAACCAGAGCTCTGGGATTTCCAACTTCCCATCTTCCACCTCTCTTTGATCTTCTTTTTCTCTTGAAAAGATTAGAGTTTTCAGTGATACTCGGCCTGTCGAGATCACTTCAACATAAGTGTTAGTGAATTCGGGTTGCTCCCTATAGCACGGAGACATAGGCTTCGGCTGAACTCCGAGATCACATCTCTTGTGTCAAACTCTCTCTCTGATTGCCTCTCTGTTTACATATCGAAAGAGGTAACTTCAACTCCAATTGACAGATCGATCAACGATCTTTAACTCGAACCTTCAATTGACTGGTGCTGCGAGAGTCTTCGGGTCGGCACGAAGATTTTCCCCCACAGTTTGGCGCCGTCTGTGGGATCCGATCAAAAAGTCCAACTCTCCGTTACTACTTGATCGGTTGAACCTACAACTGATCTTGATAGTCAAACTTCCTCGCCCTCTCGGTTGATCAGACAACTGAACGGCACTCTCGTTGCACCTTTCGCTCTCTGAATGGCGAGGACGAAACATCAAGGTCAACCAGAAGGAAGTAACACTCAACAACAAGCTCGTCCTGAGACTCGTTCAATGAGTCAAAGGCTCAACTTCGGACAGCCCCTTGCTGTTCCTGAGATGGGGGTTCGTTCAGGGAGTGGCAAGTCTGTCGATCGACCTATCGCCCACCCCGCGCGACAGTCGATTGGGCAAACAACACCTACTCCTGCTGAAGACCCTCCGTCGACCTACCAAATTTCTGCAGTCGACTTCCAATTGCTCCAATTGGCGAAGCAGAACGCCACCCTCACTGCTGAGAGGGATGCTCTAAAGAAAGCAGCTTCCGAGGCTGGGATCGCTCTACCTATTCCCCCTGCAAGCGAGAGGGTCGATCTTCCACGACATTCAATCCACTCTGAACAACGGAGGTCAATGGGTACTACTGCCCTCGAGAGAATTCGACGTGATCCAACCCCCTCTGCTGCCCCCTGGAAGCAGAGTGTTTGGGATCGCCTCGAAGATGAGTCATCCCAATCTTCTTCTGGCCGCAACTGCGACAAGAAAATACCTTCGAAGCTCAACATACCAAGGAGACATCAGATGAAAGGCGCTCCTTCAAAGAGTCGAGTTTCCCCTTCCATTCCACTTCAGCGCGGGCTTGAATCGGACCTCCGACATCGACTTCAACCGGCAAATACTTCGATGCCCGAGCACGACCTTGCGATCTTGCCTCTTGACCCACCTCTAGGTCGAGGACATGGTCGCAGGGATGGCTATTCTTCTGCCGGACCTCTACATCGAAGTCTCTTTGAGACAACATTTCCAAGAGGATGGAGAACTCCTGTCCTCCCCAAATTCAACTGCGTTCGAGGAGATCCTACTCTCCACATTCTCGCATTCAAGCAAGCTTTAACGCCGCACGAAGAAGAAAACAATGTGCTATGCCGCACCTTCGCAGGAAGTCTCGATGAGCCGTCGCTCGACTGGTATCACAATCTCCGAGCTGGGTCCATTACCCAGTTCGATGTTTTAGCTAAACTCTTCATGCAGCATTATCAGCTCAATCTAAAGCTCGAGAAAAAGCTCGATTCTCTATATCGGCTAAGGATGGGTGCTGACGAGACTCTCCGAAGTTTCACTAGGAGGTTTCGCAACGAGCATGCTGCCCTCTCTGGAAGACATCTGGATGATGAAGCCATTATGTTGGCTTTCCAGAACGCTCTCCGCTTCGATCTACACATCTACAACGACTTCATCCGTAATCCCCCTCCTTTTCTGGGTGCTATGTTCGATCGAATCCAGAGAGAAATCGAGGTCGAAGACGATCAAGTCGCTCGTAAAGGGCGAGAAACAAAACGAAGGCCTGCGGAAAGAGAAGCTCCTAAGTATGCCGCCAAGGCTCACAACGCTGAGGCAGCAGCCCCTCCAGCCAACAAACGATCAAAGAATGATGGGCGTCGATCTCCAACGAAGACCACTTTCACCGAGTGGAATATGCCGGTCGAACAGATACTCGACCGCATTCAACATGAAGAGTTCGTTCGAAGGCCCAACCCTCTTCAGCCGAACTCGAAATTTACAGCTGATAAAACAGTATATTGCGACTTCCACCGAAGTCACGGCCACTCCACCGATCGATGTTTTCGGCTGAAGTTCCATCTTGAAGACCTATTGCGAGAAGGCCACCTTCAAGAATTCGTCAAAGGCGGACATGATCAACGCCGAGCCTCTGCAAAGGGGAAAGAAGTGTGTTGGGTACATCAAATCTCCTCCAACCGGCAACCAATCTCTGTGAAAGCCAATATCTTTGGCATTCACGGATCATTGCACAATCAATCAATAACCGGGAAAGAAGTGGATCGACAAGTTCGACGCATCTTCCATGTTCGTGCTGCAGCAAACAAGGAAGACACTTGGATCGAGAAGCCCATCGAAGGTTTGGCTTGGCCCTCTATCGTCTTCAATGACGCAGATCTTCAAGGAGTTCACACTCCCCATCGAGATCCCCTTGTCTTGAAACTCCTCATCGACGGAAGCACTGTCAACCGGATCCTCATTGACACCGGAAGCTCCATCGATATTATGTTCTCAGACTGCTTCAAACGTCTAGGACATAAGTATCAAAGTCTCGACGTCGTCCCGACCATGATCACCGGCTTCAACGGCGAACAAAGCATCACGGTGGGCGAGTCCAGATTTACCATCGACCTCAGCCGAGAGACTCGAGTCTCGGTGAGGTTTGCAATCGTCGAAGGAATGTCTAGCTACAACGCCATTCTTGGGCGGCCATTCCTCCACCAGATCAATGCCATCTCCTCTTCTTATCACCAACTTCTCAAGTTTGCAACAGGAGAAGGCATTGTCTGCATTCGAGGTGATCAACAAGCTGGAAGGTCTTGTGAGGCTGCTGCGGCTAAAACAGATCGAAAGATCAACATTGCTCCTCCAAAGCGGCCACGAGATGAAGCTGGTCCCTCTTCCAAATAGCAATCAAAGGAGATTCCGCTGACCGAACCTCCACCAATCGAATGGGAAACATCACCTTCAATTGAAGAAATCATCCCTATCAACATTGGCAGTGGAGATCTCCCTCGACAAACATTTATTGGTACCGGTCTTAGCGACGCAGAAGCGCAAGACATGGTATCCTTCCTCCAGTCCAATATCGACGTCTTCGCCTGGTGTTTCGAAGACATGCCTGGTATCAATCCGGATGACGCTTGTCACCGACTTGCAATCAAAGAAGAAGTAAAACCTGTCAAGCAAAAGCCACGCACCATCCGGCCAGAGCTGCAAGTTGCTGTTCAAGAAGAAATCACCAAACTACTCGCAGCAGGCTTCATCCGAGAAGTAGAGTATCCTACCTGGATCTCTAACATAGTTGCTGTTCCAAAGAAGAATGGGAAAGTCAGAGTCTGCATCGACTTCACCAACCTCAACAAGGCTTGCCCCAAAGACCCATTCCCCATGCCAAGAATCGATAGACTCGTCGATGCCACCGCTGGCCACGAGCTATTGTCTTTCATGGATGGGTATTCTGGATACAATCAAATTCCACTTCATACAAACGATCAAGAGAAGACTTGCTTCGTGACTAGCCGAGGTCTCTACTGCTACAACGTAATGCCATTTGGCCTCAAAAATGCTGGTTCCACCTATCAACGGTTAGTCACAAAAATGTTCGAAGATCAGATCGGCCGCAACGTCGAAGTCTATGTCGATGATCTCCTCACCAAGAGTTCCATTCGGAGAAAGCATCTTTCTGATCTGGCAGAAACCTTTCAAGTTCTTCGAAAATATCGTATGAAGCTCAATCCAGCCAAGTGCGCTTTCGGAGTTCAATCTGGCAAATTCCTGGGTCATCTTGTGACCAGGAGGGGTATTGAAGCCAATCCTGATCAAATTCGAGCTATCCTCGACATGCCATCACCTACCAATCGAAAGGAAGTGCAGCGCCTCACTGGAAGACTTGCTGCCCTCAATCGGTTCATCTCAAAGTCTTCTGACAAATGTAAACCTCTCTTCGACAAACTACGAAAGGCGGATACTTCAGGGTGGAGTCAAATTTGTGAAGAAGCATTTCAAAGCATCAAGAAATATCTGGTGCAAGCTCCTATCTTGACGGCTCCACTTCCACAAGAAGACTTATGGCTCTATCTCGCCGTAACCAATCAAGCAATCAGTGCAGTCTTAGTCAGTAGAAGAGAAGGTTTCGAGCATCCAGTCTATTATATCAGTCACACTCTTCTCCCGGCTGAAACTCGTTATTCAAAAACTGAGAAAGTCATCCTAGCCTTACTCACTGCATCGCGTCGCCTTCAACCATACTTCGTCTCTCACCAGATCACTGTCATTTCAGAACATTCGCTCAAAGATATCATTGACAAAGCTGGTCGAGCTGGTCGAATGACCAAATGGGTGATCGAAATGAGTTCCCTGGGGATTCAGTTCGAATCTCGCACTTCTATCAAAGGTCAAGCTATTGCTGATTTTCTAGCTGATTTTCCAGTTGAAGACCCCATCACTTGGGAAGAAGATGTCGATATGCGCTTGGAAGATGAGGACAATACTCCGATCAACCTTGCAACAAAAATTGATCCAAATCTCAAAGCTGCAGCTGTAACTTCTCCATGGAAATTTTATACTGATGGAGCTTCAAGTTTGATCGGTTCGGGAACTCGGATAGTCTTGGTATCCCCCGAACTTGATCATCTCCAGAAAGCCACTCTCCTCGGATTCACTGCCACCAACAACGAAGCCGAATACGAAGCACTCATTTCTGGACTCGAGATGGCGAAATCCCTGGGGGTAGATCGAATCATCGTCTACAGTGACTCCCAATTGATCATAAGGCAAATCAATGGAGAGTACACAGTTCGCGAAGAAAGAATGCAACTCTACTTGGCCTTAGTACGATATCTTCAACAACGTTTTATTGCCGCTGAATTCATTCAAATCCCCAGAGCTGAGAACCGAGAAGCAGATGCCTTAGCCAATGCTGCCTCAGTTCTTGGAGACTCACTCGGAGGAAGGCAAATACAAATCGATTATCAAGAAGTGTCCAAGACCACCCCCGATCAACAGATCCTTACTACTACAAAAGAATCTGGGGGTGGAGATCAGCTTGAAGACTGGAGACGGTCAATTTTCGATTTCTTCAAGCATGGCAAAATGCCGGAAGATCCAAATCAAGCCCGAAGACTTCAAAGGAAGCTCCCATGCTACATTCTGCAATGTGAAGATTTATATTTCAAATCTCACAACGGGATGTTGCTCAATTGCCTTGGTCCCGAGCAAGCACTCGCAATCCTAATTGATATCCACTCTGGAACTTGTGGGAATCATTCGGGAGGAAGATCTCTTGAAGCCAAGACGAAACTACAAGGGTACTACTGGCCAACAATGGCAAAGGATGCTCAACAAGTTGTTCAAAGATGTGAGCCATGCCAAAGACACGCTCGAGCTATTCATCTCCCTGCAGATGAGCTTCATCAACTATCAAGTCCCTGGCCGTTCCATCAATGGGGGTTAGATTTCTTGGGTCCTTTCCCTCCAACTCCAAGCAAGAAGAAGTATCTACTGCTGGCCACGGATTATTTCACCAAATGGGTTGAAGCTGTGCCCCTCTTCCGAGAGACTGACGACGAAGTGATCAAATTCATTCGGCGCAACATCTTCTCAAGGTTTGGTACACCTCAAATTCTTGTTGCTGACAATGGAGCTCAGTTTGACTCCGACAAGTTTCGAGAGTTCTGTCTCAACAACGGCATCAAGCTATTCTATTCAACTCCAAGATATCCTCAATGCAATGGCCAAGCTGAAGCCTCAAATAGAGCCATACTTGGTATACTCAAGAAGAAACTCAACGACAAGAAAGGATTGTGGGAGCAAGTCCTACCTGAAGTTCTTTGGGGGTATCGCACAACTCCGAGAAGATCAACAGGGTTCTCACCCTTTCGTCTAACATATGGATCGGAAGCAGTACTCCCAACAGAAAATATATCAAGTACTTTGAAAACCAAAGCAGTTGAAGAAGGAATCAATGAAGAACTTCGGATCAATGATCTAGACTTCTCCGAAGAATTACGAGATCAAGCATCACTTCGTGTGGCCAAGTACCAACAGAAGATCAAAAGAGCCTACGACAAAAAAATCTACAAGAGACAGTTCCTAGTGGGCAGCCTAGTTCTCAGAGCAGTTTTCTACAACACCAAAGAGCACAGCAGTGGGAAGCTTGCTCCCAACTGGGAAGGTCCATATATCGTTGAATCAGTAGGAGGCAAAGGTTCTTACAGACTGGTCACACCAGAAGGAGATAGATTGCCTCGAGCTTGGAATTCCAGACACCTCAAGATGTTCTACCCATGATGTAAATTCTGTGATGAATAAAATTCTCTTTCAGATGTTCAAATGTGCAAGTGTTCAGCTTTTCAATTCAAGTTCTAAAGCAGCTTCAAATTCAAGTTACCAGGTCTTTTAACAAGTTTGGGTGTTAGAGTTGTGACTCAACCCCTTACTAGCAAATGTTAAAAACTGACCATATTCAAGTTACCAAGTCTTTTAACAAGTTTGGGTATTAGAGTTGCGACTCAACCCCTTACTAACAAATGTTAAACTGACCTTCAAGTTTCAATGTTCAAATTCAATCAATTTCGATATCGTCTAACAAGTTTGGGTGCTTGAGTTGCGACTCAACCCCTCACATTCAAGTGTTACACGAATTCAAGTTTCAATTTTCAAGTTGCAATAAGTTTGGGTGCTTGAGTTGCGACTCAACCCCTTACATACAAGTGTTGCATAGATTCAAATTCAAATTTCAAGGTAAACAAGTTTGGGTAATCAAGTTGCGACTCGATCTCTTACATTCAAAAGATTGTATCTATGCTAATGCTATCCAGAACATAAGATTCAAAGACATTCAACTCAAGAGACATCCAATTTTTAAACACCAAAGAGATTTCTATTATTATCAAAAATATGACAAGTACAGGAGCGAGCTATTACATATCAAGAGTTTACAAGCACAACAACTGAAAGGAAGAAAAAGTCTCAAGGCTTGGCCACACTCTGCGCACGCGACTTCTCCCCCTCAGATCCAGCACGAGCTTTGCTCGCCGCTGATGCCTTGGAGGATCGGACACTGGCAACATGGGCCCTGAGTGCTTCTGCCGCCTTTTCAGCTGTTTCCCTGTAGCTCTGGCACTCACTCCGCATATGCTCCAGCTCCTTCTTATGAGTCTCTGCTGAAGCAGCAAGTTGAGCCTCCAGCTCCTTTATTCGAGCAGCACGATCGAAGCCCAAGTTCTCGATCCTGAAGAATCGTTTCTTCAGATCTTCAAGCTCGTGACCCCGGGCCTCGTATCCATTCTGCCAGCCCTTGCTCTCCAACTTTTCCTTGCGAAGGGCCTCGGTCTTGGCCTTCAATGCCTCCTTCTTTGAGGATAGAGCCTCCCTCAGCTTATCCCTCTCCTCGCTTACGACCTCCAGTGCGGCAGCTAAGCGGGAGACTTCAGCTGAAGCTTCTTTTGCTCCCGCCTTTATGGAAAGCTTGGTCGCGACATTCAAAACTGCTGAATTCTGCAAAAAGAACAAAAAAGTTAGAATTATTCTGAAGATGCAATTCAGATGATCGGTCGAGCGAGATGCACTTACCACCAGTTCGAGCCTGTCGAAAGCTTCATCCAGAGTAGCCCCTGGAAGATTACAGAGTTTCCGGATCACGGAGGTGGGGTGGTTGATGTCAACATCACCCAAACTCTTCATCTTCGGGGTCGAGCCAACAGGCGCACCTGCAATCAACACGAAAGTTCAAAGTGTTAGATTATTTCCAATCTTCAGAGGCAAGAAAATCAAGGCAAGTTAGTACAATTACCTGAGGCTTCAACCCTTGGCTCCTTACCCTTTCGGCGATCGGAACCACCCTGAGGGGTCGTTTTCTCCTGAGTAGGAGCCGGCGTTGGCTGAGGTTGAGTAGCTCCATCGCCCACGCGACTTTCCCTCTCCAAATGGATAGGGGAGGGAGCATCCCGGGGAGGTGAGACTCTTTCCTCCTGGGGCCTGCCTGGCTGGACGAGTCCCGCCACCATAGCAGCCACCTCCTCAGCCAGAGACCGAGAGGGGGGTGGGGGTTGTTCAACTTCGATACCCCCGCTCGTGGTTGCTCCTTCGAGGCGGGGTACTTCAGGTGGAATTTGATCGAGGGGTGTGGGGTTGCTTCCAACCCCACCACTCCTCGACAACTTAATTTTGAAGCACAGCGGCTTCTTCAATTCATCAAACTTGTAGGTGGGAACCGCCTTTGGGCCATCACCTTCTATGTCGAGAATTTCCTCCATTTGACGGGCTCTAACCTCGTCAATAGGAATAGGAATCGAGTCTTCCCCTGTTGCACCACTAGTGGGGGTGGGAGGAATTTCTTCCTCACCACCCCCATTCTCACCATCTCCACCAGAGGGGGTGGAAGACAGATCATCCTCACCGCCCCCTTCCTCGTCCTCGTCATTACCACTATTGTCGTGGCTGACATTCTCGGTCTCTTCGTCTTCCTCGATGCTCCCCTTCTTTTCTTTTTCTTCTTCTTCTTCATTCTTCTTCCCTTGGTCTTCATCTTCCTTTTGCTTGAGGGTTTTTCGTTTCTTCTTCACTGGGCCTCTTTGGATCACCAGTTTCTCCTCCACAGTGGGCAAGCGGCGCCTTGCAGTGTAGATTTTCTTCTCGGCCCGAATCTTCCGGATGATCTTGCCCGAATGAGGGTCTTCCTCATAGTCAGAGTATAGGACTTCATTGTCCTCATATCTATCCTTTGATCGGTGGAGGAGATTGGCCTTGCCATATCTCACGGGGCAGTTGGAGAACTGCTTCCACGACCTGGTTCCACAGGTCAACTCCAGAAATAAGTTATCGATTGCTCCAGCCCTCTCGGAGGTCCAGGCAAAGATGCCTCCCTCGCTGTACATCTTCACTGCGTCGTGCACTTCACCTCGGGGGGTATCGGGCACTGAGATGGGTGTCCATGCGCCGGTAACAGAGAGAGGCTAATCTGTATACAACTTGTCCGAAGGGACTGTATCAGTTAGCGGGCGCAGTGGAGACACACCAGTCAAATTGTAGAATGGGCTATCCTTTCTGTAAGCCCATCGATAGTGGAAGAAGAAGTATCCAAGCTCGATCCGAGCGTCTTCACCTTTCGGGATGCTGGAGTAGCACGCCTTCAAGTCCTCTTGAAAATCCGACTCCACGCGGCAGAATGCGTAGATAATTCGCCAGGCGTTTTCAGTGACCTGCCCCGGGCAAAGGCCAGACGTGTTCAGTAATCTTGCCGCAAAGGGTGGCAACGGTAGACGCAGACCGCAGTTGAGTTGGCCGATGGTTACGATGGTTCCCATGACCTTCTCATTGCTAGCAAAGCTGGTGAAGACGGTCTTCTTGTCAATGCCGAATGCAGTTTGAATGCTGGGGAGCGAAGGTTGCACCCTTCCTTCGGTGAAGAAAGAGAGCAATGTCTGCCACTTCTTCCTCTTTGAGTCTGTGAACTCGCCACCAGTATTGTATACATACTCAGTTTCCTCTGACAGAGACATGAGCGGGCCCGGAACGAACTGTACCTTAGGGATATACTCTGGCCTCGATGGCGCTGAAGCAAACCCTACTCCCTGGTGTCTTTTTCCCAGCTGCCCCAGTTCGGCAAGCACAGCCTTGCCCTTGCCGCGGCCGCCCTTCGGAGAGGATGGAACCTCAACAATCTCTTTTCCTTTCCTCTTCGAAGGGACCCCGCCTGACTTCTTCGAGCTTCCAGAAGACGCCATTTGATCGATCGAGCAAAAGCAGAAATCGGGAGCAAAAAGTCTGGACTTCGAAAATTTTTTGAAGCGTGAGGCAAAAATGACAGCCAGTGAAACTCATATACCCAGGGTAAAACAGGTACGCAAATCGAGAAGACACGTGTCTTCACCATATCAAATCGCGTGTTTTTGTAGGAACACGTGGCATCCATCCGTAGCAGGCGCAAAATCAGGCGAACCGTCGGACCAGACGAAACGTCGGACCACCGGTCCACGTGAACCAAACGGTCCAAGCGAGTCACCGGTCTGAGTAAACCGGACCGCCGGTCAAAAGCCTCATTCAAACCAACCAAAGACTCAACACAGGAAAGATCGAACTCCATCAATGTTCAAAACTCCATCAATGTTCAAAACTCTGCCAGAAGATCGAAGAACGGAACAGTTACGAAACCCTCTCTAAGGGCAGGTTCAAAACTTTCAACTAATCTATCAAATTTCTACTGGATCTGGCAAAAAACCAAGATTTTTTGCAAATCACTCGAACCTTGACCGGATATTTTTTAACCGATCGGTCAAAATTGACCGATCGGCTAAAATTATTCGATCGGTCAAATTTCTACTGGATCTGGCAAAAAACCAAGGGTTTTTTCCGATCACTCGAACCTTGACCGGATATTTTTTAACCGATCGGTCAAACTTGACCGATCGGCTAAAATCATTCGATCGGTCAAATTTCTACTGGATCTGGCAAAAAACCAAGGCTTTTTGCCGATCACGCGAACCTTGACCGGATATTTTTTAACCGATCGGTCAAAATTGACCGATCGGCTAAAATTATTCGATCGGTCAAATTTCTACTGGATCTGGCAAAAAACCAAGGGTTTTTTCCGATCACTCGAACCTTGACCGGATATTTTTTAACCGATCGGTCAAACTTGACCGATCGGCTAAAATCATTCGATCGGTCAAATTTCTACTAGATCTGGCAAAAAACCAAGGTTTTTTGCTGATCACTCGAACCTTGACCAGATATTTTTTAACCGATCGGTCAAACTTGACCGATCGGCTAAAATCATTCGATCGGTCAAATTTCTACTGGATCTGGCAAAAAACCAAGGCTTTTTGCCGATCACTCGAACCTTGACCGGATATTTTTTAACCGATCGGTCAAAATTGACCGATCGGCTAAAATTATTCGATCGGTCAAATTTCTACTGGATCTGGCAAAAAACCAAGGGTTTTTGCCGATCACTCGAACCTTGACCGGATATTTTTTAACCGATCGGTCAAACTTGACCGATCGGCTAAAATCATTCGATCGGTCAAATTTCTACTGGATCTGGCAAAAAACTAAGGCTTTTTACCGATCACTCGAACCTTGACCGGATATTTTTTAATCGATCGGTCAAACTTGACCGATCGGCTAAAATCATTCGATCGGTCAAATTTCTACTGGACCTGGCAAAAAACCAAGGTTTTTTGCCGATCACTCGAACCTTGACCGGATATTTTTTAACCGATCGGTCAAACTTGACCGATCGGCTAAAATTATTCGATCGGTCAAATTTCTACTGGATCTGGCAAAAAACCAAGGTTTTTTGCCGATCACTTGAACCTTGATCGGATAATTTTTACCGATCGGACAAACTTGTCCGATCGGCAAAAATCATTCGATCGGTCAAAATTCCTACTGGATCGGTCAAAAAACCATGTTTTTTGACCGATCACCCTATTCTTGACCGGTTGAATTTTGACCGATCGGTCAAAATTTGACTGATCGGTCAAATATGACCGATCGGTCAAAAATTAACCGATCGGTCAAATTTCAACCGATCGGTCAAATTTTCTACTGGATCGGTTTTTTGACCGATCACCCAATTCTTGACCGGTTAAATTTTGACCGATCGGTCAAAATTTGACCGATCGGTCAAAATTGACCGATCAATCAAAATTGACCGGTCAGTCCTTTTTTGTGCTAATACTCGACAAGCTTCTTCATGCCTTTTGCGATAGGGGGTTGCTATTTTTTGCACCAAATCCAAGCCAGCCAGAACGAACTCTAGCTAACTTGGAGGGGGTAACTGTGGGTGCAAATTTTGGCAGAAGTTTACCAACTACCGCGGGACCCACCGGCCCTGCCTGGTGGGACCACGAAGACTACCATGGGACCCACCGGCCCTGCCTGGTGGGACCACGAAGACTACCACGGGACCCACCGGCCCTTCCTGGTGGGACCACGAAGACTACCACGGGACCCACCAGCACGGCCTGGTGGGCCCACGAGGACCACCACGGGACCCATCGGCCCCGTCCGATAGGCCCACGAGCCTGTGGAATCCCCCAGAAGACGGTAGCGGGGCCCGCTAGCTTTACCTGGAGAATCCCAGATACGACAGCGGAAAACCGCCATTTGCCCCGGAATTCCTCCCCGGGAATCCTATAAATAGCAGAGCCTTCGAATGTAAAAGGATCGAATCTGAGATCGAACTCTCAGTTCTAAAAAACCAGAGCTCTGGGATTTCCAACTTCCCATCTTCCACCTCTCTTTGATCTTCTTTTTCTCTTGAAAAGATTAGAGTTTTCAGTGATACTCGGCCTGTCGAGATCACTTCAACATAAGTGTTAGTGAATTCGGGTTGCTCCCTATAGCACGGAGACGTAGGCTTCGGCTGAACTCCGAGATCACATCTCTTGTGTCAAACTCTCTCTCTGATTGCCTCTCTGTTTACATATCGAAAGAGGTAACTTCAACTCCAATTGACAGATCGATCAACGATCTTTAACTCGAACCTTCAATTGATTGGTGCTGCGAGAGTCTTCGGGTCGGCACGAAGATTTTCCCCCACAGCTTCTTTGTCGGAGTAGAAGGCGATCGCTCGGATTTACGGAGCCACTGCAGTGCGAGCCGCAGGACAGGCGCCGTTTGGATTGGCAACGGGGTATGTTGCATTGCTCTTGGCTCGAAGCTGATGCGCATCCTTTGCCCAGGTTTCGGCGTTCCTTGGACCTTGAGTCTTGCCCCGTCAGAAGGTGGCGCCGGGTTTGCGGGAAGAGGAGTCTTGTCCTTCTTTTCTTCTTCAATTTTCTGGACCCGAGGGGCTTTAGCTGGAAGAACTTCCGCGACCAGGCCCTTTGCTTGGTAGAACTTAGCGTCGGCCAGGTGTGCCTCGGCCTCGTTGAATGGCTTGTCGTCCGCAACTATGCACCTCTCCATGCCTTCTTCGTAGTACTTGAGGCACTGGTGCCAGGTGGATACCACGATGCCGTTCTCGTGCAGCCATGGTCTTCCTAACAGGAGACGGTATGATGTCTGGCAGTCGATGATGTGGAAGAGGACCGTTGTATCCAGCGGGCCGATGGAAAGCTTCAAACGAATGATTCCGACGGTGGGCTGTCCACCCTGGTTGAAGCCTTGAATGACCAACTGACTTGACGAGAGCTGGTCGTCGGTGATGCCGAGTTGCCGCAACGTCTGGATAGGCATGATGTTGACAGCGGAGCCACAGTCCAACAAGATTCGGTTCACTGGCTTCTCCTTGATGTATCCCGAGACGTAAAGAGGCTGGTTATGCAATCGCGTTCCGAGTTGCAGGTCCTCATCCGAAAAGGTTATCGTTGCATCACACGAGGCCACAACTTTGCACTTCTGGTCGTCCTTCCTCTTCCTTTTGTAGCTATCCGGATCGGCCAAGGCCACAGCCATTGCCAGGCGAGCCTTCTTCGGGAGATGCAAAGCTTCGATGAGCGGCATGTGTAGGATTGCTTCGTCGTGAGAGGCGGTGCCCCTTCGTTGGAGTCGTCTCCCTCATCGGTGGAATCGCCTTTTTCAGAAGTTTCGCTTTCGTTCTTTCCTTCCGACGCCTCGTGAACTTTGACCATGCAGCAAGACACCTTGATGTGTTGGTCCACTGGGAGGAAGTGATCCGGGAAGAACTCCTGCAAGGTTGTCGGCTCTGGAAGGCTCTACTGAAGGAGATCGTCTTGGCTTGCAGGCGGCACCTTGAACGCCTTCCTCCTTGGAGTCTTGGTTTTCTTCTTGTAGGTCTTTCGCTTGGTGAATCCCCTCATCACACGGTCTTGCTTGAGTTTCTTTTCTTGCCATGGCTTTCGTCGCCGTGGTAGCATGACCCATGCTTCTTCGTCGGTGGATTCCCCTTCGCTAGGATGACGGTCGACAGCAGTAACTGGTTCCCTCGAAGGTACTTGTTCTTCTGAAGGCTCTACTGGCTCGTCTTCCGACTCCCAACCGGTGGGCTTGATTTCGTCGATTGAAACGGACGGAGGCCTTGAGTAGAGGACGTAATAGTCGAACTTCCCCGAAGGCTGGCCCAGCAGACCGACTTCTGAATCTCCCTGCTCGTATCTTTTCTGGAGAGCGTATTGGGACGTAGCATTGCTTGGAAGAGGTGCTTGCTCTTCTTGAGGCTCTACTGGCACGTCTTCCGATTCCCAGCCGGTGGGCTTGATTTCATCGATCGAAACGGACGGAGGCCTTGAGTAGAGGACGTAATAGTCAAACTTCCCTGAAGGCTTGCCCAGCAGATCGACTTCTGGATCTCCTTGCTCGTATCTTCTTTGGAGCGCTCGTTGGGATGTAGCATTGCTTGGAAGGGGTACTGGCGTGAGTGATGATTGCCCCCAGGGCAGCGGCGTTTCTTCCTTGGTGAGCGCAGGAGTACGTTGACGTTGCTTTGAGACTTTCGGCTGGGAAATTGACTTAGCGGTTGGCGCTTGACGGTTGATGCGCAATTTGGGCATGCTTCGTCGTGCAGCAACGAGTACCGGTGAGAAGGAACCGAAGGCGATGGACGTCATGTTGGCCGTAGCAACCTCTCCGGAGTCGATCTCTATCTTTCCTTGCTTTGCGAGCGCCATGATTCTTTCCTTGAAGACGAAGCACCTTTCGATGGGATGACTTACCACTCGGTGGTATTTGCAGAAGAGAGGGTCGTCGACGCGATGCATCTGCTCGGGCCTTTTCAAAGGAGGGAGCTCTATTATCTTCTCTTGCAGTAGTTGGTCGAACATGGAGGAGACTTCTGAGTCCGGGAAGGGGTACTCCTTGGCTTCGAGCTCCTCGAGAGTCATCCTTTGTCTTGGCGGCAGAGGCGGCGGTATGGCGACTCCCTTCTTCTGATCCGGCTTGCCACCGATCTTGAGCGGTTTGGAGGTTGAAGCGACGTCCGCAACATTGACTTGCTTCGGTTTCGGTGCCGGTGGCTTGTCCTTCTTCTCTACCTTCAAGAAGTCTTTGTTCTTCGAGTCCCCGCGGTTTGCTAGGCTGAGTTCCATGTCGTGAGCCCGAGTTGCGAGTTCTTCGAAAGACCGAGGTTTGATACCTTTGAGGATGTAGAGCAGGCCCCAGTGCATGCCTTGGGTGCACATCTCGATGGCCGAGTCTTCAGACAAGCGGTCTCGTGAATTCAGCGCGAGGTTCCTCCACCTGTCGATGTAGTCGATCACCGGTTCGTCCTTCCTTTGCTTGACTGCAGTAAGCTCGGTCATGCTAACGGTTCGTCTGGTGCTGTAGAAGCGGTTGAGGAACTCCCTCTCCATCTGATCCCAGCTGTCGATGGTCCCTGCAGGAAGATCAACGTACCAGTCGAACGCGTTGCCTTTGAGGGTGCAAACAAATTGCTTCACCATCTCGTCGCCATATGTGCCGGTATTATTGCAGGTCTCGATGAAGTGAGCAACGTGTTGTCTTGGATTTCCCTTTCCGTCGAAGTGCTGGAACTTTGGTGGCTGGAATCCGACTGGGAAGCGTAGTTGCTGGATCCTTGCAGTGTAGGGCTTCGAGTACGCCGCCGTGATCGGAGGAAGGCCACTGCCGTGGGAACGCATCATGTCGGCTATCAACGCTTGAACTTGCTGAGCATTCATCGTTGCCGCTGCCGGAGGTTGTGTGGCCACCGAGGCTGGCGCTGGGGAGACGACTTCCACTGGGATGGGAGCCGAGGAGAGCGCTGGAGTAACTGCTTGAATCGTCGAAACAACTTCTGCAAGAGCGGGAGTTAAAGACGGAACTGGAGCGGCCACTGGAGAAGCGACGGGTTGGCCGACTGCTGCAGCATCCTTTGTGCTTAGCTTTTGGAGCAGAGTGTTGATGTGACGATCCTTCTCCTCCATCAGCCGAGTAATTTGCGCCATATGCTCGCTCATCTGCATGACTTGGAGCTGAAGAGCGGACGGAGGATGGTGACGGAGAACGTCTCGGTGTTGCATGTTCGCATCTTCGCCGTCATCATCGGAGACGTAGTTACGCCGACTTGCTTCTGGCTGATGATTGATGTTTGCCCCCTGCAGAGGAGATGCAACATCTGCTGGAGAACCCGAACGGGTTCGGGGTTGGGGCTGGTCCTCCCCAAACTTCTGGACATTGACTCCAGGATCGAGGCTTGTTTCTTCAAGCACCAGGGCCTCGTCGGCGCTTTGGCGAGCATCTTCGGTAGTAGCTTCCGGCACGAAGACATCCGCAAGAGTCCGAGTACGCCGAGTGTAGACGCGTACCATCGGGGGAGGATCACCCTCCGGATTTACTGGATCACCGTGTCGGAGTAGAGGAGACTCGGCGATTGGTGAGAGGCTTGGAGCAAACGCATCGTTGTTTGTTCCGGCCATTGCAAACTTCAAGCAGCTTCTTCAACCGTACGGATGAAAGGAGAAGAGGTCCCACCGGGCGTGCCAGAAATCTGTGGTCGCGGAAAAAAGTGCGGGTCGTCTTTATTGCGAATCACACGAGATTACAAGTGTGGCCGGGACCCGGGTGGCTCGGGTGTAGCGAGTCCGGGTTGCGGCGAGTTTTGATCAGGGGATTGTAGGAAAGATCTTCTGGAGGATCCCTTTGATCCACGTCTCCACGTGGTGTTCGTGCGAGAGCTCTGAAGGGGCTGCCCAGGACAGGGGTCTTTACAGGGAGAGGGTTTTGGAGAGGCTAAGGAATGTCCACCGTCGCTTTGTCCCTTCCGTGCTTCGCGCTTTCTCGGCTAGGGGGTTTTTCAGCTTTGTTCCTCGGTCTTCGTGTCTTCCTCGCTCCTTGCTTGACCTCGGTATCCTTGATCGTCGGTTCGCGGCGTCGATCGAGCTTTTGGCGTTGACTTTGGCTTCGGCTTTTTGGCTTTGGCTTGGCTCCAGCGTGGCTCTGGCTTTTGCTTTGCTTCGGCGCTTGCACTTGGACGTAGCTGGGAGAGACTTGCGATGCTTTCGTTCTTCCGGACTTCGCGTCGTATCGGCTAGAACGTGCGGTGCTTTTGCTCGTGGCCAGCGTAGTCGCTTGGCTTTGGCACTTGTGTTGCTTTGGCGCGGGCTTTACTGGTGGCTTTGCTTTGGCTTCTTGCGAAGGCTTTAGCTTTAGCGTCAACTCGATCTTCTTCTTCGAACGACGTAGGCTACTTCTCCGGTGCTTCAACGGTTTGCGTGTCGACGGGACTTCTCTTCTTCTCCGGGCTTCTTTGGCGTGATCGGAGTCGGAGAATGCTTTCGAAGATGGTAGGGGTAGCACCGGTATCCGTGCGACGGTTGTAGCGTCGGCTTTTGTTGATGAAGACGATGGGGGTGACGACGGTCTCCGTGCGACGGTTGTAGCGTCAGCTTTTGTTGATGAAGATGACGGGGGTGACGACGGTCTCCGTGCGACGGTTGTAGCGTCGGCTTTTGTTGATGAAGACGACGGGGTAGCGACGCTTCAGATGATATGCTCCAGGCTTTCTTCTTCGTGGATGGCGCAGGCGTTGGTCGAAGACGACGGGGTGATGACGCTTCGTTTCTCTCCTCCGGGCTTTGGAGCTTGATCGGGATCGAGGATTTGTTGGAGCCGACGGGGTAGTGCCGCTCCGAGCTTCTTCTCCGGCCTTTGCTTCTGGCGTCTTCGGAGTCGAAGGGTCTTCTTCTCCAAGCTTTCTTCTTCGTGTACGGAGTCGAAGTCTTGATCTTCGTGTGCAAGGGTCTTCACGTTGATGAGGACTTTCAGTAAGCCGATCCCTCGGGACAGGCTTGACTGTGCCTCGTGAAGCCTTGGGTCGGTGAAGAAGCGTCTCCTCTTCAACAGAGCTCCCGCGCTTTGTCTTCAGTCTTCGACCTCTTCTTCATTCCCCCACCCCCTCTATTTATAGGCAAAGGGGAGGGGAGAGAGATATGGAAACTTTTAATTTTAAATCCCTTTTCTATCTCTCTCATAATTGCCCGGGATTTATTCATCCATTGATGAGGGAAATAACATTTAGTTGTTTTCCTTTTCTGGCGGGTGCAATTATGGCTGGATTTCGCACACAAAATCGATGGTGATCGGGCGCTTCTTCTGTTAGAATTGGTGAGGTCTATAGCTCGTAAAAACCTATAGTTTAGCTATGTATGGTTGATAGTATAGGATTGCATATTGGTACGTACCTTAGTACGTGTTCTGATTACAGAACAGAGAGCCATGGCTACATGGTAATCCTCTTGAGTGGGAGACTCAAGGGACTGGTCCCAAGTAACCTAAATACGTTCGCAGCTTTGATAAGGGTTGGTCACCCTATCAGGATAAGCTGTTGGGATGACAGAGCGTGGGTGTCTCCACCACGGTCATTACCAGGCACAGTGTCTATGGCCGAACGGAACCAACACGGTGCACAGATCGATGAGCAGACATCGGTGCACTAAACCGTGTTTCTGCTTAGGGTAAAACAGTCCTAAACCCTGAGGAACCATGTCTGGTGGACTAACCAGTTGTGTGGTGCTTTGGCGCACCAATGTGTGAGGATCCGGATACAGTGATCCAAAACCACGGTGTACTGGGTTACCCGGCTGGCGTTGCATCAGCGTGTCACTTCTGCAGGCTATCCACACCCCTAACGGGAGGTGCGTTCCTTGGTCTGATCTACGTCGTATTAAACCCTGGCCAGGTGGTCATCAGTTGGACTGATGACGGATCCGGTTGCTCGTCAGAGTAATCGGAGGTACGATGTATGTGGTCAACCTGGAAGGAACCGAGTCATATGAGCACTCGAGTCTGACGGTATTCTCCACCGCTCGAGTTGCGTCATGGCACCAAGTGGAGGGACAGCGAGTTTACCATACTAAGCGGAGAGCAGGGGTATATGGGAGAACATAGTAAGTCCGGGGGGATTGGAGTGCAGCCTGCGTTGCACTCTGGGTGGCTACGCAGGTTAACTCGGACTCAGAGGATCGATGGTACACTCGGGTAGTGTGTCGATCGAGTCTGAGTTGGAAGCCATGAACCCTGGTCCCTGAAGGTTCCACCTTATCGACATTATGTATGGTTCTTATACCATCTCATCGAAACACAGAACGTAGTTAGAGGAAGCGAGAAGTTCAAGCATACGCTCCGTGAGTGCTTCGCACTAGTGCTCGATAGATGCGTAGCTACGTGTGTGCACTAAGGGGAAACCCTAGGTTAGTGCAGAAACGCATGTAGTAATTCCTTGCCATAAGTGGACTTTGCCACATGGGTGCGATGCACCGGGACATGTTGCGAGTTGACTAGTTGACTTCACTAGGGGCACCCTACGGGAACCTCAGAGAATAGTGAAATCACTGGTGCACTTCACTTATGTGTGCCTTGCAAAGTCTCGTACACGAGGAACGGCCAACTAGTGGCATAAGGGCGTTTTGGTCATACCATGCGCCACTATGCACTAAGGGGGCCGGCCCTAAGTGTTGAGAGACTGGTCAAGGCCGGCCCCATTAGTTTCGGGAGGTTGTTGCCTCCGATGAAGGGGCCGGTTATGAGGCGCAGAAAACGGGCTGGTTTTGACCGTTTTCGAAAACAAGGAAAGGATAGAGATAAAGAAGAGATATATAGGGATAAGGTTTGAATCAATCATCCTTATCCATACTGTCCTTATCCATATGGATAGGCCGGCCCTATATATGAGAAGGAGAGAGAGGGTGCACGAAATTAGTAGCATGGGCAAGCCCTAGGGCCGGCCATGCAAGCCATGGGGAAACCGAAGCCCCTCTTCTCTCTTCGCATCTCCTCTCTCGTGTCTCTCTCCCTCGCTTGCGCCATTGGATGGCGACTCGTCTTCCTTATGTGGTGTTTCGTAGAAGGAGAAGGCTCATCGTATGGAGGCACTCAGAGATCCATCGACGAGGTGCCGTGCATCGTGTGAGATCGGGTGAACTAGAAGGCGTCTCCCGCAACCTTTTGCTGTCCAGAATCTGCACAGAAAATCAGTGTTGTTTCTGTGATTCCGGGAGCTACAGAAGTCCAAACGATGTGAAACTTGTTGCAAAAGTTGCGTCTCGAAGTTGGCTACCTGCAGTTCAAATTTCAGCCCAATCGGAGTTTGGAGCAGAAACTTATGGCCGTTGCACCGAAGCTATGTTGAGCAGATCCGTAGCCCGTCTCCATCGACAAAGAAGAAATTTGTCGCGGTGAAAGATTCCGCACGCAGGTATGATCTCTAACAAGTAGATCTAACATAATTAGAACATGCATACATGCTAGATTGTTCTTTTGTGTTAGATCGTCGTTAGGGGTTCGCGTAGTTGCCATGCTAGTTTCATACACGCATATGTAGATCGTTTCGATGAAAATTTTGATATGTAACGCACACCGCCTACGGTCCTCGGACCTATTCACTTTGCTTCCGCTGCGGGCCTCTACCATGGATTTGTTTCCAACAATTGGTATCAGAGCACGCTAGTGGTGTGCGTTTCATGTTTTTTCATGAAACCGTCATGTGCGCGCATGAATAGTATGAGCCGCCATCGGGGTTCTACGAGTAGATCATGCATAGTATATTTTGTATGTTCTATGAATCGTTCTTGCAGGGCGTCGCTTCCAAAATTATTCTGGATATGTGATTGCTTGCTACAGGGGGTCGGACCCCGTGTTAGCGATTCTGTCTGGATGTTTTTTCTTCTATGTGTGGATAGATTTTAGAGCCATAGTCGGGCAAGAGGTGAAGATTTACCACCCTTGATTCCCAGGCTTTTTGCTAGGTTTGTTTTCCTTTTCGTTTTAGGAAATTGTGTACGAGCGAGCACTTGCTCGAAGCGTACTAGAGCTTTTTCGGTTACAGATTGAAGAGGAGGACTTGCCGTGGAGATCCACCACCGGAAGGATGAGCGGAACCTTGGAGGACGATGGCGATCCGGCGAAGCGCACACGATGACGGCAAAGGGCAAAAGCGTCAGGAGATCGTATACAGAGTCTTGCACCGGATCGAGGAGCCTTGCGAAGGAGACAGAGAGCTTGCGCTGTGCCAGTCAGGTTCAGGGGTCGGACCCTGAACTTGATTCAGTTGTGTGCTTGTTTCTTTCAGTAGTTCTTTATGTTTCTGTAGAGAACCCCGATGCGATATCTTAATTATCTGTGTTAGAGGGATGCCCTTTCCCCTCGGGTCCTAGCGACCTTATTAGGATAGGATTCCACTAGTGACGCCTATTATTTAATTGACCCTTGATGATAGCATGAATTCCTCATATTTGGTTATGCCCCCATTAGGTCAACACCCGATTAGTCGGGTGTGCCTATTTGGTAAGCATCGAAACCTAGAATGAGTTGGAATTCTACTATGACATCATTCGTCAAATTTATAAGCGAGGCGCCATGGTAGTGGAAGACCTTTCCTGTCAGTCTGACCTTAGGCTAGGCTCCAGGGCATTAGCATAATAGCCAAGTTTGCAAAGCATCGATGTTCTTGGGATATGTAATGTGACCCTTGAGTGGAGAAATCCACTTGAGGCAGGGACTATGATATTCCGAGATCGATTAATGCTTCGCGAAAGGCTTGAAACGCTAGTGGGAGCATGGTATGACCAGGGTCTAGTGTATAGGTTGTCGTGACCTTAGTATACACTCATACTTGCATTAAATAACCCTCAAATTTAATAAGGGATGCGAGAGAGGACTTTTAGAGATCCCCTGGCCTCCACGGCCAATCACTTCGTGCTCGGGTGGGAGGGCATAACTCAACAACCCCCTCGGGTGAGAGCTGTGTTTTTCCATGCCAAGCTACTTAGTGATCTCCCTCGGGATATGGCGATTACGGCGCCAAGGGTTCAGGCTTTTACTCACCCTCGTGGGGGCCGTTAGAACTTCCGTTCCGTAATTGCCTAGGCTCGTGGTTAAGCATCCGAAGTACACGTGAGGTATTCGTTGCGAAGACAATGGTGATCACGTGGTACTGGCCAAAAGATAACCATGGTTCATCAAAGCCCTTAGTTGGCAGATTTGGATAGGGTCAAGGGAAAGACCCGTGTAAGCGGATGACCTGCACACTGCCCCCTCGGACAGGTGCAGCCTATTCCGAGATCTTACATACATGGTTAATTAATCCATAGAGGTGTCTTCGCTGTGAGGGTAGCGCTGACATTTGGATATAATTAGCTTATTTTAAAATTCCATAAAATAAGTTATTTTGCATTCATTTTCATTCAACCATATAGTTCCCCTATCCGTTATCCCATAAGAGAACTAGTTATCGGGTCTCTAACTACGTAGAGCGGAAGCGCTATCTCTAGCTTATGCTTAGGGTAGTAAACGTACATTGGCTTCCAATCTAAATATCCCTGTACTAGACCTAACGGGTCCAGATATCACTAGGGCACTAACTAGGGCATATGACGACTAGCAAGAGTCTAAGGAGATGTGCAATTGCTATGTTATAGCAGACTTGCGGACAACTCTTTAGAAGCGAGTCAGAGATATGCCGGGTCTTCTCTAATTAAGTTTTACTTGCATTAGATATCTGGAAGGCGAAGTCAGTTGACTCATCGCTTATCCACTAAGATACTTGTCGGTACCGAGATGTCTGAGGGTATGCTTGTTCGGGAACACATCTTTGAGTTCCAGATCGAACTAGATTCCAAAGACATAGTACCGGATGACGAGGTGGTGGAAGACGTCTGTCTTGCATCCTTGTCTGGAACCTTCGAAGGCGTTATCAGAGACTTTAGCTTTAACAAGTTAGAGATGATAAACGCAGAACTTCTAAGGAGATTTCCAAGAGACAAAGGATGGGATCAGGATTAAAGGCAATGCCTTTAGTGCTTAACCTAGGTCTTCTTTAGAAGAACCTAAGGGAGTAACTTATAAGAGATCGAAAACTATTCTAGTGCAGAAACTAGTGTGGACTCCTAAGTCTGGTAACGCTAAGGACGGAAGTGTTTCCGCTTTGGCGAGAATAGGGGGGTATTTGAAGATTGAGTATGGCCTCAGGATGTTAGAAGTAAAGTCGCTATCTAGTAGCAGCTCTTATGCTTCTTGGAATGTAGACTTCGGGTCTACAAAGATTCAAGAAAAGCAGAAGGCTACTTTATAGTGATGTAATCCTAACATAGGTACTGATGCCATAAGCCGCTGCGGAAGCTGTTAGATATGATTGTCTTAGTTTTTCCGAAATACAGATTTTGTTTTTAGAGATGTAGTTCTGTTTCCTTCATGCTAAATGAAGTTTTTAGTTTTAGACAGCACCGTATGTGTGTATCTTAAACTGAATAGATAGCTTCATAGTTAGATGAATAGATCAGAAAAATCTCTTTATATTTAATCCTAATTCGGAAATAGATTTCATGAAAGCTGCAGCATCTAATTAAAATTCATCTAAATCCTTTGGAGAAGCTATCCCATTTGTGACCCCTCTGATTTAGATATTCTTCCTCAGATAAATTCAGAGGTAAAAGAAGGCCGAGTTTCTGTTCACAGAATCATCGGAGATCCTTCTAACCTATGAGTGTAATCTGGAAGGCAGAATAACTAAAAGGGCCATGAAGGTATGAGAGTTAGTTAATTTTGACGTCTATGGTTCCAAGCGCGTCCAGACGATAGGAGTCTCTTCGACTTATCGAGAAAACAAGAACCTATCGGATGGGTTCCATAGGATCCTGATAGAGCATGGGATTAGCTCCCAGTTAAATGCTCCAAGGATGACACGTCAGAATAAAGTCTCCGAGAGAAGGAATCGAACCCTGTTTGACATGATCCGTAGTATGATGAATATTGCCAAATGTACTACCCACCCTTTGGTGGGGTTGTACCTTAAAACAGTAGCTTATATCTGAAACTCTCTCACATCTAGATCAGTGCCTCAGACCTATAGAGAGCTATGGTCTAAGCGAAAGCTGACACTATAGAGTCTCGAGATATAGGGTTGTCCTGTACTTGTGCAAAAGGACAAGAGGGATGAGATGGAGATGTAGTTCCAGGTATATCTGTTTGTAGGTTACCCTTAGGAGGCATAAGGTGGACTGTTCTATGATCTTGAGGTTTGGAAGGTAATCGTTTCTACGAATACCATCTACCTAGATCAGGATTATATTATAGACCATAAGTTTACCGGTAAGGTAGTTCTGGGTGAACTACTGGGTACTGGTAGAGAATGCACATCTGAAAACGTAGTGGGAGTAGATGATACAAGAAACTAGTATACCAGGTACTGTAGAAACAATTCACTTTTGTACCACCACCACTTCGTCGTTGTGGGACCATCAGAGCTCCTGAAAGATGCTATAGAGAAACTTTGATAGTTAATCCAGAGTTTCAGGAGGATGATCCCTAGAGCTACGAAGAAGTAGTGGGAGCTTCCTTTGTACCACCACCACCTCGTCGTTGTGGGACTATCAGAGCTCCTGAAAGATACTATGGAGAAACTTTGATAGTTAATCCAGAGTTTCAGGAGGATGATCCCTAGAGCTACGAAGAAGTAGTGGGAGCTTCCGACAGCTCTGACTGACAAAAGACCATGGAGGCAAATTTGCATCAATGTCCCTTGGAACAGTCTTGACACTTATAGCACTATCACCCTTCAGGGTGTAGAAGGTGCATTAGAAGAGCACCCGATTAAGACTTAAGTAGCTAGATTAGTTACCAAAGGAGAAGGGATTGACTATGTCAAAACCATCTCACTGGTAGCTATGCCTAAGTCTATAACGGATCCTCTTAATCCATCACAGCCCATTATAGTTGGGAGATCTGGTTGATGGATGTCAAGACAGTTATTCCCTAACGGGAATTTGAAAAAGAACATATGGATGATGTAGCCTCAGGCTTTGTGTCAGTAGGTTAGGAAGATATGGAATGCAAGTTGCAACGGTCCATTTATGGACTGATGCAAGCATCCAGGTTGGAATATCTATTTTGATCAAGGGAATCCGCTCATACGGATTTGATCAGAATAAGGATAAACCAAGTGGGTACAAGAAAGGTGAAAAAGCTATAAGGGTGTACGTAGTACTTTACGTTAACAATATCCTACTGATTGAAAATGACGTAAGAATATTGTTTACGGTAAAGGTTTGTAGTCATCACAATTCGATGTGAAAGACCCTAGTGAGGCGAGTTATGCTCTGGGAATCAAGGTAATTCTAGATAACCAGAGCAAGATTCTCTTGCTGTCACAGGCTACGCATGAAGATAAGATTCTAGCCAGATTCGTTTTACGAGGCTAGATATCTATTGCGCAGCAGGAAGATGGGTCGGTTTCAGTCGAACCCGGGTCCAGATCTCTGGACCGATGTGAAGGGTATACTCAGAAATCCTCATTAAGTAAGGATTGTGAGTTAGCTTGCACTTTACAGGTCCTGATATCGATTGGACACACAGGATCTGACTTTGGTATCAGATGTGTGTTCCAGAGAATCGATTTCAGGGATTATTTTTATCTTGGGATTAGAAGCGGTAGTTGGTAGAGTGTGAAGCAAGAGTGCATCATAGACTCTACCATAGATGCTTAGCACGTTGTTGCGTGCGAGGTAGTATATCAGGTGGTAAGCCTTAGGAAGTTCTTAGAGAACTTGGGACGCGTATCAGAGGCTCAGGTATCTGTTGTTGCCAACAGAAGAGCGGTAAGCAAGGTCCAAGGAGACTAGGCACCACCATTAGGGGAAACCCATCAAGTACAAACTCCACTTGATCTGACAGTTATAGGAGGAAATGCAAGTAGCGGTACTGAGGTGGAATCTACAGACAATGTTGCCAATTCCTTTAGGGAATTCCTGCAAAGGCTTTTGGGCAGCATGTAGAAGCTACAGAGCTCAACACCGTTATTCCTCGTTAGACCTAGTGGGAGATTGTTAGAATTGGTGAGGTCTATAGCTCGTAAAAACCTATAGTTTAGCTATGTATGGTTGATAGTATAGGATTGCATATTGGTACGTACCTTAGTACGTGTTCTGATTACAGAACAGAGAGCCATGGCTACATGGTAATCCTCTTGAGTGGGAGACTCAAGGGACTGGTCCCATGTAACCTAAATACGTTCGCAACTTTGATAAGGGTTGGTCGCCCTATCAGGATAAGCTGTTGGGATGACAGAGCGTGGGTGTCTCCACCATGGTCATTACCAGGCACAGTGTCTATGGCCAAACGGAACCAACACGGTGCACAGATCGATGAGCAGACATCGGTGCACTAAACCGTGTTTCTGCTTAGGGTAAAACGGTCCTAAACCCTGAGGAACCATGTCTGGTGGACTAACCAGTTGTGTGGTGCTTTGGCGCACCAATGTGTGAGGATCCGGATACAGTGATCCAAAACCACGGTGTACTGGGTTACCCGGCTGGTGTTGCATCAGCGTGTCACTCCTGCAGGCTATCCACACCCCTAACGGGAGGTGCGTTCCTTGGTCTGACCTACGTCGTATTAAACCCTGGCCAGGTGGTCATCAGTTGGACTGATGACGGATCCGGTTGCTCGTCAGAGTAATCGGAGGTACGATGTATGTGGTCAACCTGGAAGGAACCGAGTCATATGAGCACTCGAGTCTGACGGTATTCTCCACCGCTCGAGTTGCGTCATGGCACCAAGTGGAGGGACAGCGAGTTTACCATACTAAGCGGAGAGCAGGGGTATATGGGAGAACATAGTAAGTCCGGGGGGATTGGAGTGCAGCCTGCGTCGCACTCTGGGTGGCTACGCAGGTTAACTCGGACTCAGAGGATCGATGGTACACTCGGGTAGTGTGTCGATCGAGTCTGAGTTGGAAGCCATGAACCCTGGTCCCTGAAGGTTCCACCTTATCGACATTATGTATGGTTCTTATACCATCTCATCGAAACACAGAACGTAGTTAGAGGAAGCGAGAAGTTCAAGCATACGCTCCGTGAGTGCTTCGCACTAGTGCTCGGTAGATGCGTAGCTACGTGTGTGCACTAAGGGGAAACCCTAGGTTAGTGCAGAGACGCATGTAGCAATTCCTTGCCATAAGTGGACTTTGCCACATGGGTGCGATGCACCGGGACATGTTGCGAGTTGACTAGTTGACTTCACTAGGGGCACCCTACGGGAACCTCAGAGAATAGTGAAATCACTGGTGCACTTCACTTATGTGTGCCTTGCAAAGTCTCGTACACGAGGAACGGCCAACTAGTGGCATAAGGGCGTTTTGGTCATACCATGCGCCACTATGCACTAAGGGGGCCGGCCCTAAGTGTTGAGAGACTGGTCAAGGCCGGCCCCATTAGTTTCGGGAGGTTGTTGCCTCCGATGAAGGGGCCGGTTATGAGGCGCAGAAAACGGGCTGGTTTTGACCGTTTTCGAAAACAAGGAAAGGATAGAGATAAAGAAGAGATATATAGGGATAAGGTTTGAATCAATCATCCTTATCCATACTGTCCTTATCCATATGGATAGGCCGGCCCTATATATGAGAAGGAGAGAGAGGGTGCACGAAATTAGTAGCATGGGCAAGCCCTAGGGCCGGCCATGCAAGCCATGGGGAAACCGAAGCCCCTCTTCTCTCTTCGCATCTCCTCTCTCGTGTCTCTCTCCCTCGCTTGCGCTATTGGATGGCGACTCGTCTTCCTCATGTGGTGTTTCGTAGAAGGAGAAGGCTCGTCGTATGGAGGCACTCAGAGATCCATCGACGAGGTGCCGTGTATCGTGTGAGATCGGGTGAACTAGAAGGCGTCTCCCGCAACCTTTTGCTGTCCAGAATCTGCACAGAAAATCAGCGTTGTTTCTGTGATTCCGGGAGCTGCAAAAGTCCAAACGATGTGAAACTTGTTGCAAAAGTTGCGTCTCGAAGTTGGCTACCTGCAGTCCAAATTTCAGCCCAATCGGAGTTTGGAGCAGAAAGTTATGGCCGTCGCACCGAAGCTATATCGAGCAGATCCGTAGCCCGTCTCCATCGACAAAGAAGAAATTTGTCGCGGTGAAAGATTCCGCACGCAGGTATGATCTCTAACAAGTAGATCTAACATAATTAGAACATGCATACATGCTAGATTGTTCTTTTGCGTTAGATCGTCGTTAGGGGTTCGCGTAGTTGCCATGCTAGTTTCATACACGCATATGTAGATCGTTTCGATGATAATTTTGATATGTAACGCACACCGCCTACAGTCCTCGGACCTATTCACTTTGCTTCCGCTGCGGGCCTCTACCATGGATTTGTTTCCAACATCTTCTTGTGCGTCGGATCAAGGGATCGGCGCAGATCCGCGTGTGTGCAGACGTCATACGCAACCTCCCCCCGCGCATGGCGGTATTTCCTTCCTTTTCTTTCTTTTCTTTTCTTTCCTTTTCTTTTCTTTCCTTTCTTTTCTTTCCTTTTTCTTTTCTTTCTTTTCTTTTCTTTCCTTTTTGTTTCCTTCCTTGCAGGGCCGGCCGGCCCCCCCCATTGGGTTCGGGTCCTAGTAGGGGCCGGCCCCATGGGGTTCGGACCCTAGTAGGGGCCGGCCCCCCCTTGAAGCATGGGGTCCGCTCCTCTTTGCTAGGTGCGAGTCGGGTCCGGGTCCGCATCGGTGCGCGCGAGTCGGGTCCGCGTGTCGGGTTTGCATCCGCGTCGGCACACGTAAGTCGGGTTCGGGTCCGAGCGAAATTCGTGTGTCTACAGTAAGATTTCAGGTCGAGAGGAATCCAACACTTAGACTTTTGTAAGTGTTAGAAGTCCACACTTGTGGTCCATCCGAACCAGTGTTCATACCCTGTGTTTTGGGCGTTCGAACCCCTAAACAGGTGAAAGTTAAGGACTAACCATTGGCAGGGGCGTAGCCAGGAATTTTTTTTGAGCTGGGCTATAGTTAAACTAATTTTTTTTTTATAGTTAGCAACAACTAATCAAATTATTAAACATAACAAAATTCTTCTTCTTCACAAACAAAACAAGCCAAAATCAATAAAAACCCTAAGGTCCTTAACCAATTCAACAACATAAGAAGTAGATAAATCAATGGATTAGAGATTTAGAAATTCGAACGAAAAATAAAACCCGCACACTTTGTCATTGACTGTAAGATTGAGGATAGCGTGCGATTCATGTGAGGGAGGGAAGGCGCTCCTCGGTGCTTATCGGAGGGTCAGGAGGTGGGGCCCCTCCCTAAAGCCAATCGCCTGCAACCAGACCACCACTGACTTCAACGACAAGGGTAGATAGGTGGCCCGTGGGAGGGTGGCGACGAATGGTCCAAATAGATCAACAAAAAAAAGGGGGGGAAGAGAGGAACTGGTCGGGAGTCCGGGATGTTTGGGTTCCTCTTCGAGTGGGCTTCCCCTCCTCACTTTGGCCTCCACGCCTACTGTAGCTCCTCCTTGCCACCACAAGGAGGGGGGGGGGGAGGGAGAGAGAGAGAGAGAGAGAGAGAGAGAGAGAGAGAGAGAGAGAGAGAGGATCAAATTTTTTGATTTTTATTGCGATTTGGGGCTAGGGTCCCACGTTGCGTATTCCTCTCGAGGTTGGATTTCCTCCAGTCGGTCGGGCCCAGTCAGTGGGCCCGTGCACATCACAGCCGCACAATGTCAGGCGAAGTGAATCGTACTCTAGCCTGACTACATGCGGCTATGATGTGCGCCGGGCCCATCAACCGTAGCCGACCGACTAGAGGATATCCGAACTCATTCCTCTTAAATTTCTATAAATCGGGTTAAGGGGACTGCGTTGTTTTTTTTTTTTTTTCTGGGTTGGTTGTGGGTTGGACTGGGCCTCCTGCTGAGTGGGCTGGTGGACTGTTTAAGCTGGAGTTGGCGGGACATTACACGGTTTTTTTGAAAACTCGGCTGGGCTATAGCCCGGCCGAGCCAACTCATGGATCCGCCCATGCCATGGGATCCCTCTACGGAGGGACCGGGGGAGATACTGTCACCGCGCGATGGTGACTTAAAGATACAATACTTCCTATAATCTCCCTAGTTAAAAGGCATCGGACTAGACTCCGGTATCTTAAAATTATCTTAGTTGTAAGTTCTCTCGTCACCCTGGAATGCTAAGATTTATATGCCTAGTGATTAGATGTTGGGTGGTTCTCTCTCTCGCTCCCTCTGCATTAAGTTTATAATAGGGTTTCTGTGTAGTATTGGGCATAATTAGCATACAAGGTTTGCATTCGACAGTTAAACTACAACACACACAAATGTTTTTACGAGAAAATCCTTCGTGGGAAAAATTTCGCCGGCTAAGCCAGTACGGCGAGAGTAATCGATTAGGCTTCAAAGGTTCAGTTACAGACACGAAAACAAGAACGCAAGGGCTCTACTAGGAGTAAACCCTCCACACCATGCTGTTTTCTGTCTTGCTCCTTCCAGCTCTTTATAAGCTCCCTGCCTGATTGCTTATACACGATCCAACATGAGTGGCCCTGGACGCTCACCCGAGACGCCGCTTAGTGATGAGCGTCCATTTGGTGCGAATTATCCTTTCTTTATCATGCACATAGCGTCACTTGGCTACGCAAAACTTTCATAATACACGTAAACTGCATGAGTTTCTTTGCACCACGATATAGTAGACTCTCATACGAACCCAACGGCATATTGGTTCACTCTCATACATATCATGCATGATAGTTATACTGTCTAATAATCCAAATTATTCCTTTTATCGATAATCGCATATTGGAATCTAATGGACGTCATTTCATGCGTGATTTTTAGGGAATTGATCTGGTTATCGATGCAGTCAGCTCAAGAGCGTTATGATCAAGCAATGGATATTCTCACAGCAATGCGATGGAAGTTGTACAGACCGTATGCGGACATTTCTGAAGGACCGATGATGAATGCGGATGATGATAAGTGGGTGACCAAGCCTTCCACGTAACCCCATTAACCAACCCAAGTCGGCCATTCCCTACTCTTCTTATTTCACCATCGTACCCATCGCGACCGTCTATATACAAAGTCGCCCATAAACCCGTCATAGCCAAGACTTCGATCGAATCTCACAACCCGATTATCTCCCATGCCACCTAATTCCAGCCACCCGTTCCACCTCTACATCACGTGCATCAACCCCGGCCCGACCCGATAGCAAGCTTCGGACTCTCTCTACCGTCCCATACAGTTGTCCGATCCATAAAACCACATGCACCCAGCCCCTCATCTCTTTAATCCGAGCCGGACCTCATCAGATCACAGCCCTCCATTGCATTAAACCCTTATTGCACCCAGCCGTCCGTTTCCCATGCATCCGACCCTATACATGCATACACAACTGCCCTTTTCTCCAGCTCATCTCTCATTCTCTCTACGTGGCCAGCAGCTCAGCCCAATCACAGCCGTCCGATCCAGTGCATCAGCATGCAAACCGACTGCATGCATGTGAACGCATGCAGCCCTTAAAACCGGGATCCATTATCTCTCTCTCT
Organism: Chamaelirium japonicum; assembly: GCA_947650365.1. Classification (NCBI taxonomy): domain Eukaryota; kingdom Viridiplantae; phylum Streptophyta; class Magnoliopsida; order Liliales; family Melanthiaceae; genus Chamaelirium; species Chamaelirium japonicum. The sequence continues at coordinate 131,758,981 of OX393549.1, forward strand.
CTAGCCATCTGATCTCTCTCCTCGTTCCGATCGGCTCTCTCCTTCCATAACAGACCCAGCTCCGAATTTCTCTCCCCTCCGGGATTCTCTTTCCATCTCTCTCTCTTTCTAAAACCGGAACCCATCCAGACTTCTCTCCTTTCTCCCTCTAAACCGGACCCCCAGCTGTAGCCGAGCCCCCTCCCGTTTTTCTCTCTCTTTCCTTGATTCTCTCTCTCGGAGTCTCTTTCTCTCTTTCTCCCGTTCTCTACGTTCTCTCTCTTTCCTTATTCTCTCCTCTCTCCTCCTGGTTTTTCTCTCTCTAAAACCAGCCGAACTTCTCTCTATCCCAACCGAGCTTCTCTCCCTCTCTTTCCTTAACTGCCCCCCACCGAATCTCTCTCTCTCTACCGTTTCTATCTCTATCCCACTCAATCGCAGCCCTCCGTTCATCTCTCTCTCTTCCCTTAACCCGACCCAGCCATGCACGTCCCCTCGGGGGCTATCACCTCATACGTCCGGACCTCTCTCTATATAATACCCCAACCGACGAACCGAGGGGGAAACGGCCATCTACCACATATCCGAACCCTCACCATCTTCACCATCAGGAGGTTCCACATCCCGAAGCCGCCGGCCATCATCCACCATCTCCGACTACGCCACGCTACATCATCACGAAGCCGCAAGTCGCCATCGTCGAAGACGCGCCGTCATCCTCGCCAGAAGCTTCACACACACGCTCGTCATCCATAATGGAGTTTGCTCGCATTTATATTTTTGTTATGAATTGTATGAATATGCGTAGCTAAACCCCTAGCTAGGGCTAGGGGTAAAACTTGGTTTATTTATGAATAATATTGATTCCCGTTTATGCCTTAATGTAATCTCATCTTTGGTTGTTTCATAACCTTTATTAAATACCGCATGCTTGCATATTCGCTTGTTTCTATTATTGATTCCGGTCATAGTAGATGCGTAGGGAAGTTTCTACAGCACTGTAGTATCGTTCTGAACGTTTTGAATAACCATCGTATGATTATTATCATTTTATTATAATTCAAATCTTTAATCTATAGAAATAGACTGCTCTGTGATTCAACTTCTCAAAGAGACGTTGACACTTCTATAAACTTTTTAAGATTCGGCATTGACCCAGGTTACGCCGGATGCTAGGGAGAGTCCCTGTGTCGTGCAACAAGTTCTTTCACTCTAATCGTCAACTGTCTAGATCTAAGATTAAAGATTCTCATATCTTAATTGTTAAATCTTCCGGTTGGGATGAACACGCCATTCTACCCCAACTGAGATAAATAATCAATATTATTTATGAATGTCCAAGCGTAACCCCGAAACCCTAGTTCTCATCCATTGATTCTCCACAACCACTATTTTAGTGTTCTTAGTCTACTGCGTTTATTTTGATTAGGAATAAATTTATTTGAAATTCATTCGCTCTCCTTTGGAGATATTTCCATACTAGTTTAATCATTAATCCTTCCTTTAATCAGTTTTCAATCAAGTCTCTGTGGGATCGACCCGTATTTGCCACTATCTATCAGATAGACGCCGTGCACTTGCGGTATAACAATTTAAAATCATAACAAGTTTTTGGCGCCGTTGCCGGGGACTTGAGTTTGAAAACTGTTAAAGTTTAGTTTTTATTTGCTTTAAAAAAAAAAAGAGTCAGTATTAGTATTCTTAGTTATTCTATTTTCGTATTTTGTCTCTTTCGTACTTATTTTGTGTTTAACTTTTCAGGTACTTACACGCTCAACGGAAAACTTGCATAAGCATCGCAAGGTAAGTATTTAAACCCTTACCCACGCCTCTCCAGTCAGTGGGTTTGATTACGTACTCCTATTGCTTACTCCTGCTAATTCAACAACTATAGTAATTAGGGTAATCGGTTAATGTGCAAACTTTCACCGTAGATCGAATAATCGAATTGCATCGCAACTTTGTAAGGTTATCGCCAGCTCGGCACATACACCTCTTATAGTTTTATGTGTGTCTCAGCCTGAGGTGTACACTCAACCTTGCATCGATAGAAACCATTTGCTAGGGTGCTGCATTGCATAATAGTAGATTCTCTATTTGCATAAGTATTCTGATAAAGTACGTACTCTGTTTTCTTTACTAGCGTAGCGTTATTTTAGTTAAACTACTATTACCTAATTGACGCATTAATCTGGACACACAGTCCACAATTTGGGCACGTATAGGAAAAAGATTAGTTAAAGTTAAATATAATAACATCTTAGAAATGGCGGAACAGCCGCAAGCAATCACTTTAGGGGATTATATGTATCCCACTAGGGCTACACAACCGTCTTGCATAACCTTACCGACCACTAATGCAAAATTTGAATTAAAATCTGGCTTAATCCGAATGCTTCCCGTCTTTCGGGGAATGGAGCAGGAAAATCCATATCAACATGTGAGGGAATTCGAGGACATATGTGGAACAATGAAATTCGATAATATGTCCGAAGAAAATCTCAAACTTAGATTATTCCCGTTCTCACTAAAAGAAAAGGCTAAAGCATGGCTTTATGCCTTACAAGCTGGATCCATAACTACGTGGGTAAGCCTGCTCGAGCTCTTTTATAGAAAATTCTATTCTAAACAAAAGACGGCCTCGATTCGTCAGGCCTTGAATGTGTTTCACCAACTAGAAGGTGAGACTCTCTATAAATACATAGAAAGGTTTAAGGACCTACTACTGCACTGTCCACACCATGGCTTTGAAAAAATTAGACTAGTCCAAATCTTTTATGAAGGATTGAACTACCCATCTAAGACCATGATTGAATCATGTTGTAATGGTGAGTTCACTAAAAAGACAGCAGATCAAGCCTGGACCTACTTAGAAGAAATTGCAGAGAATACACTACAGTGGGAACCAATCATAGATGATTCTAGGAAATTTCCCCCTACTGCACAAGGTGGATTCTATAAAGTTGAAGCAGAAGCTAAACTGGCCACTATGATGAGACGCTTAGAAGCTCTAGAAATGAATCAAGGAAATAGGACTTCCGCTCCGAATACCTTAGAAGCACTAAGTCTTAATCAAACTATGAGTTGCAATAATGATCCTAGCTTTTCTATTTGCTCAATTTGTAGTGAGCCTACCCATGCAGATTATCGATGCCCGATCTTAGGGAGACAAGAAAATAATATGGCAAGAATCAATGCTTTGTACCAAAACAATCATTTTGATAATCAACAAAAGCATAATCCATATTCAAACACTTACAATGAAGGATGGAAGAATCATCCAAATTTCTCATGGACTACGGGTCCACACCAAGGTGGCCCATCTCAGCCTGTACCACCTCCAGGATTTCAAAAGCCACCTATACAAAATGCCACCCTTAACCAAGATAATCAAAGAATCAATTCTCTAGAGGAAACGATGAAATTATTAGCCCAGAATACCCTCCAATTCCAACAGAGCACCGCACAAAGCATTAGTGCTAACACACAATCTATTGCGAAGTTAGAATACACTGTGAGTCAACTAGCTGATTCTTTGAATACGAGGGATAAGGGTACATTCCCGAGTCAACCTGAGGCTAACCCTAAAGGGTCGAATCTAAGGGGTCAATTTGAAATTCATGACATCAAAGGAAAAGACCATGAACAAGCAAATGCAATTACTACACTTAGGTCAGGACGACAAGTTGATAACATGATAGAACCTCCTAAAGAAACTGAGGAACTTAGGCAGAATGACATAAGAACTGAAGAAACACCTGAAGAGGAGTCAAAATCACAAGAGGAAACTAGGGAGAATACAAGACACGATACTGAAAATATTGCATCACCTAGTGAACCGCCTCTTAGAACTTACATTCCTAGAGCCCCATATCCTCAAAGGTTAGAACCAGCAAAGAAGAAAATACAAATGGATAATATGCTTGAAGTCTTCAAACAAGTAAAAATTAATATTCCACTCTTAGATGCAATCCAACAAATACCTACCTATGCCAAATTCTTAAAGGACCTTTGCACTTTTAAGAGAACAACTAATATACCCAAGAGAGCATTTTTGGCTTAGCAGGCTAGTTCAGTTATTTCATGCTCAACCCCTATCAAATATAAGGACCCTGGTTGTCCTACCATTTCTTGTAAAATAGGGGGATATCATATTGAGAAAGCCTTGCTCGACTTAGGTGCAAGTGTCAACCTCCTTCCATATTCCATATATAAAGAGCTAGGTTTGGGGGAGTTAAAACCCACTAAATTAACCCTCCAGCTAGCTGATGCTTCAATCCGATATCCAAAAGGGATAGTAGAAGATGTCCTAATCAAAGTGGGAGAATTTGTATTCCCTGTTGACTTTGTGGTCCTTGATACCAAACCACCAACGGAATTTACGAGTCGAGTACCGGTAATCTTAGGGCGACCTTTCCTGGCAACATCGAATGCGTTAATCAACTGTCGGAATGGTATAATGAGCATGTCATTCGGTAACATGACATTACAAGTCAATATATTTCATGTGAGCAAACAACCTAGAGATGACAGTGATGAATTAGAAGAAGTTAACTACTTGCAAGAACAAGACAAAAGTTTTGTACCACAAGTAAACTATAATGACCCACTGGAAGCCTGCCTTGCACATTTTGATAAGAATTTGGATATTGATGATCATATCAATACAAACACTGCATTACTAGATGTCACCCATGATCTTCCTTATATCATTGATAGTGATATGTTTGCTAAAGAAGCCAATGCTCTATCAACGAATTTTGAAATTAATGAGATCATGATTAATCATCCAATTATTATCGAAAAATCGTATATTGATCTACAAATTCTGCTATCTGAGTTTCAACATACACAATTAGGTGAAGAAGATATATTTTCTGATTTAATTTTTCCTCAATACATCCAAAATCAGAAAATTCAATTATGCGAACTTTTCAAAGATAATATACATGATACATGGCAGAATATGGAGTACAATAATGAATCCTATCTTGTTCCATTTGAAAAGAAAAATCATGAAGAACAATATAGGATGAACCCTCATAGAATAAAGGAGAGTCACGCGGAAACATGCCCAACGTATACTATAGAATATAATTTTTCAATTAATGACTACTCTCTTTTCTTTTTAAAAATTCTATCTGCTGAAAAATATATTTGCATTCTAGCAGTTAATTTTTTTTTATTCGCATCTGCTAGTCTTTATTAGTCTGTTTAGTCGCTTTGTTTTGTTTGTAGTACTAATCTTTTGTAGGAAACAAAGCTATGAAGCACTTATGAGGTACTATCAATCCTTAAAACTTCGTACTTTTATTTTAAATACATGTCCTTCAAGAATGCTATCATATAATGCTATCATCTCATTCATGAGCATGTCTAATTCAAACATTGAGGACAATGTCTAATTTAGGTTTGGGGGTGATTTTCATTGTTTGCATCGGGCGTTTTAATTTAGTACGTATTGATATATTTTGTTTAAAAAAAAAAAATTATTATAAAAAAAAAATTGCATCAACTTACGCTATAGTGGGACAGCTCGGCGTATACGTCTTGGCATATGTGTGTCTCGTCTGTAGTCCCCTACCAAAACTATAGTGTTCGTATAGAAATCTATAGGAATTTGCATTTGCATGTTTTTATTTTCTTTTTCTTATTTTAGTTTCTTATCGTATTACTTTTGCCGTCCTTTTCGTTCTTTTCAAAAGAAAAAAAATTTATATATATCTATACATATTTTATCTTTATTTCAGGTTTTGTAATATAATTTTATCGTACTCGAATAGGACTATACGGCACTTGGTAATCAAGGTATAAAGTCCAAGGATTAGCTAGAAAAAGTATGTCTAATATGGTTCTGACCCTTAGTAACCTTTTAGAGATTGTCAAAACAAACTTGACTTGACTTTTCACTTCACATCTGGCTTACACCTCGAGGGTCTAGATTCAAAGCTTTCATATCACCTAATAATCACTTGGAGTCCTGATGAACCATGCGGATCTGGTTCACTTGGTTTGAAAAGAGATATCATTAGAAAAGCGACCAGTGAATTCTAAGGTATAGCGAAAAGGGCTACCTATTAGCATGGTCTAGGAACTAATTATGTAAAAGTCTTAACTTGTATGCCCTAGTATGAGTGAAGCCTGGTCGATAGGGTTATGAGAATGATCCTATGGATGCAGAGTGAATCAAATATAAAGGCAACATGAGGATGGCTACCTAACTCATGAGAGCGTTGGCAGCGTGTCATGGGCATAGAGTGCAGCTGGCATGGTACAAGTAAGGAAGGGATATATAATTAGATCCAGAAAAAAAAATAAGACCAAAAAAAAAAAGAGGAGAAAAAAAAAAAAGAAAAGAAAATAGTGTGAAAGCCGTCGTTATAAACAATGTGGGGAAACTGGAATATCACATATAAAGCCGAAAGGTATTAAGGTGAATATCCACAACTCTCACTAGCCTGTCTAGATTAGCTGGTTTTGACTCAGGTTCTAAGGTCGACTTTGACCGTTCTAGGAGATTGTTAGAATGATATGAATGTAGAGAAGCAAATCCCCAGTTGTGTTTAGCCCAGACAGCACCGTGCACTCGAGTATAGCTGACCTTGATCTTTTCTAACGGGAAACTAATAGTTAGGACCTAAAGTGCTTACTTCGAAAGTCGAAGCTTAGGTTAGATACCTTGTGAGTCTTGTGCCTTAGAAATTTTATTTTTGAGTACGTTTTAATTATTCTACGAAACTGATTTTTTTTATTACTTATTTATATTTTCAAAAAAAAAAAAAGATAATAATAATAATAATAATAAAAAAAAATGAATTTTGTGGGTAGATTCACTGCAAACCCTCACGAGACGAAAACTCGTCCACTGGGGTAACCCAGGGGTTTAAAGGCTTGTTGCACATGCTAAGTGTAATCGCGATTCCTGCGAAAGTGAGTTAGGAGTTTTTATTTTGTCATTTACTTTGTTTATTTTTCTTTCCTTACTCGAGGGCGAGCAAGATTTAAGTTTGGGGGTGTGATGAGCGTCCATTTGGTGCGAATTATCCTTTCTTTATCATGCATATAGCGTCACTTGGCTACGCAAAACTTTCATAATACACATAAACTGCATGAGTTTCTTTACACCACGATATAGTAGACTCTCATACGAACCCAACGGCATATTGGTTCACTCTCATACATATCATGCATGATAGTTATACTGTCTAATAATCCAAATTATTCCTTTTATCGATAATCGCATATTGGAATCTAATGGACGTCATTTCATGCGTGATTTTCAGGGAATTGAACTGGTTATCGATGCAGTCAGCTCAAGAGCGTTATGATCAAGCAATGGATATTCTCACAGCAATGCGATGGAAGTTGTACAGACCGTATGCGGACATTTCTGAAGGACCGATGATGAATGCGGATGATGATAAGTGGGTGACCAAGCCTTCCACGTGACCCCATTAACCAACCCAAGTCGGCCATTCCCTACTCTTCTTATTTCACCATCGTACCCATCGCGACCGTCTATATACAAAGTCGCCCGTAAACCCGTCATAGCCAAGACTTCGATCGAATCGCACAACCCGATTATCTCCCATGCCACCTAATTCCAGCCACCCGTTCCACCTCTACATCACGTGCATCAACCCCGGCCCGACCCGATAGCAAGCTTCAGACTCTCTCTACCGTCCCATACAGTTGTCCGATCCATAAAACCCCATGCACCCAGCCCCTCATCTCTTTAATCCGAGCCGGACCTCATCAGATCACAGCCCTCTATTGCATTAAACCCTTATTGCACCCAGCCGTCCGTTTCCCATGCATCCGACCCTATACATGCATGCACAGCTGCCCTTTTCTCCAGCTCATCTCTCATTCTCTCTACGTGGCCAGCAGCTCAGCCCAATCACAGCCGTCCGATCCAGTGCATCAGCATGCAAACCGACTGCATGCATGTGAACGCATGCAGCCCTTAAAACCGGGATCCATTATCTCTCTCTCTCTAGCCGTCTGATCTCTCTCCTCGTTCCGATCGGCTCTCTCCTTCCATAACAGACCCAGCTCCAAATTTCTCTCCCCTCCGGGATTCTCTTTCCATCTCTCTCTCTTTCTAAAACTGGAACCCATCCGGACTTCTCTCCTTTCTCCCTCTAAACCGGACCCCCAGCTGTAGCCGAGCCCCCTCCCATTTTTCTCTCTCTTTCCTTGATTCTCTCTCTCGGAGTCTCTTTCTCTCTTTCTCCCGTTCTCTACGTTCTCTCTCTTTCCTTATTCTCTCCTCTCTCCTCCTGGTTTTTCTCTCTCTAAAACCAGCCGAACTTCTCTCTATCCCAACCGAGCTTCTCTCCCTCTCTTTCCTTAACTGCCCCCCACCGAATCTCTCTCTCTCTACCGTTTCTATCTCTATCCCACTCAATCGCAGCCCTCCGTTCATCTCTCTCTCTTCCCTTAACCCGACCCAGCCATGCACGTCCCCTCGGGGGCTATCACCTCATACGTCCGGACCTCTCTCTATATAATACCCCAACCGACGAACCGAGGGGGAAACGGCCATCTACCACATATCCGAACCCTCACCATCTTCACCATCAGGAGGTTCCACATCCCGAAGCCGCCGGCCATCATCCACCATCTCCGACTACGCCACGCTACATCATCACGAAGCCGCAAGTCGCCATCGTCGAAGACGCGCCGTCATCCTCGCCAGAAGCTTCACACACACGCTCGTCATCCATAATGGAGTTTGCTCGCATTTATATTTTTGTTATGAATTGTATGAATATGCGTAGCTAAACCCCTAGCTAGGGCTAGGGGTGAAACTTGGTTTATTTATGAATAATATTGATTCCCGTTTATGCCTTAATGTAATCTCATCTTTGGTTGTTTCATAACCTTTATTAAATACCGCATGCTTGCATATTCGCTTGTTTCTATTATTGATTCCGGTCATAGTAGATGCGTAGGGAAGTTTCTACAGCACTGTAGTATCGTTCTGAACGTTTTGAATAACCATCGTATGATTATTATCATTTTATTATAATTCAAATCTTTAATCTATAGAAATAGACTGCTCTGTGATTCAACTTCTCAAAGAGACGTTGACACTTCTATAAACTCTTTAAGATTCGGCGTTGACCCAGGTTACGCCGGATGCTAGGGAGAGTCCCTGTGTCGTGCAACAAGTTCTTTCACTCTAATCGTCAACTGTCTAGATCTAAGATTAAAGATTCTCATATCTTAATTGTTAAATCTTCCGGTTGGGATGAACACGCCATTCTACCCCAACTGAGATAAATAATCAATATTATTTGTGAATGTCCAAGCGTAACCCCGAAACCCTAGTTCTCATCCATTGATTCTCCACAACCACTATTTTAGTGTTCTTAGTCTACTGCATTTATTTTGATTAGGAATAAATTAATTTGAAATTCATTCGCTCTCCTTTGGAGATATTTCCATACTAATTTAATCATTAATCCTTCCTTTAATCAGTTTTCAATCAAGTCTCTGTGGGATCGACCCGTATTTGCCACTGTCTATCAGATAGACGCCGTGCACTTGCGGTATAACAATTTAAAATCATAACACTTAGACTCCCTTGTTTCGCTTAAGCAGAGACATCAACGTCGACCTAGCAAGGTCGAATGTGCCCATAGGTGAACTGCACCCCACTGTGGGTGGTAGCTCCATTTAAGTGACTACCTCGTTGAGTTAACTCCATCGACAGACCTCAAAGGATATTAAGTTGGTAAACCCTGACTACCAACTAAAGGCCGGGAATTAGGGCTCTTGCTTGATTCACTTAAGCAAGACCCGACCCTCTTTCGACTCACATGGAAGAACCCAACACATGAGATTTACCAAGAAAAAGAAGATCAAATCTAACCCATTGAACCGAATTAAATGGATAAATCAATAAAATTCCCAAAGGAAAACAAAGCTTTTGATGAACAAGATAGAAGCATACATAGTTGGGAAATACCTTCAAGCCATAGATTTCATACCTGGGCGGAAGGGCTTGAAGGGGGGAGGAAGGGGAGAAGGATATCCAATTAGTTCTCCTTCAAAAAAGAGCAAAAGCCTCTTCTCCTCTGATTTTCTACACAAACAATAGTGAGGATTGGACTCTATATAGGCTAGATCAATCCAACCAACCGTTAGATCAAAATCTAAGTGTTGAAAACCAAGTTTGACTTGGTAAGCCCACTACCTGGGAACTGTATGAACAATGGTTCAGATGAATATCATGGTTAGGGCTATGCGGTCTAAACAATGGTTCAAACCCCCTGCACCATACGTCCTAACCGGTCTGAACCAACGTAGGAATCGGAACTGATCGTCTAGCGATCCGAATGATTGTTTAGATCTCAAAACACTAATGGTCAGAACAATGGTTGGGACCACCAATGTGGACTTTTAACACTTAGAAAAATCAAAGTATTTGGCTCCTCTCGACCGGGAAATCGATGAAACCAAAAACATTTTTTGAGCATGAAAATATATTTTATTTTAAAGAACAATTACTCCAATTGGAAATCATTTTCAAATCACATCGAATCCTCGAAAAGCATGCTAAAGGATAAAGCTGATGAAAACTCACGTAAACCAATGCAATCAAGAAATCCTATTCTACCTACAAATCCAAACTATCACACATTTCTCGGGTGAGCAACTAAGACCGTGTGATTAACTACTGAGTCTTTAGATGAACTTGAACCGCTGTGACGCACTTGGCTGATCTTCAGAAAAGCAAGTACTACCATGACTCAACAAAAAATAACTTACATGCAATTTCTTATAGATTGGTTTAAGAGCACAAATTAATCAAATAAAAGCGTGAAGCCTCAAGCGGTAACAACAGGCAGTCCGAACTATCACTTATCGTTCGAACCGCTTGAAACGTATGGAGCAGGGGGTCCGGACCACCGTTCGACAGATAAGACTTGTTCGCGGGGTTCCTGAGCTCACATCCTAACAAATGTTCAAACATTGAGGTTTTTGGAAATAATCCAGGTTCATGGTCGTAGCGGAAGCAAAAAACAGATCGGAGGGATCGTAGATGGTGTGTGTGTTCCAATTTAAAATTTAAGTGAACCAAACAAACGTACGCACGTAAATTAAGCATCAACAAACCCTAACATCAATCCAGAGAATCGAATTATCTAGCATGCTCTGCAAATTCATACCTACGTTATATCTACGTGTTAGAAAGTCATACATTTGTCTGGATCTTTTAACCGCAAAGAATTTCATCTTTGTCGATGGCGACGGTTCATGGAGCTTTGTGGATGAAGATCCTTGCGATGAAGCCGAAGATGTCCTTGTTCACTCTAGCACACACATATATAGCCCAGATCCGTGTAAAGCGATCTCTTAGTATCTCACACTCACAAGCTTGCGTAAGTAAGTTGTGGTCAACCACTATAGGTTGTGTAAGCTTATAATGGCCGCCCCCTTTGCTTGCACAAGTTACATATGGTCAGCCCCCTTAAATGCGGAGGAAACCCTAGTTCACCTAGGGACCTCACACACACACCAATAGGCCTATAAGTGGGGTGCCTCTAGTAATTTCACAATTCATTGGGGTTCCCCTAGTAAAAACATGGGGTGCTTGTGAGTGTAAAAATGGTACCGTACTGGACCAAACCCACATGAGTCTGCGCAACAGCCCAAATAGGCAAGCCCAGGCCCAGGAGCAGTGCCACCTCAGCATCGCCACATCATCACTGCCATATCAGCGCAGGCTTCAGCTATAAAAGGACCCCCATGGTATTCAATAAAAGGGGTTGGTCATTCGATCAGATGAAGAGGGGATTCCAGAGCCAGAACCAGAGCTCTCTACTCTTCTTCTTGTATTCTTATAGTTGCTCTGTGCAACCAGATTGTAGGAAGCTTCTCTCAGCCTATCGAGAGAACGCTCACCCCCATTCATATCCATTATAGTGCAAACTAGGTGGCACTTCTAGCCCGGAGACGTAGGTCGTGAGACCAAACTCCGCAATAACGCCACATGTCATCTCTCCTTCTCAACTTTCTAATCTTTAATATACAAACCAACCAGTTCAATCAAGAATTATGGGGTGAAGTCTCCGATCGAGACAACACAAAAATTTCCTCCATAATCTCTGGCATCGTCTGTGGGATATCGTTAGAGGTCATACCCACACCTTTACCGACTCTTACTCAATTTGTGGTGACGAGCCACATGTCCTCCTTCAAGTCTACTTTAACTTCTTCATCACACCGACATCAACACGCTCAATGGTGAAGGCCAGCACCAACCCTCTAAAGGCGGGTGCTGATCGGACAAACAATGTACTGGTCGAAGATCGACGAACATGAAGTCTCGGTAGCGACCAATCGAAGGCATGCCCGAGAGCAACTGGGGCCACAAGGCAGCGGTCTAGAAGGCCATAACAATCGATAGGAAATGTCATCCCTAAGGTACCGGCTAGGCAAGGAACATATGCCCACGATGATGGGGGTCCAGCTACATACCAAATTTCGGTAGTTGACTTCCCGCTGCTAAACCTCCTCAAAAGAACACGGCCCTCGAGCAAGAGAGGGACTTCCTGAAGAAGACAGCTGAGAAAGCGAGGGTTGTGTTACACAATACTCCTACCGCTGATGAAGAAGTATCAAGAACTTGCCCAGCCGTGAGTCACCATCTCAAGGAACCGCGTGAGCATCACACTGAAATGTGTCAAGTATCCACACAAACACCGAAGCAAACATTGTGGGATCGCCTTGACATTGATGGGGTACCGAGCCACTGTCGACAAAGGTCGCTTGAGTCAACGGGGTCCATTAGACGTCTCGTCCCCTCGCGCATAAAAGCAATAGATGCCCGCCAGCTACTCAACTGACTAAGGTATACCGCCAATGTGGGTGCCACCATCAAGTCTGCAGGCAGCTAATCGCCTCAGCGGGGCCTCTGTATCCCGATGTGCTCGCAACCCCTTTTCCTGTGGGTTGGCGAACATCGAGCCTACCCAAGTTTAACTACATCAAGGGAGACCCTGCTCTCCATATCCTACCCTTCAAGCAAGCTCTGACGCTATATGAGTATGAGAACCATGTTCTCTGCTGTATGTTTATGGGAAGCCTCGAGGGACCGCCCTCGACTGGTACCACACGCTACCCACCGGTATGGTAGCCACATTCAAAGAGTTGGTGGCGCTCTTCATGGACCACTACCGGCTGAATTTGAAGTCGAAAAAGAAGCTAGATACTCTTGCCATGGTTGAAGATGGGCTCCGATAAGTCACTGAGGAGCTTCACAATGAGGTTTCGTAATGAGCACTCTGAGCTCACTAGCTGATCCCAAAACAAGGAGGTCATCATGCTAGTATTCCAGAACGCTATCCGGCCGAAGGTCCACGTGTACACCGACTTCATCCGCCACCCTCCCAGCTCCTTAGAGGCGATGCTCAAGCGCGTACAGTGAGAGATAGTGGTAAAAGATAATCTGTTGGAAATAAATCCATGGTAGAGGCCCGCAGTGGAAGACAAGGATAGGTCCAAAGACCATAGGTGATGTGCGTTACATATCAAAATTTTCATCGAAACAAACTACATGTGCGTGTATGAACTTAACACGGCAACAACTCGAACCCCTAAAGTCAATCTAGTGAGAAGAATAATCTAGCATGCATGCATATTATATCTCTACACTAGATCTACATGATAGAAGCCATACCTCCGTACAGATTCTTTCAACGCGACAAATTTCTTCTTTATCGATGGAGACGGCCTTGGATCTGCTCGACATAACTTCGGTGTAACAGCCATAACTAGCCAACATGCTAGTCCTCCCAACTAGCCAACACGCTAGTCCTCCCATCAATTTGGATGCCACATGATACTTTTTAACCATATTTTTTTTATGGATGGTCAATCCACTCTACTTAGATAAAGATTTAAAAACTAATTCTAAAAAAAAACTTAAAACAACCCGATCAACGGTCGACAAATTTAACGGTCAACTGTAGCGGGCAAATAGCTCTTGCTATGGTTAATTTGAAAAAACCACCTGATATATTTTTTTCTAATTTTTTTTTCATTATCATTGTTAGGAGGGGTGTACCCACCTTGACCAACCCCTAACCCTGGTTAAAAAGTGTCATGTGGCACCCAAATTGAAGGGAGGACTAGAGTGTTGGCTAGTCAAGAGGACCGTGTTTCCTATTCCAATATATATATATATATATATATATATATATATATATATATATATATAGAGAGAGAGAGAGAGAGAAATGCTTAAATGCGGTCCTGCGGTCCGCACCCGCAACTGTCCGATGAGGTGCACCGCTCCGCGCACGCGGCATAGGACGGTTGCGGATGTGGACCGCACGGACAGCAGACCGCAGTGAAGCATGCCCATATATATATATATATATATAGTAGTGATACATTGTGGCCGGGGTTAGTGTGCGGCTTCCGTGCGGCCGGCCGGGGAGTGTACGGGTCGTCCGATCAACCGATCCAACGATCGGGATTCACCCCCCCACCGACCGCAGCTGTTACTGTGGCAGGCACAGTAACAGCAATTTCGATGGGGGGTTGAACCCCGACCGTCCGATCGGTGTGAATCGAACGGTCAAAATTCTTTTCGCTCGATTAAAAGATGTAGTCGTTCGATCGAATGAGATCCCGTGGGAAACAATCGAATAGGACAAAAAGTAATGATAGTAATCATTACTTTTTGTCATATTCGATTGTTTCCCATGGAATCTCATCCGTTCGATCATTCGATCGAACGACTATAATTTTTAACCGGGCGGAAAGGATTTGGGCCGTTCGGTTCAAGCCGATCGGACGGCCATGGTTCATCCGTACCACCAAAATCGGAGCGGAAAGGATTTGGGCCGTTCGATTCACGACGATCGGACGGTCGAGGTTCAACCCCCCACCGAAATCGCTGTTACTGTGCCCACCACAGTAACAGCTACGGTCGGTGGGGGGGTGAATCCCGATCGTTGGATCGGTTGATCGGACGGCCCATACACTCCCCGATCGGCCGCACGGAAGCTGCACACTAACCCCGGCCACAATGTATCACTACTATATATATATATATATATATATATATATATATATATATATATATAGAGAGAGAGAGAGAGAGAGAGAGAAAATGGGAAATAAGCTGCCAGCTTATTTCACCTATTTGAGCAGTCAACTGACAGCCGTTGGATTCCCATCGCCAGAAAAACCCAATAAATAATAAATGACAAATAGGGTAAATTGCGATCCCTTCATCTCCTGCGCCCTGTGATCTCCGCGACCCCTTCATCTCCCCTGTGTCCGGCGGCTGTCAGCTCTCTTCCCTCTTCATCTCTGGCGGCTCAGGCTCCTCGATCTCCCGACTCCACGCAAGGCAGCAACTGGGGCTTGTG
Organism: Chamaelirium japonicum; assembly: GCA_947650365.1. Taxonomy (NCBI): domain Eukaryota; kingdom Viridiplantae; phylum Streptophyta; class Magnoliopsida; order Liliales; family Melanthiaceae; genus Chamaelirium; species Chamaelirium japonicum. The sequence goes on from OX393549.1 coordinate 131,774,355, forward strand.
CTCATCCCTGTCACCGATCCAACCCCGACATCCAGCCACGATCTCCTCGACCTTCAGTCCTCCTCCGGCAAGCCCTACAACCCCTTTGATCTCCTTCTTCCCCTCCGGCAGCCATCCTCGACAGTGAATCGAGGGTGGCTGCCGGAGGAGAAGGAGGAGATCAGAGGGGGAGGGGAGCGACGGGAGCTAGAGGTCGGGGAGGTGGAGCTGTCAGCATCGGAGACGATCCAATCTAGGGAGGGGGAGCTGCCGGCGTCGGGGATGATGATCGGGTTGGTGTGATCCATCATCGCCGGAGGAGAAGATCGGGGATGGTACGATCGGCGCCGGAGGAGAGATCGAGGCTGCCGGAGGTGAAGGGTGGTGGTTGGGGCAGCTGTGATCCATCATCGGAGCCGGAGAAGGCGAGTGAGAGAGGATGAGGGTGAGGGTGAGGGCGTCGGTGGGCGGTTCAATGAAAGAGAGAGAGAGGATGAGGGTGAGGTGTGTGTTGTACACAGTTTTTAAAAACAAAACGGATAACTGATGATTTTAATCGGACGGTTGCTGCTGACAGCTCAAATGAACAAATGAGCTGTCAGCTCATACCCCGTATTCCCAATATATATATATATATATATATATATATATATATATATATATATATATATATATATATATATATATATATATATATATATATATATATATATATATATATATATATATATATATATATATATATATATATATATATATATATATATATATGAGAAAACGGGGTATGGGCTGACAGCTTAATCGCGCATTTGAGCTGTCACTATCAGCCACCCGATTCCCGTATAATGAAGGATCCAGATCGTTGGGATTGGAGAGATCGCACATCTCCCCCTACCTCCAGCTGCACTCATCCCCGACCTCCAACTGCTCGACGATGACGCTCATCCCCTCCAGTAACCAACCAACAAACCCGACCTCCAGCTGCACTCATCCAAGAGAGCATGAGTCCATGCGCAGTACCTGCACTCCTAACTCCCAAGAAGGATGTGACATGGAGAATGTGCATAGATTGCCGTGCCATCAATCAAATAATTATCAAGTATAGATTTCCAAATTCCCCGATTGGATGATATGCTTGACATGCTACATGGCGCGAAAATCTTTTCGAAAATTGATCTTCGTAGCGGGTATTATCAATTCCGCGTATGACCCGGTGACGAATGGAAGACTGCATTTAACACCCGGGAAGAACTGTATGAATGGCTAGTAATGCCATTTGGTCTATCGAATGCACCAAGTGCCTTTATGAGGTTTATGAATCAGGTGCTCAGACCATTCATAGGAAAGTTCGTTGTCGTATACTTTGATGACATCCTTATCTATAGTACGATACCTGAACAACATGCCGAGCACTTGCGAGAAGTCCTGAAAATGCTAAGGAAAGATAAGTTGTACATCCATCTAAAGAAGTGCACCTTTCTGACAGACAGCTTGACCTTTCTAGGCTACATCGTGTGCTCAGAAGGGATACGGGTCGATCCAGAGAAGGTCGAAGCCATCAAATCATGGCCCATTCCCCAGAACGTTAGTAATGTGCAACGGTTCCATGGTCTAGCATCCTTTTATCGCAGATTCATTAAGAACTTTAGTTCCATGATTGCACCTCTCACCAACTATATGAAGAAGGGTGGTTTCCTTTGGACCCCCGAAGTTGAAGCAAGTTTTGACCTCATCAAGACCAAGATGATGAGTGCTCCAGTTTTGGCACTTCCGAACTTTGAAAAGGTCTTTGAGATTGATTGTGATGCCTCTCATGTCGGGATAGGAGCAGTCCTTAGTCAAGAGGGACGTCCCGTCGCATTCTTCAGCGAGAAGCTAAACGCCGCGCGCTTGAATTACTCGACATACGACATTGAGTTTTACGCGGTTGTTCAAGCCCTCAAGCACTGGAGACATTACTTGATCCAGCGAGAATTTGTGCTCAATTCTGACCATGAAGCACTTCGCTATCCGAAGTCTCAGCGTAGCTTGAACCAACATCATGCTAAATGGTCAAATTTCTTGCAAGGGTACACGTTTAACCTCAGATATAAGGCTGGAGTCCTGAATAAAGCTGCTGACGCTTTGAGTCGACAAGGCCTGATGCTAGTCACTTTACAGCCCGTCGTTGTTTCTTTTGACGCTCTGAAATCAATATACGAAACTGATCCGTACTTCGGTCCCATCTGGGAATCTTGTCAGGAAATGGGCACTGATCCCACGGCATCCTATATCATCCAAGAGGGATTATTGTTCCGTGGAACCTGCCTGTGCATCCTTGAGTGTTCCCTTCGCGAGAGTCTTATTCAGAACACCCATGAAGGGACCATCTCTGAGGAAAATCATAATGAATCTTTTAGAGATACGTTAATCCACGAATTGCACGAAAGTAATTTGGGAGGTCATTTTGGCTAAACCAAAACAATTGAGTCAGTGGAGCGATGTTACTTTTGGCCTCACTTAAGGAAAGATGTCGTCAAGTTTGTGCAACGATGTCGAACCTGTCAAATGTTCAAAGGCAGGAAGTAGAACACAGGTATTTACATTCCTCTACCAATCCTTGCTCGTTCTTAGGAGGATATCACCATGGATTTCATTGTGGATCTACCTCGAACATTTTGGAGCGTCGATTCAATCGTTGTGGTTGTAGACCGATTTTCTAAAATGGCACATTTCATACCATGTAGGAAACCTTATGATGCATCTCATGTAGCTGAGTTATTCTTTAGGGAAGTTATTCGTCTGCATGGCATTCCACGGTCATTCACATCTGATAGGGACACTAGATTTTTAAGCCACTTTTGGCGTACTCTTTGATCAAAGCTAGGAACTAAACTTCAATACAGTAGCGTGTATCACCCTCAAACTGATGGACAAACGAAAGTTATCAACCGTAGCCTTTGGGATATACTTCGATGTCTAGCTGGTGAAAGACCAAAATAGTGGGATGTAGTTTTACCACAAGCTGAATTCACATATAATAGTTCAATTAATCGCTCAGTAGGTAAAACTCCTTTTGAAATCGTCTATGGCCATGTTATTTCCCATTTCCTGGATAGAATTGCCTTACCACCTACAGGTCCTGCAACTGCTGATGCTGATAAATTCCTTGAAGACATCAAGACCGTACAGCGAGAGTCGCTTGAGAAACTGAGGAAGAGCAATACCAGGTATAAGGCAAGCGCAGATTCACATAGGCGAGAGAGCACCTTTCAGCCAGGGGACTGGGTCCTTGTTTACTTTCACGGAGAGCGATTTCCCACAGGTTCTTATGGGAAGCTGAGCCAGAGGAAGTTTGGGCCCTTCCGCGTTCTCCGAGCATTGGGACCCAATGCTTACCTGTTGGATTTACCAGATGATATGCCGACATCGCTGATCTTCAACATCTCATAGTTATTCCCTTTCCACGGAGACCGACCAGATACGCCTTCAGCGCCACATATTCCTTTTTCAGATGCACAGTGAGACGAGACAGAGCAGATACAGGAGATAGTTGACGTCAGAGAGCTTGCTACCCGCCGTGGTGTTTTTCGACGGTTCCTTGTTCGGTGGGTAGGCAGGCCACTTTCATACTGTACCTGGGTGGATGAGCGACAGTTGTGAGCACAGCGGCCCAACCTCGTACAGTAGCTGGATGCCTACTCGACGGAGTCGAGTTCTTTCTAGTCCGGGGGAGTTGATGCAGCATGATCAGTATCATCAGATCATCGCCGCATCTTCGGTTCATTGCCAGAGATCTTTATTTCTAGTCGTTTTTATTTTATGCTTGGAGGACATTATCCATATGGGACTTGTTAGCCGTTTATTTCAGTTTTTGGCCATTTTCTATATTTTTGGCCTAATTTATGTACTTATTACTACTTATATTCTTGCCCAATTCATAGGGGATGTCCATGATCTTATCCGAGGGCTTTTCGGATTGAATCCGGGTCTTCTCAGCTGAGTTTTCTGCTTGTTATTAATAAAATCTGGGTGCGTGTGTTTGCGGGGTACCGACGGACGAGATTATGTCTCGAAACCGACGGTTAGATAGCAAAATAACTCAAATTAGATGATGTGGCAATATATGGGCTTCAATTAAGAGTTAAATGGGCTTATTTTAAGCCCAATAGGGCTTCCCATTGAGTGCCGCTCCCCTCTCTCTCCCTTTTCCCGTGAACCACCCGCACGCTCCCTCTTGTCCGCATAGAAACCAAGCCGTCCGGCGCTTGCTTCCGTCCTTTCTCTTCTCTCTCCCTTCTTCCCCTTGTTTCTCTCTCTTTTCCTTTCCTTTCTTGGCACATTGAATCCCTACCATTCCCCCCCTATTTTTCTTTGATCTTGGCCATTCAAAAGAAAACCCTAGGCTACAAAAAGACGAAGAAAGAAAAAAGAGTTCAGATTTTGATAGTTGCTGAAATTTGTGCCTCTTCGTGAGAGCCTCCGGGAGAGACTCGTGTCCCCAACCCTCGTCACATCCGTGACTTCGCCTCGCGAAGGCATTGGTTTTGTTTTCCGAAGGATCCGGCTTCTCTCGACGTCCGACCTTGCTCCGTGTGCGGGATCATCGGTGCATCCTCGCATCGACCCACGGCGGGAAATCCCAGGTAGTATCTATCTTTTATTTTATTTTTCCTTCGCATCCGCATCATTTTTTCTTTATTTCCATTGCCTCTGCTCCGCATCGCAGCCGTAACTGTCCCGTTTCTTTGCTAGTTGAAGCCCTAATATATGGATACTCATTAGATTTGCTATCTTTAGTCTGTTGGTCACCCTTGCAAGCATATTTAGCCTTTTTTTATATAAAATCTGAAGCAAATGTATCTCTGAAATTCGTAGTGAGAGAATTACTTTTTCTTATATCACTGTAGGAGGGAGATTAGGATTCCTTGATTTCCATCGACCTTTAGTATTAGTGACTTAGCCGGTGTTTAGGATTCCTTGATTTTCATTGACAATTAGTACTAGAGACTTAGCCGGTGTTTAGGATTCCTTGATTTCCGTTGACCTTTAGTACTGAAAACCTAGTCGTGTTTTAGGATTGTCCATTACTTTCTCCTTGCTAAATTTCTTCGAGCTACATGAGTCATTTTTTTTTGGTGTTTATAGTATGTATGGATCCCTCGAGTGATGATGAAGACCCTTGAGAATAATAGTTTCAAAGAGTGCATCAGAAGGTGGAATGTGGTAGTTAGAATTCTCATAGTTAGCAGATTATAGAGACTCTCGTAGTAAGATTACGCACTATTCCTTGGAAACTTTGGCGGTGGGTTGTGACTGTCCGGTAGAGGACATAGTAAGGCTACACACTTTCTCTTCGGAGGATTTGGCGGATACATACGCACTGACTCTTCGGAGGCTTTGGTGGTTACGTACTTTTTCTTCGAAGGATTTGGCGGATACATACGCACTGACTCTTTAGAGGCCTTGGAGGCTACATACTTTCTCTTCGGAGGATTTGGCGGATACATACGCATTTTCTCTTCAGAGGATTTGGCGGATACATACGCACTGACTCTTCGGAGGCTTTGGCGGCTACGCCCTTCTCTTCGGAGGATTTGGCGGATACATATGCACTGACTCTTCGGAGGCTTTGGCGGCTACGTACCTTCTCTTCGAAGGATTTGGCGGGTACATACGCACTGACTCTTCGGAGGCTTTGGCGGCTACGCACCTTCTCTTCGGAGGATTTGGCGGATACATACGCACTGACTCTTCGGAGGCTTTGGCGGCTACACACCTTCTCTTCGGAGGATTTGGCGGATACATACGCATTGACTCTTCGGAGGCTTTGGCGGCTACGCACCTTCTCTTCGGAGGATTTGGCGGATACATACACACTAACTCTTCGGAGGCTTTGGTAATTGATTATACAGTTTCGGTTGAGACTCACGGGGAAAAGTACGCTGGCCAAATGGTAGTGACGTTAAGATGGAATGATGTTATTGAGTACGATAAGGATGTTAGTGATAGTGTCAAGAGAATTTCCTATATTTATGAAATTTGTAAATGCTTTATCAGTTAGGATCTTAATAGTAGTCATTGTTTAGCCGTTTCACCATGTCTTGTTTCTAGTTGATTACCGTTCTAGTGAACTTTTATCGCTTCAGTTTCTTCTGACTGACTCTCTTTGGTACTCAGTAGTTTCAGGTTTGTACTAGTTGGCTATTAGGTTTTTAATATGTAACTTCTTCAATTAAATTAGAGTTGTTTTAGTCTAGAACTAGTCACCCAACTGTGTAGTGTGTATTATATCGTATCCTAGTTTTTAGCTCTCTTCTGTCATCAGGTTAATTATTACTTTATTTCATTGTCCTCTACTCAGATAGTAAGTTTCCTTCTTTACCTGATTAGTGGACCATACATACCCTTTAGAAGGTTTCCGAGTCATGCCATAATAGCATCGTTAGGAGTCCTGGTGTTATGAGTTTCAAAGAGTATCAGTGTTTTCAATTCAGACGATGTTCCCTCCTTACTCTCGTTGGTGTGTGACATAGTTATGTTATCTCGGATTTAGTATTCTCTAAGCCGGATGGTAGTATTCGCACTTATAATAGAAGTGTTTGTTCTAGAGAGGAGTCTTATAGGATTTAAGTTTAGGTATACTAGTTGAATCATTTCTTTCGTCGTGTTATTTAGGAATGTGTATTTAAGCATATGTGTATGGGCGCATATGTGTAGTATACATCTCTGCGATTGTAGTGTTGATACTAAAAATATAAGATTATATACGAGTGTATGGGCGCCCATGTATATGAATATACTTTTTAGTATCAACATTATCAGTTGAGTGCAGTATGGGTTTTTGAATCTATGAATTTTGGTAGTTGCCCTACCATGGGGGGCACCCCTCGGCAGAACTGATAAAGGGGATGCCCTTTATCTAGGCAGGGTTAATGATCAAAGTTCATGATTTGATTTAGTCCGTAATGATGGGAATGGAAATGAAAGCCAAAACTCGTATTCGCGATGCGAGAATTTGGATGTTCACTTCTATCCTAAAAATTATGTGACTCGTTTATTATAAATTATGTTAGTAGTCATACAAGTGACAGTCTTCCTTTTGGTATGATTGGTGGTAGAGATTGATGATTTTGCATCTTTAGTTTCAAGGGTGAATTTTTGGGACGAAAATTCTATTAAGGTGGGTAGGATGTAACGACCGGCATTCCAGAGTGATTTCGCCAGATCAACCCAGATTTTTTTTAATATTATTTTAATACAATTAGCGGTAATGTTGTTAGTTGTACTCGAACGGGACCAGACAATGGGTCCCAGGTACAAGTTGCAGGGCTGCAACTGTGGTGTAGCTACACGAGCACGTGTACCGAGGCGTGGCACGAATGATATTTTTATAATATAATAATAAAAAATAAATATGGTGGTGATTCTATCGGACCCTGCGAGGTTCGCGAGCCAGCGCGGCTCGGGGCGAGTCGGGAGCGAATCGGGGTGAGTCAGGGTCGGCGCAAGTCGAGCATGAATCAAGCCTGACAAAAAAAAAAAAAAACTAAACCTAAAACCCACCCCAAACCACCCGAACCTGACCCCAATCCCTTCCTTCTTTCTCACTCTCTCTCTCTCTCTCCCTCTTTTTCCCTCTCATTTCAACCGAACCCGAACCTGAACCCAATCCCAAACCCGACCCTCCCTCTCTCATCCCTCTCTCTCTCTCTCCCACCCCTCTGATCTCTCACCTGATCTCTCATCCTCCCTCCTCTCTCTACCCGACCTCCACTCCCTAGACCCTAAGCCGCCCCCCTCTACCCTACGACCCCGCGCCCCTACCCTGCAGCCCTAACCGCCGCCCCTACCCTATAGCCCTAACCGCCGCCCCTACCTAGCCGCCGCCGCCCCTACCCTACTCGACCCCATCTCCCTCTGTACCACCGCCCATTTCCCTTTTTTTTTTAAACCCTAGCCCCAGCCCGATCTCCTTCCCAACCTCTCCCCTCTCTATCCCTCTCTATGATTTCTCCCTCTCTCCTTTGATCTCTCTCTTGCCCATCCGGTGGTCTGCGCGTGCGGCCGGATAAGGGTGGCAGCCGGCGCCGGAGAAGGCCGGCCGGCCAAAGAGGAGCAAGGAGGAAGAGCAGCCGGCCGTAATCGACGGTCCCCCCTCCCCTGAGCAACCCAGCCTGACCCCTCTATTGCTTCCCGACCCTCACTCTCGATCCTTCCCCTGTGGTGTGTCGCACGCGCGGTCGGAGAGGATCCAGTTGGTCGGGGAGGAGCTCCCGGAGCCAACAATCCCCACCACCAGGTCAGCCTCACATTCTTCCCCATGTTTTTTTTATTTTTATTTTTTTGTGCCATTGAGACCAGCCCGACCACTCCCTGGTGTCCTGTTTTCAAATGCGACCATGGCCGTCGGCCTTGGGTGTGGTGGCTGTGCAGCCGGCAAGGCCGATCCGGTGCTGACCCCCTACCTTGCTATGATGACTGTCGGCGGTTTGGCTACTAGTGGTCAGGCACCTGGTGGCACCCGACCACTCTCGGTAAGGCACCACTCGGCCACCCTAATCACCAGGGTAGTAGCCTTTTCCCTTTCTTTTTGCTGCGCCCATCACGGCAATGCCCCCTTTTTTGCGTGATGATTGTCATTGACCAAGGCCGGTGATCATCGATCGTCGGCCAAGTGCCGCTGGACCGAACCTTTTTTCTAGTTGTATGCAAACCCTGTGTCTCTCAGTGTTTGCGTGGGTATGGGCATGTGTGTTGTTGTTGCTGGGTGAAAAGAGTATAACCCCATCCCTTCATTTTTTTTCAATTGCAGTGGCCCTGTGTTTGTGCAAATGGTAACAGTGTGAGTTTATGTGAGAATGACTGGGGTGGATTAGAGGGTAATTATGATCATGGGTCAAGCACGGGTGCATGGTGTATGTGCACTTGTATGTGGGTGGATGTTAATGTCAATCAGATGGTTAAAAAAAAGAAAAAGAAAAAAAAGAGTGATGATGATGTGATATGAATGATAGAGCATGCGCATATATATAGGCATGCTTAGCCGTATATGTAAGTGTATGAATACATGTACGAGTGCGGAGTGCGTGCCGAAGCGATTATGATCGTGTTAAGCCACGAAAACCAAATCTTGTGACTATCTAGATTTATCGAGTGGCCCTTAGAATAACCTACTCGTCGTCACATCAGTAACCATTATTGATCGGTACGGGTCGATAGTGCGTAACAATAGAATGGAACCTGTATGGCTCACCATGTGTCCCTTTGTTAGTATACGGGAAGCCTTCGCTCTATTAGGCACGTTAATGCAATACTTGCCCCATTGCTGGTCGACCCTGGAATTTGACTAGGCAACGCATGGTAATAACCGCCAACTCGAGCTTAGGCTCGATGAGGTCATAAATCGTAATTATATATGCTAACCGTACCTATACACGTAAGCCTAGGGACACCTTAGGTGAATGCTGAATCCAACCCCTAGCCCTAAACCCCTTTGATTAACTCCATTCTCATTACAAAAATTAATGGCAGTATACTTTGTGTAACTTGTCAGACCTTGACCGTGAAGGCCCGTTGGAAGTGGAGCGGATTGACCAATCAGGAATATCGAATTCTTATTACAAAATCTAAGACAAGTATTCACTTGCTCTGAGGTTATTTTCGATTAAGCCTTTCATACCACTATTTTGTGATTTTTTTTATATATGATTCTCGTATATCATATATTATTAATCATGATTAGAGTTAAACCATGGTGAAATGTTGACTTTGACATTTCAGGTAGAATTATATGCCATGTAGTTTCTAACGTCGTTAAGAATGATCGTTCCTGAGACTTGTATATAATAAACGACTATAAATGGTTATATTCACCAGCATATCTATTAGACTCATTTTGATACTTGGGTAATACCATGACACATGCTATTAAAATATTAGAAGATGAATGTTACTTTATATGGGAGTAATAGAAACAATAGTTAGTACGAATTAATCACATACCTTGTTGGGGTTCTTTAGAGTATTTCGTATTAATTGAATATGTATTGCTCTCTTTAATTTTGTATATTAAAAATTTATTTTAAGACACACCATTGCACACACTCACCCCCTTAGAGTGGGGTTTACTTGCCAGTCAGTGGTTTGAACTGACCCCGTTTGGGGCACTACTCTTTCCACGAGTAGACTTTCTTGCAGAGTAGTGCTATAGCTGGGGTACGGATAGCAGCTGTGGAGTATGGTAGCAGTGGTAGAGGAGTTGGTAGCAACAGTTTTCTTTCTGTGATAACATTTTGTAGACCTTATGTTATCATAATGGGAATATGTATGTGGTTTAGTCTAGCTCGTGATATTATTAGTATAGATTTGTGGTGGAAATGATCCAGTTGTATCTTCTTGGTATGCCTCTCCTCAAGGCCCAAGCCTAGGATAGCTCACAATAAAAAAATATAAGTTTCTAAATGGCCTAATTAACTAACCAGGTAGATAGGACCTCTAGACCAGTGTACTGAGTGTCAGGGAGTGGGTGAGACTCTTAGCTCGCCGTCAGTGGCTCGAGCCGCGTGCTCCCTTAGAGGGATTCCTGTCAGCAGGTAGTGACACCGACAGGCCACACATGCTGAGAGGATAACTCGGTTGAAGGTTGAGCGTGATCATCTCTCTATTGATACAATTTATCTCTATACTTTCTTTTAAAATAAAAAAAAATATTTTAATAAAAATAGTGTTTTCCAATATTTCTTGTTTCTTCCCCTTCTTTTTTCAGTTATGAGAGAGTCGCAATCCTGTAAGAAACCCTAATTGGTGTAGTTAGTCGACTAAACCCTAAACCCCCTAGGTTTTTTTTTACCTCACACCCCAGGGATCGGTTACAGATTTCTGGGGCGTGACACCACCCGCTCCCTCTTGTCCGCACGGAAACCAAGCCGTCCGGCCCTTGCTTCCATCCCTTTTCTTCTTTCTCTCTCTTCTTTCCCTTGTTTCTCTCTCTTTTTCTTTCCTTTCTTGGCACATTGAATCCCCACCATTCCCCCCCTATTTTCCTTTGATCTTGGCCATCCAAAAGAAAACCCTAGTCTACAAAAAGATAAAGAAAGAAAAAAGAGTTCAGATTTTGATACTTGCTGAAATTTATGCCTCTTCGTAAGAGCCTCCGGGAGAGACTCGTGTCCCCGACCCTCGCCACATCCGCGACTTCGCCTCGCGAAGGCCTTGGTTTTGTTTTTCCGAAGGATCCGGCTTCTCCCGACGTCCGGCCTTGCTCCGTGTGCGGGATCATCGGTGCATCCTCACATCAACCCATGGCGGGAAACCCCAGGCAGTATCTATCCTTTATTTTATTTTCCCTTCACATCCGCATCATTTTTTCTTTGTTTCCATTGCCTCCGCTCCGCATCGCAGCCGTAACCGTCCCGTTTCTTCGCTAGTTGAAGCCCTAGCATATGCATACTCATTAGATTTGCTATCTTTAGTCTGTTGGTCACCCTTGCAAGCATATTTAGCCTTTTTTTATATAAAATTTGAAGCAAACGTATCTCTGAAATTCAATATCTATTGCTTTGATTATTATTATTGTATGCTGAAATTCGTCTTAGTGATAATATTGCATCTTTTATTGTTAAATCTTAAACCTGCTTTATGTTGACTGCATAGACTCTTAGTACTGCGTGAGATAGTTTATGTTTGTTGTCCTTTTGAGTCGTACGACGCTATATTGATAATTAAATCTTAGTTATTGACCAAAGGGAACCCAAAAAGGGTTTAAGATTGTAGTGCACCTTATCGACACCTGCATCAACGGAGGGGAAGGTCGGGGATGCGGTTGCGATTGGCGCCGGAGGGGGAGAGGTTGGGGATGATGCTGCGATCCACCCCAACGTCGGGATTGCCTGAGTCGCCTGACGGAGGAGATACAGGCCGAAAATGGGGAGCCGCCAGTGGTCGGAGGCACTACCGGAGCCGGACAGGGCAAGAGAGAGAGGATGAGGGTGAGGGGTCGCCGGGGTTGGGTTTGAGCTGTGAGAGAGTGAGAAAAAGATAGAGTGAGTGGGTATGAGCTGTGTTTTGTTTTTTTTAAAATAAATCGGATGACTGTTGATTTGAATCGGATGGTTAGGAGGTGACAGCTCAAATGGTCAAATAAGTTGTCAGCTCATACCCCGTATTATATATATATATATATATATATAGAGAGAGAGAGAGAGAGAGAATACGGGGTATGAGCTGACAGCCCATTTGCAACTTTAGGCTGTCAACTAACAGCCCTCCGATCCCCATCACGAACAGTCCATTATTAAAATAAAAAAAAATCCTTTTACAACTGTCACCCATCTCTCCCGATCTCTCTCTCTCGATCCCCAGCACCAGCCCGACGACCCTCTTGCTCCGGCTCTGACCTCCAGCCCCCTCTGACCAGCAGCCTCCGACCGGCAGCCCCGACCGGCAGCCCTCCGACTCCGGCCAGCGGCAGTCCCCTCCGACTCTGGCAAGCGGCAGTCCCCTCCGACTCCGGCCAGCAGCAGTCCCCTCCGGCACCGGCCAGCGGCAGTCCCCTCCGGTCTTCGGCCACCAGCAGCCCCCCGACCATCGACGACAGCCCTCCGACCGTGGATCGCACCTGGCCCGACCGGAGGGGGCTGCCGGTCGAGGGTCGGGGGCCTGCTGGTCGGAGGGCTGCCGTTGAGGGTCGGGTCAGGGCTGCTGGTCGGGGCTGCCGGTCGGGGGTTGCTGGTCGGAGGGGGCTGGAGGTCGGAGCTGGAGCAGGAGGGTGGTGCTGGAGGTCGAGAGAGAGAGATAGATCGAGAAAGGGTTGATAGTTGTAAAAGGATTTTTTTTTAAAAAAAAATAGACGGTTCGTGATGAGGATCGAAGGGCTGTTAGCAGACAGCCCAAAGTTGCAAATGAGCTGTCAGCTCATACCCCGTATTCTATATATATATATATATATATATATATATAGGGGCATGCTATAATGCGGCATGCGGTACGTGCGGCACTACATCGCAACCGTCTGATGCACGCACTGCGTGCATCGCAAGCATGCAGCAGTGCATCAGACGGCTGCAGTGCGGTGCCGCACTTACCACATGCCGCATTATAGCATTTCTCTCTCTCACTCTCTCTCTTTCTCTCTCTCTCTCTCTCTGTATATATATATATATATATATATATATATATATATAGAGAGAGAGAGAGAGAGAGAGAGAGGGAGAGAGAGAGAGGGATGCCTAGGTGCGGTTTGCAGCCGTCCGGTGCACCCCCCGTGTACATAAGATGCACAAAGTGGTGCATACAATAGCTGCAGACCACGGACCACATACTGCACCAAAGCATCCCCCCCTCTCTCTCTCTCTCTCTCTATATATATATATATATATATATATATATATATATATAGAGTGAGAGAGAGAGAGAGAGGCATGCAAGGGTGCGACGTGCGCTGCGGCGCCGCCTGATGTACCGCTGCGGTACGTGCGATGCACACAGCACGCACCGCACGCCGTATTTTAGCATTTATATATATATATATATATATATATATATATATATATATATATATATATATATATATATATATATATATATAAGGTTAGGATCGGATGACCCAGTAATTTTTGACCAAGCAAATAATCTAGCACCCTTTGTTGTACCTAGAGGTTTTAGAATGAGCTAATTTTTTGTAGAGATGTTGTCTATGGTATGTTGATCATCCTCACAAAAAATCAGCACATTTTAAAACTTCTAGGTGCATCAAATGTGTACTTCAAATCAACGATCTAAATTGATAGTTGAAAACTGTTGATTTGAATAGCACATTTGATGCACCTAGAGGTTGTAGGATGTGCTGATTTTTGTGAGGATGATCAATATACCATAAACATGTCTACCAAAAATTAGCACATTCTAAAACCTATAGGTGTATTAAAAGGTGCTGGGTCAAATCTGGGTCAAAAATTGCTGGGTCAGCCGATCCTGACCTATATATATATATATATATATATATATATATATATATATATATATATATATATATATATATATATATATATATATGTATATATATACATATATATATATATATATATATATATATATATATATATATATATATATATATATATATAGAGAGAGAGAGAGAGAGAGAGAGAGAGAGAGAGAGGAATGTTAAAATATGGCGTGCGGTGCGTGCGGTATCGCACCGCAACCGTCTGATGCTCCTATTGTGTGCGTGCGAAGCACGCAGCGGTGCATCAGACGGCTGCGGTGCAACACCGCACGCACCGCACGCCGCATCCTAACACGCCCCTATATATATATATATATATATATATATATATATATATATATATATATATATATATATATATATATATATATATATATATATATATATATATATATATATATATATATATATATATATATATATATAGGGGGCGGGGAGCCCGTACCCGAGGTGTAGCATCGTTGCTGCACCTCTCGCTTGTTTACCCTCCTACAAGTTTTGGAATTTGATGAAATTTGGTGAGGGAGTTTTCTAGGGTAAGATGATCATCTTCACCAATTTTCATCACATTCCAAAACTTCTAGAGGGGTCAAATGATCGAAACAAAATCTGCAGATTTTAACGATGAATGCGGACGACTGATTTTGCTTCGACTATTTGAACTCCCTAGAAGTTTTGGAATTTGATGAAAATTGGTGAGCATGATAATCTTACCCTAGAAAACACTCTTACAAAATTTCATCAAATTCCAAAACATCTAAGATGGTCAAACAATGCCCGAGGTGCAGCAACGACGCTGCACCTCAAGTCCAGCATCCCTTTTCCCATATATATATATATATATATATATATATATGGGGAGGGATACTCTTATTCATGGTCTCTTACTTATATAGTTACCTATGATCCGGGCCGTCGATTAGATCCCGATGTACGGTTCGGATTAGATAGGGAGTAAAAGTAATGGTGTCCACATTAAATGCGGGCTTTTAATATGGGCTTTTAATACGGATATTTATGCGGACACCATTGCTTTAACTCCCCATCTAATCCGAACCGTACGTCGGGATATAATGGATAGCCCGAATCATAGGTAACTATATGAGTAAGAGGCCATGAGTAAGAGTATCCCTCCCCTATATATATATATATATATATATATATATATATATATATATATATATATATATATATATATATATATATATATATATATATATATATATATATATATATATATATATATATATATATATATATATATATATATATATATATATATATATATATATATATATATATAGGAGAGGTATATTCTTACTTATGGCTTCTTACTCATAGAGTTACCTATGATCCAGGCCCTCCGTTAAAATTCGATATACGGTTGGGATTAGATATGACTGGTAATATATCAAAAACCCATTAAACAGCTGTCACTTCCCCTCCGATCAGCGAGCCCCATCTTAATTTCTCCCGAGTTCCTTCTTCCTCCATCTCCGTCTTCTTTCCCTCTAATCAGCGAGCCCTGTCAATCAGTGATCGTGCGAGTCTCGTCGATCAGTGAGCCCTCGTGCCCCTTTCTGTCGATCCGATCGTGCAAGCCACATCGATCAACGAGCTTTATCGTGCGAGCCCCATCGATCAGCAAGCCCTTATGCTCCTTTCCATCGATCCGATCGTGCGAGCCTAGTCAATCAGCGAGCCCCATCGATCCGATCATGCGATCCCAGCCCCTCGATCTGATCAACGAGCC